>QRFJ01000212.1:712850-815549 GCA_006176705.1 Cocos nucifera | reverse complement strand
TAAAAGCATCTAATTTAAATAATTAAAATTTCATGGTAAATAAACTATGAAAGAAGAGATCAATAGAAAAAAAGAAGGCAAGGGCTTACAAATCTAATCTCCCTTGCAAGCTCTCAATCCACTTGGGAAACCCCAAATCAGCAACACCATTCTCTTTCTCTGCCAAACAAACACAAAACAACATGATTGGTGGGACAAGGTACGGAGAAGAGGCCAAAAAAAAATCATCAAAAACTAGATTAAACATTAAAAAGAAAAAGAAAAAAAAGGATTCAAAACTTGAAGAGATGAATGGATTGGATTGGAAGCTTGTATGGCTAGCCTTGAGGAGGGCATAAAAGATGCAGAAGCTACAAACTCAAAGCACTGGGCTTTCAATTAGGGAGGAGGTGACCTTCCTATTTTGGCCATGGGGAAGTGGCCCAACGAAAACGCCTCAAAGAAGAAGGGATTGCTAAACAAAAAAGGGAGGAAGGGGGTCTTAGGCGAGTGAATGAGAGGATTTCTTCCATTGATGAGAGGCAAGTGGAATGGTGAAGTTAGGGAGAAAGAGGGGCGGTGGAGATAGAATTGCATTAGCTTTGATATCTACTAGTTTAAAAATAAAATTTCTTCTTTTTATTCCAAGAAGATGGAAAGGAAAGAGGATAGAGATCGAGAGAGAGGATTTTTTTAGTCTTTTCATTCATAGAAACCCTAGATGGAAGAAGATAAGAGAAAATAAGAAGAGAAAGTCTTTTAAAATCTTTTTTTAGATTAACAAAAGGAGACCATGTGAGCGGGTCGCATGTATCCTATAATAACTCAGTCACGGCAAATGGATGAAAATTAGGATTGAAAGAATTTGAAAGCTCGATGACCACTAAATAAAAGCTCATGATGAAATTGAAAACCCCCAAACTTTAAATGAGAGCGAGCGGGAAACTCACTACGTCGTTGCAGAAGACCCAATCAGGCAATCATGCGGTGGAGATGGGATCGGACGGCGGAGATCTAGCTCCAGTTGGGCGGACGGCTGGGATCGACGAGACGCCTTGTGTCGATGAAGTCGGACCGCCGCCTTATCTCCCCGCGTACGCCGCCTTATCTCCCGCCTCCAACATTCCTCGGAACGACCGCCGCCGCCGCCGCCGCCGTTCTCCTCCTCCGAGAAGCTCACGATGGCGATCCGGGGGCTGATTCGCGACGATGGAGGCCAGGAAGCACCGCCACCGAGGGCGTGGGCGTGGCGGCGACGTGAAGGGATGCGAGGGAGAGGAGCGGAAGGGACAGGGGCCAGAGCTGGCGGTTGGGATGCTGGGATTTGGTCCAGTGGACGGTCGGCCAAGGACCTATCGGGGGCTTGGTGCGGGTTCTGGCAATAGTGGAGGAGAGCGGTGAAACGTGGGGCTTTTGGAGGGCTGTTATTATTAGTTAAATTTGATATACGATGCTTTTTTCAGTCGTTTTAAATAAGGTCTGGGTAAGAATCTAAAATAGATATCCTAGATCCAGAGAAAGGGAAGCCGTTTCTCATTCAAGCCGGAGATTTCATGAAACAAATGTTGGAAATCTATTAATTTTTTTCTCAATAGATTTTTTGCAAAATATGCTCCGAAACTTAAATCGGAGAAAGTAAGGAGACATATGGGACTAGATTTCCAATAGATTATTGTAGAAGGGAAAAAGAATGCTCCAAACATGCTCTAATTCTTTAATTATTTTGAAAAAAAAATTATTTAAATTAAAAGATGCTTCGACACAGCATAGTCTTTCATTTATTCTCTTATAAATGGAGAGTTAAAAGCTACTTAAAAAGTTCCTCAGCATAGTTAATAATCCTATACATTCAACGAAAATTACTAGCTTCTATTTTAATCTTGAGAGGAACCATATTTCAATTCTAATCTTTAAAAAAAAAATAAAAATAACTTGATTTTTCAAAAATCCAATCTCAACTCCCGCACGTATTCAAATCCCTTTTCAATTTTATTTTTAATTCAAAATGAGTCAAAAAAATATGATGATTTTATTTTTTATTATAATATATTCTGATCCAAAATAAATGCATTTTTAATTTATGAAGCCACTCAAATTTAGATAAGAGACTCTTGAATATTTATATGCTCGATCAATTTAAATTATAGCAGCTTAAGAAATCAATAGGAATCTGACAAAATCTTTGGGTGCTTCCTTTGATCTCCCTGCATTTCCGTATCTTTTGTCTGTTGCATTTTTTTTTATTTTGTGATTGTATGTCCTGTTTTCTACATGGATGTGTTATGACCATTATTTATAGTATAAACATCGTTTCTCGTAGTGAGTCACGCTAATGGCAGCCATGCCGCATACCGGAGGCAATCTGATTATTTTTTTTTTCTTCTACCGTCTTAGGGAAGTGCGACGGTGCAACTCGAGGAATTAGAATGCGTGAGGCATCAAGCTTGTGAATAAAGCTGTTACCGGAGCAACAAGCAACGGTGCCCGAACTCCAATAACCAGCGAACCGATCAACTGGATGCACGGAAGTGGATGAAGGAGTTTTGCGGCGGCCAAAATCCAAGAGTGGTGATGAATTTGTGCCGTGAGTTGACACCAAATTGGGAGCTAATCAAGGCCTTAGGCTTGGTGAACTACTGCTCCTTGAAAATTTGAGCTGTGGACTTACGCGCGGAAAAAGCACGTTGATTCAGTGGACTTTGGTGACTCCACCGTATTTTTGGATCATTGGTAAATATTTTTTTTTAAAAAAAATTATATAAAAAATAATGAACTATTATTAGGGATGTAATTGAGTCGAATCGAATTAAGTAACTAAAAATTTAAATTTAATTTAATTTAAAATATTTGAACTCAAAACTTGGCTCAAATATGATCAAGTCTTGACATTCTAAATTCGAATTTGATTCGATGAAAAATAGATAAAATTTAAAATCTATTCGATTTAATTCGAACATAAACCAAGTCATATTCAAGCTCAAATTCGAATTTGAAATCGAACATTATTTTATTCATAATATATATTAATATAGATATTATAAATAAAATTAATATTATATTTATATATATATTTGAGCATGTTCGTGAGCTTTCAAGTTGAGTATCTTTCTATTTAAGTCTGATTCGAAAAGCTACTCGAACTCATTTGCATACTCGAGTTCGATTTGAACTCGATAATAATCGAGTTGAATCGAGCTCGAATAACTCATGAGCAACTCGACTCGTTTATAGTCGTAACTATCATCCAACTATTATTAAATAAGAAAAAATGTTATATAAGAAAATAGGGGAAGACTAAAAAGAGTCGATCAGCAAAATATAAAAAAAAATGTTACACCGAGAGCCGATGAAGGCCACAAGGATTAAAACAACCCGGGATTCAGAGGGTTCTATGAAGAACGATCGAGATTGTTTTGCCAAGTTCCTTCCTTCCAAAAGACCCGCTTCAAATGGCAACCGGCGATAGAGTTCTGAACCGTCCATTCCAGACCATCAAAGATCAGAAGCTGTGTTTGGGCCGAGCGAATTCTTGACCAGAACTTTCCAAGATGTGGCAACGAGGAAGGCTTGCACAGGGGGGGGTCCAATCATTGAAGTCACTCAAGGCTTCCGCAGCTACGGAGAACGGACGAATTTAGCAAGACCTACTGCAAGTTGCATATTAACACCAGAGGCTGGAGGCTCTTATGGAACCTACGTCAAACGATCGAGTCTAGCAAGCACTTGAAAGGTAATGAAGCCATTAAATATATAGAGCCAATTTCAATGGGCGCATGTCTTGGCTGACAATTATTAGCCAAACGGCACTCTAATACACATGGGTGTGCATGTACACACAATAGACTGTTCATATTTGATAATAGTATTGTACCCATGTATTGCATGTAAGAGACAGTGAATCTTACGATTCCTTATTTAAAATTTTCTTTTCTATTATTTATATGATTACATAGATATAATTAAATTTTTAAGATGAGTCAACGCATAATAGGAAGGTTAAGTCATAGGATAAAGTACAATAGAAGTCTTGTGCATCAAACCATCCATTTTTCTATAACTATATTTCAATTTTTCTTTATACAGGAAATAAATAATTTACAATTCATGAACAGACTTAACTGAGAAACTTTGACGTGCAAGCTTTCTGTGCTTTGTCTATATTAGTCGCCTTTTAGCTTTTAATTCATCCAGCATCCTGTCAGCCCATTTCTTCTTCTCATCCAAGCCAGCAAGGTGCACCATAAAGTCCCCATTAGAATATACTCCTAAAACCAAAACAATCACGGAACTCAAAATCAGATCATACAACTCTCAATATTTAATCACTTGCAATCTTTTTTTTTCTTTTTCTTTTTGTGAAAATAATTACATCGTCACTAGAAAATGAATATAATGATAAGCGCTCGGTCGTATTTATTTTCTCAAAAAGAAATATCAAGCTTTATTCTGAATAAATGAACCTAATTACCAAAAAAACAAACGAACCCCAAGCTAATGCAATGGAAGTAAGTAAAGATCTTGTATTCTAAGCAGTAACGAGGTTAACCGTGAGAACCTTTCCATGTCTTCAGAGGTGAGGACATCAGACGGTAGGCATTCTTCCACGTGGGCAGCCAAGGATAGGAGTTGAAGAGGCACTGCATTGGTGACGTGCGGACATGATCTAGTTGCTCTTTGGGAGGAAGATTGCTTATCAGGTGCTTCAGCGCGGTGTTGTCACCGCTTATCGTGGACCCAAAACGCACGAATGACGTCTGATTCCACCATGTGTCCAGAAACCTCTCGCTCCACTTTGATCGCCGGAAAAAGAAGACTCCTGGGAAAAGAAATTTTAAAAAATGTGACTGGAATTTTTTTAGCAAATTTTGGCCTTTTTTTTTCCTTCAATTTTTGGTTGATATATCGTACACAGAGCCTGTACGCAAAGTTAGTTCTTTAGCCACATGACATTTTGGATTTGGTGTGACCGGTTCGAATTATTGCGGACATGAGGATGAAAATATTAAATTGCCATGTCAGCATTAATAATGGTCTTGGCTTTTTTTTTGTTTTTTCCTCATGTGAAGTGCTAAGTTAGTATGCCAGCAATGGTGGTCTAATATTAGGGGTGGGGCGGAAGAAGAGGATAAAATATAAATTTTAGGAAGAGAATGACTTTATGTAACATACCATTCTTCTTCTTCTTAAGACTTTATTTGCTTTAGGTATGCATGAGGAATGTGTTGTTCTCATTTTCATATATAGTTAATATTAAATAGCCATGTGTTAGGTATGCATTAGTGGCTGTGTGTTGTTCTCAGATTCGTAGGATTAATTAGATATTTATAGAGCATTACGTTGTGCTATTTTGAAAAGATGCCAAGCAAACGCTTGGCTGTTTTTGATTTAAAATAAAGTTTCATTTTTTTTATTTTGAAAATATCCAACATCCAATCATCTCAATGTCAAGCATTTGTCTTACAAGTACAACAAAAACTTGAATGGATGTGATTAGTTGTAAGAAAGCATTGATAACGGTGATTGCAAGGTGATAGGTTCTTTTCCTTCCTTCAACCATACCCTGTCCCTGAATCTGGCCAAGTAACCGTGCCAGCAACGGTAGTTACTCCTAATTGATGCTCTCATATTATTCCACTCTTAAGTAACATCTGAACTAGTTATTCTGTATCTTGATTAGAGAAAAAGTATATACAATTTATGGATATGTGGCAGCATGGAATCATAGATGAACAATAAAGACCCACTAATAAAGAGTTATAATAGTTTGTACTAGAATAATAAAATTATTAATACTTCCTTTCTAAATCAACACCATCAGATAAATCATGCAACGCAATATTAGTTATCGGAGTCCTGAGATTTTTTTAAAGAGTGCTACCATTTTGTCCTCCGTGGGAACGTTGCAAACCCAAGTCTTGGTGCAATAAATAGGACATGTTAGGGTCTTAAATTGGAGCCAAAATTTTTACTTGGTCCTTCGTGATCTAAATGGTTTGGGTTTATAATCTACAACCCCCATCCCAACCAACCAAAAAAACAGAGAAAAGGAAAAAAAAATGAAGGACTTTTTATAGATGTCTAGCATTTTTGAACGCCTTATAGCTTCATAATATATTTCAAACTTTCCTTGTAATACTATTTAACCACTTAGAGAATAAATGTCGCATGTAATCTTCAACATTGACCACGTCACCGTAGCTTCCCAAGATGTCTTAGCTAACTCATCGGGACAAAATGGTAGAGTAAGTGAATTACCTGGGCCAAATGGACTCAGAAGTCTCCAAAGCACCCTTCCATATATCGACTTCCAAATAGCTAAGGATCCATCTGAATGCATGTAACCTTCTTTTTTTCAAAAGCAAAATAAAAAAAAAAAACTATTTTTTTGATACCGAGGCATGAAACTTGATGCGTTATGCGGTCATTTACTGCAAGTGAGTCAGTTATATAATTTATGTTGGCATGGTTTGCTAGGTACATTGAATTTAACAAGTCTTTTTTTAATTACGTTGATCAAATCAGTTCAGCAAATGAACTCGAATTCAACTTAGCTTGACTATCACCCAATTTAGATCGACAAGCTTTTCAAATTTCATTAGCCTAATTGAATATATATATATATATATTATTAATTTATATTATTAAATTAATATTTTAAAATATAATATAATATTATATATTTTATTTTAAAATTATATTTTTTAATTATAATCAAGATTCGAACTCGAGCTAAATATGGCTCAATTGATATTCTAGTTGAGTTGAATTGATTTTTAGTATTACTTTTTTTTTAGTTGAGTCAAATTTAAGCGTGGATGTTAAGATTTAATGGATCTTGATCGAATTTCAAATACAAGTATTTTGAATTAAATTAAGCTTGAACCTTTAGCTATTCAATTTGGCACTGCTCAATTGCAATCTACTTGTGACTAAAGATTTGAGTTGCATCGTACATGTGTTTTACCAAACAAGTAGGTAGTCAAAGTTGATAAAGTTCTCCCAACCTCAAAGTACACACAAATAGGAATCAATTACATTTGCAACCAAATAATTGTGTAAAGTTGCAGCCAATGTAATTAATGCTATATTTTACTTCTAGCTATATATGATTGGCGGTTAATTATTTATAACCATATGGATGATTAACTGCTAATGAACAAAAGCAGTAGTTT
The DNA here is from genome assembly GCA_006176705.1 of Cocos nucifera. Taxonomy (NCBI): domain Eukaryota; kingdom Viridiplantae; phylum Streptophyta; class Magnoliopsida; order Arecales; family Arecaceae; genus Cocos; species Cocos nucifera. The sequence goes on along the minus strand of QRFJ01000212.1, from coordinate 808,398 downwards.
CTCAGATCAAAGTATACCAATTGAGTCATCTATAATTCTACATAATTCACATTTATGAAAGTAATTAAGGAATTTTCAAATCTTCATGTTAGCTCATTTATTGGTTTATCTTGGTACAGTCACCCACAGTTTCAGAGGTCAAATTCTTAATTCCCTGGTTTCCTAGGAAAAAAGGTAAAAATGTCCGCAAAAACCCAATAATAATAATAAATTAAACTAATTCACTAACCTGACTGGATTTTGGTTAGTCCATTACATAAATGGCTTGTGTTTATATGATCTCAATGTGATGTGACCCCGAATCTCACCTACTCTACAAGTTGCTATATTTTGGCAGTTTCGAATTAAACCCAGGAATAAGAAATAGGAGTGTCGGTGTATCCTGGAAGGCTCTCGTAATTAATTTACATGGCGTATTTGTAACTCATATGTTGCTCCTTCTGTAGTTGACATGGTAAATAAAAGTTAGAAATTGGTTTTCCTAATCCCTTTTTCCCTTTTGAGCGATTTTGTTTGCTAAAGCATTCCACCAAAAATGTTTATTACCCGGATATGTTAGGGTTTGGAGGGTGCTTAATTATAGAACTTTATGTTGAAAATTTAATTTTTGATTCCTGATTTGAGTGTCGTTTTAATGATAAAGGTTGTCCACGTTTCATTTAACTTCCAGCCTCTTATGCATTTTATGAACAACTTTGTCCTGTTTTTAACAAGTTTGTGCTTGATTTGTACATGCTTATATTATGCACACTTATGCATCATTTTATATATACTTGGAGAAAGACAAGGGAATAAAAATTAAGCGACCATCAGAACAAAACAGAACCAATTCACACTAAAAATAAGATTTTCCTCGATTATTAAATCAACTCAGTGATAGATAAACTTTAAGTGAAGAAATGAAGAAACTTATGATCGTGGATGGTTACCTGCATTCACTCCATTGAAGTCCTCAGTCACTACTAAATCAGGGGAAGCCCAGAAATCACTATGTCCGATTGCTGCATTTAGAATATTCTCCTAAAAAATAAAAAAAAAAAAAGAAGGAAAGGGATTTTAAACTATGCTCATGTTGACCTTTCTTCAAACTAATGCTATAAGACAGTCGTGCAGTCTTATAAAACGCCCTTCTTTCCATGTGTCATGAAGAAAATATCATGACTCACGAGAATTGGTTTAATAAATAGCATATATTATGTAGTGAGTTAGTCAATATACAACAGCATGCAAGTTCCAAGAATTTTCAATGTACGCAAATAGACTCTTCATTTTTTTTCCTTAAGAAATTTATAACCTACTAGAATTCCTACTACTCAACGAAGGTATCATAACAATTTTTTTTTTTTTTTTTTTTTAAAAAAAAGGTATTCTTACCAACGATATATCCGGATTTGTTATGATCGTGTCCTAACAACGAGAAAGAGGAAAAAGATTAGTTGGTGATTTGTAATTAATCAACTACGAACGTTGGCTGAGCGCGGGCAACTAACTCACGGCGTCATTCCAGAAGACCCAATCATAGTAGGGGAGCTGCGATTGGACGGCCAGGATCTTGCTCCAGCTCGGCGGTCGGCTGGGATCGACCAGACGCCGTGCGTCGAAGAAGTCGTACCCCATCCTCTCTGCGTACGCCCGCTTATTCCCCCGCACCGCCTCCATCACACCCCGGAACGACCGCCGCCCGACGCCGCCCGCCGCCACTCTCTCCTCCTCCGAGAAGCTCACAATCGCTATCCTCGGCCGAAACCCCGCCGCCCCCTCGTCGGAATACTCCACGGACTCCAGCGCGCACCTCCTCCCGAGGGCGTTGGCCCGGCGGAGGGCGGCAGCGGCGGCGTGGAGCCCAACGAACGCCAGCAGCGGCGAGGCTATGCAAAGGAGAAGCCATAGACGGCGGTCCGATTTCCGGGTCTTCGCCCACCGGACGTGCGGCCGCGGGGCCATCGTAGACCTCCTCCGAGTGAATTCTAGCTGGAGAAAGCTTAAGCTTTGAGGCTTTGAAGCTTTTCAGAAGTCTCTATACAATTGTATATAATATAATTGCACGTCACCGTCTTAATTTATTTAATTTCAACATCAGAGATGGCGCTGGCGGGCGCTAAAATTCTGAGATGGCAGCAGGCCGCGTGTCTCTTATCCCTCGGACCGTGGAAGAAGCCGGAAGCTGACCAAATCAAACCCAAAAAGAATGTTATTATCAAATTTAATATAACAGAGACATTTCCCTTAATCTCCAAGGTTGTTTCTACTCTTGGTTGCTTGCATGGTCTCAATAGGTCTCCGTAGATCTCTCATGGTAATTCTTGTTTTGTAACTTGCTTTCAAAAGTCCAATACTCGTGGTTTTTTTTTTCTTTTTGTTGGTAAGAATACTTGTGGTTTTTAATTGGAGAATCTCTTTTATATGATCTCAAATGGTCAACAGATTCTCTAGAAGAAATGAAAAGTTGCCGTGTTATACTTTGCTTATGGATGTCAAACAAGTCTCCATCACCGGCCTGGCATATACTCATCAACGCACCATTTTATCACAAATTGATCAGTGAAGATAATAAATAACATCGATGCATTAATTTTGGATCACACATATGCTTCGGTTTTTGGTGATAAAGCTAATTTACTACGCATTGCGTGATCATATCGCACGTTACATGCTCTAATTTTAGGCATGTCAGTTGCACCTTAAACTGATGGTCTTATCAAGTAAGTGAATGGCTGAAATCAAGTTGAGAGAATAAACTTATCGGCCAAATTTGAGGCCTGATTTAGTCGACTTAAATCACCTTTTGGATCAACCAAATGTACCCATTTTTTAGAAGCATGATCTTATCGGAGTTGTAATCTTAATCAAGTCACTTGTCATGCTATGTTTTTCCTCAATTATTGCCATTTGTCTTCATGATCCTGCTCGTGAGATAAACTTGTCAATCTTTTCCCAAACTCAACAACTTGTTGAGTTACCAAGTTTTGTTTTATTGGAAAAGGAGCCCATTATCTTATGATTTGGGATTGTTTGATTAACAAGTTTTCGTCAAATAGATTTTAAAAATTGAAAATAAGTGGGATTTATAAAATTAATTATCTGATTTTTTTTTTTCAAAAAACCTTGTTTCATAAAAAATGATAAGCCATAAACCAAAAATTGATACTCACGAAACTATGTCAACACTTTCCTATTATACAGCCTGTTTGCCAAAACATATATATTTTATAATATATATTTTAGAAAATTCAACATGCAAACAAATCATCTCTTTAAGAACCGTTTGCACATATGTAAATGCCCGCATATACACATGAACTATAAATACATAAACATAGACATGAGCATTTTCATATACATTATATATGCTTCCTTTTTCTTTTTTTGATGATAATGGGAGGCATATGCCATCCGGTAATTTATTGCAAGATAAGAGATGAAATTATAGTATTTATATCGTAATCCACTTGAGGATGTAGTCCCAAAAATGTACACATGTCAGCTTAGGAACGTAGAAAAAGAGTTTACGTTGGTCGAAGCAACATTTACTAGAAAGTACTTGCTTAGGTTACGAGCATTGGCATAGGCTTAACTCCTCTTTTTCTTTTTTTTCTTATGATTGTAGAAAAATATATTTTTCAAACTCCAACTTGTACTTAGAGCTCTTAGTGTTTTGCCTACGATGCTCTATATTTCTTTTGAGTGTCATGAAGAACTGGGGTTATCATGCATGCATGTTTATGGTGCATGTATGATATATGTCTCTGTATTACATGGAAAAAGAAGGGGGAGCTTCTACCATCACAAGAAAAAAAAAAAGGGTCCAAGATTTTCATAATCCCCTGATGTAGAGGAACGAAAGAGATTAACCAAAGCATTTATCATCATGTACATTTGTTAAATTAAATAGTATTGTCACACTAAACATGAAATTGAAAGAATGTGCTTAATCTAACATTCTCTGTTAGTTTAAGCTTTTGAGACCAATTAATCAATTCGCATGGCATCAAAACTCATATTCCCTTCGTGCTAGTTATTTATATTAATTAATTCTAACCCCCTCCACTCTCTCTAAGCAAAGAGAATTGACAGGCATTGCATTGCATCTATGACTACGCTTCTTTTCAAAGGCAATGGAAGTAATGGTGTTTACCGTCACTTCCAGAGGATGGTACCATATTTAGTTGGTTGCAATTCATCCTATTTTACCGTACTTCCCTCTTGGTTGCCTCGTTTCACTTTTGAGATGATGATGATGAATCCTTACAGCTGTGAACTCTGTGATTACTTGCTGCATGCATGCCTCAGGATTTTTGAATGTTTCTTCTCCTATGCAGCAGCAATCCTCTCCAAATTTTTGGTGGCTAATGGAATCCCGTTAGCCTCCGGCTTCCTTAAAAAAAAAAAAAAACACCTTATTATCTTAACTCATTTTAGTCATTGTGGCCCATATATGCGCATGATCTAAGCTACATGTGATGGGTATGGTTAAGCTCGATATGCATTGTTGATCTATTTTCTATCAATTTGAACTTTTGAGATGAATCAGGTAGTTAATTAGCATGGCATCCCAGTTATTAATTACTCTTATGTCTTGACTTGGTACTCTCTCTCAATGCGTGGGTGGGTCATTATTTGCTAGCATCATCGTTGTCCATCTATTTTTCTCCTTCCCTTTCTGCTTCCACATCCACTAATTATTATCCATTGCCAGCCTCTCTCTTGTTTTGCTTTAACAAACTCTGTTGGCCACTCTCCAAAGATGGTAAACAGTAAGGAAGGGCATTCGAAATCTCTCTCCCTCGGGCATATATTCATGTAGGGAGACAAACATGCGCCCACCTTAATAAACTCTTATTACAGCCCACGTTTATTTACCACGCAAGGCTCTCAAAGTAGCGAAACCAATTCAAAACAACTGCCCCACCCCTTATGCCCCATTTGCCCTGCAACAATTAGCGAGGCCTACCTCCAAATCAAAAACTTATTCAAAACAAGTATAGGTCCGAACGATACTCAAAAATAAAAAGGACTTCATAAAAGTTCTTAACAAACGTAATTGACTCCTAAAATTTGGTCTCCTCGAACTGCCCGAATCAGCAACATTGTGGGCTGGATGGCAAATTTAGCTCCAATGCATGCAACACACCTTGATGATTTGTTGACAGTGAAGGGCCTCAATTGCACGTCTGGACACTTTCAAGATAATATTGCTCGTTGCTGAAGCTCATCATCTTCAATTGATGGCTGTATCGGATTCAAAGTTTTGTGCCAATTTCCTAGAACTTTAAATGGCCTGAACCATGCACATCCACCAAATCAGAAACACGAAATAAATTGGCTTGGTTGAAGCATAAATGTAATGACTAAATTCAACTTGTAGCAAAAATTGTTGAAGAAATACAAAACTAAATACGACCGACTCCCTTGAGCTCATCCTTGGCCGATTCTTCATTTTAACTTCTCTCTCATATCCATCACCAGGAACACAACACGTACCCAACAACATTTCTGAGGATGTGCACCTAAAGAAATAATGTACTAAGGTTTTTCTATTAAAATTTTTTGAATTAGATACGACACCAAAAATTGCTTGCATTAGCAATATTGTTAATTTAATGTTGAAGGTCGTGCGAGTTGGCTGTAAAGAAAATGTGTTTTATGCGTATGGACTCACCATAGAAACTCAAATAATCTTCCATGCATAAGCTATTCTTCCAAGTAACTGTTCATTTGAGGGCTAATTAAAGTTTACCATTCGGATGACCCCTTAAGCAAGCTAAATGCATTCGCATTGTGTTTTCTCCAAACGTCGATATATATATATATATATATATATATATATATATATATATATATATATATATATATATATATATATATCTCGACCTTTTTCTTCCGTTTCTTCAGCTCAGTTCTTGACACTGGGACAGCCTGACTGAGGTTTTTGAGCTACCATGCTATTAAACAATTTGGTGATCTCTTTCTTTTCTTCTTTGGTAGAGTGTCATTTGAAGAGAAACGGGGAGGAAGTAAGATACTTCCCCCTCGTGTAGATTAGATTGAAATATAAAGAGGTTTACGATAAAAGTACTCCTCATACTTCATTGTTTGCCTCCAGGAAACAAAATTGGTAGAGTGTCATTTGGCCACCCACTTGTGAGATGATTGGCCTAAATTTTCTTTGCTTGCACCGTGCGGTCTGTCCTTCTCAGCCTTTACTTGCATCCCAGCATTATCTACAAGCTCTGCACCCCCCACCGCCGCCACCCTTCCACAACTCCACCCCCTGCCCCGACCCCCAAAAAAAAGGAAAAAGCACACAGTTGAGGGGGGGAAGTATACTGAGGAATGAAACAAGTTAGGAAATGTACGTGCCACTCACTAGTCATGAAATGAAAATTCTGAGACTTGGGCATGAAAAAATGTCCATACAAACATAGTACCATAAATTACCATTGAAATAAAATGCCATTTAAATGCTAGTTTAAGGTACATTGATGTAAACCGAAAATGATAACGCATGCTTCCATACCCATAGCAAGAATTCGATGCCGTTAGAAGCAACAAATTAGACAACAGATCAGTTTATTAAACAAGAACATAAAACATTAAAGTTGATGAAAAAAGAATCGAAATAAAGACACCAATTAGCATGCTATGAGCAACCTCGTCAATCAGCATGCGGTGAGCCTCGAGATTGCAGATCAGAAGAGGAGATATTTGAGACTGTGGGAACTCGAGGAGGTGAGCAACCTTCATCCTCATGGCCCATGTACAGCTTTTATGCAATATCAGGGAACAGAGTTCATCAAAAGTGGGGACTAACATCAAAACAGAGACATGATGGTGCAAGAAATAGTACCATCAGGAACAGTGTTGTGCATGGGCATTACAATCATAAACCAGTCCCAACATGCCATCCTTACAATAATTATAGAGTTTCGCCGCATTCGAGTGAGTGCCGCCTGCCTGATTTGCGTCTTGTATGGGAGGAGGAGAAGAGTGAGTTTGTGAAAAATTAGTAGCAATCTTTTTGAGTTAATTTTTGATATAGGGGCAGGTAATGCATGCCGCACCTTCCAGACATCATACTCGAGACCATTTTGGGTTGTTGCACCTCCACGATGACATTACGGACCCAGTTTGATCCTGGTAATTCTCGTCACTGAATCCACCGGGGGACTGCTTCATGGCTACGGCACCATCCAATTTCCTTTCGGAACGGCGAGGGGAGCGCTGCATGCGCTAGGTCTACTAGGACGTCGGACGTGCTTTGCGCCTCGTGGAAACTTTGAGGGCCGGCCCATGTCTTTTCACTTGCCGAGGCGGTCCTGAATCGCAATTGGGCGCCGCAGACGACCCTTCTTGCCTGCTGAAAACCCATGCATTTTATCATCTGCATCCTTCCTATGCCGACCCGTGTAAATGATAAAACAATAGGACTTGTGAGACCCAATAAAATGGCTGCCAGCTTATCTAGACCGTCGGCAATTTAAAGTGGATATGCTTTTTGAGTGGCAATCCAAATTATCTTGCACCTTTCATGAGGTAATCTATATAATCTTGAAGAGAGGTGGTAATATAGATTACTATTTCTTTCATAATATTGCAATAAATTTTTTTAACAAAATTATCTTTTAAAAAAATATATAAAATCCATCACCCAACCCTCTTCCCCTTCTTTCTCAGCGCCATCCGTGGATCCTCCATCTCGCCCCTCCCACCCCCTAACTCATAGTAGGTGCCTACGGTTCTCCACACCCTCCAGCTTGCATGCTTCCATATCTTCTTCACCACTTCTCCATGCCACAACCACACCACTTCTACCATTTCTCATCAGGAAGAAAAAAGAACACCATCATAAAGTATTTTGAAAATTTGATATTCACACTATCGGTAATCTAATTGTCATACCAAACATGTCAATCAAGATTTTTAATAATTTTACTGTTACATTACCTACATATACCAAATACATTAATCAACATTATTGATAATTTAATAATGACAATCTATCTCAGAGGCAATCCACATTACCTTCCAAAATTACCTAGCGATATGCCAAACGCAACATAGGTATCTATGGACTCATGATCCACATCAACTAGTGAGTAGATCTTGTGAATGTATATAAAATTAAAATATCTAAATAATATCTTTCAACTGGTAGGGTAAAACTGGATAATATTCGTTCGGATATAATTTCGTATCGAAATCTATTTAGATATGGACAAAATTTTATGCATCCATATCTATCAAAGAAATATGAATATAGACATGAAAATAAATGGACAACCATCCGATTCATATCTCTATTTATAATCTTATTTAATTTATATAGTACTCATTAAATTTTAAGAAAAATATGTAACCATATTAATATACTATTAATTTAATGTATCATTCATTTATCATTATTTTTTATTCTATAGTTATAAAATTTAATTATCTAAATTATATTCATATTTATTTTCATTTCTTCACTATTTAATTTGAATCCATATATGTTTAAAATAAATATATATATAAATTTTTGCATCCATCTAATATCTATATTCATATTCATCAAATAAAATAAATATGATCGATTTGATTTCGATCCTACTAGCTAGCCTTTTGATTGAGGTTCTGAGTCAGCATCAATGGTACCTCAATAGATCTAGCATATAGTTTAGATATCCATCTAGGTTAAGAATGAATTGATCATGATATTTATATTTAAATTTTTATAAATTTAGATTCTTAATTTGATGGGGATGTTAGAGCTTACGTAAAGTATATAACCGAACCTGCCACCGTCGTCCGGTGGAGCAAGTTTCCAAGGAGGAGCACTCCGTTTTTATTTGTTATTTTAGAAAACGGGAAGGGGGATGGGATCATTGGGAACTCCACTCAAGTATTTCCCTCAATGGATTTGAATGTCTAGGAGCTAGTACAACCTGTATCCTTTAATTAAGTTGGACACATAGCATTGTTATCTCCACCCGAACCAACCTATTTGCAAATGAGTCGACATAGTTCGAATTTTCAGGCCCAAATTTATTGGAAGTTGGATTTAGATCAAGCATATTACCGACCCTCTTGCAGCTCTAGGCGGAGAATAAATAAATAAATAAATTTTTTGGGTGCGATGAGACGCCCATGGGCTGCAAGAACAAAAAAAAATAGCAACCAACATATAATAATGATGATGAGAGTTTTTGTGTGGAATTAATATTCTTAAAACTAACTGTCTGCAATAAAGTCTTATCCCAATAATTTGAGAATGTTATTATTCAAAATACAGAAAACTCTTGACTTGATACTAGCATGAAGATTTTAAATATACAGTTTCAAGAGTTTGACAAAGTGGAGATGAGAAAGGCTTATGATATATATATGGTTAGACAAGTGTCATTGATTTTATTGAATGTTAAACCATCAAACATTCTAATAATCTTCATCGTATTTTATATATGCTTCGATAGTATGAAGGATGCAATTGAGTCGAATCGAGTCCAGTAGATATGAGCTAAGTCCGACTCAAATATCAACCAGATCATATTGAAACTTAAGTTCGAATTCAAATTCGAGCATTAACCAGCTAATAATATATTAATAAATATTATAAATAAAAATAATAAAATATATATAAATTTAAATAGATTTGTGGGCTTTCAAATTATATATTTTATTACGATCAAGCTTGCTCGAAAAATTTTTTATTTAGTCGAGGTTGATAATAGCCAACAATATGCTCAGTGTGACATCTATAAGAAATTTGAGCACAACCGTTTTAAATAAATCTTAAAATCAGGAGATCATGTAGATGTTAATACATAAAGTCTTGGCGGCCTAGAGCCACGAGTTCACGTGGCTGGGGAAAAAAGAACCGTTAAGAGTCTAGAAGACAAATGGCAATCATTGATCTAGCGTGGTCCAACCTTGAAGCTATCAACGGAACAAAGTATACATATATATTATAATTTAGGGATGCGCTACGTTATTCAAATAACTATTGGTGATTCACGAGTGGTATGAGCCCTAGCTAGCTAAATAAAGAATCAGAAAAGCATGCTTAGCTAGGGCGCCACAAAACTGAATCTTTTTTTTTTTATTTTTTTTTTATGCACTCCATACTTGCATCGCCAATATAATACTTGTTTGGCTACCCCTTCAAAGCCCCCCTCCTCTCCCTAAATATTCTACCATGCTGACAGAGCTGTAGCCCATGACAAATGGCCATCAAAGGGCTCCCACCTTATGGGAACATCATTAATTTAGATAGTGGGTTATTGGGGAGTCCAGGAAACACTGCTGCAGCTAAATTTGTGGCCATTAGAGTCTTAATCTTCTATTCCTGTATTCTAATGAATATTTGACTAATGAAAACGGTGAGCCAGCTTAAAAGTAACGTATGCTTTTGTTCATTATATCCTTGGAATAGGATCTCTACCGATGGGAACTAGTAGGGGCGCGTGTCAAAGACGAAATAGAAACGCCGTGGGACACAAAACGTCTTCAACATGGAATATAATTGGGTGGCAGAGAATAAGGTGTCTCACCTTTAGATAATTGTCTATTATATGAATTAATTGGACTGTTTTTATTTTTTATTTTTTTTAATTTTTAAAAGAACCTTTTAGCAAAGTAAGCCACGTATCACAGAAGTATTAAATTTCCGTAAAGAAAAAGTTCTTATAATGAGCATCCCGAAGCAAATCAAAGGAAGCCTGGATAAAATTGCGCTCATAAAAAAGAGTCGCATCTTGTCACAGCTTATATATATGTATGTATCCTTGTCTTGGCTCAAGTTCCACGTGTATCAGCAAGGTTTTTAATTAGCAGTCACATATATCTTATTATCAGTGAGCTAATAGAATTATTATTGTTCATTGTTAATGATATCATCATCTACGTACCTATCCAACCTTTGGCCCTTGTGAATTTGGGATTTTAATATATGATCTTTTCAGTCTCTAGGTAGCTAACTAACAATGCAACTATGACAATGATTAGAAGAAGAAAATGCAAAACAAAAAATAAAATCAATTTGGAGAATGTATATGTGGAATTTTTAATCTAATAACAAGATATATCAAGATACGTCCACCAAAAAAAAAAAACTCATTAAGATAAAAGAGAGAAAACAACATGAAAAAATTGAAATGCACTAAAACACCGCATGAACATCTAGATAGCCAGGAAGACCACAAATCTAATTCTCTGGTTTTTCATTTATCTAAATTTCTATAAAAGTTTTCATCCTAATAAAAAAAGTGTACTTGGAATATATATTGTATGCTCAAAAATAAAATATAGTTGATTTTGGAAATAATAAAGTTAATACTGTTAGAGTTGATCTCAGGTAATTAATTGATGCACAAGCTTTTGATTATGGATTATTAACGTTCCGTCCAGGATGATATCCCTTTAGAAAACAAGAATTTAAGTAAGCTTATGTAATTTACATATATTAAAAATTCTAGTTATCATAATAGTCATCAAATCATTAAGTATCTTTATTTATGTCAATGTAAGTTGATGATTATGGATTTTCATACAAAAAAATAAAAAGGGTCATTAATTTGGTGTCACAGTGCGATCGCTAATAAATATCTTTGTTGGTCATAGCCTATTATTTTTATCACAAATGACTTATTTGATTGAAAGTTACCAGTGCTATGGTGCATGGAGGGAGTATGCCATTGAGATATATGATTGCTTCAATCTACATTGGTGACTTTTTATTTAATCTAAGCATTTTAGTGTGATGTGGAATATAGTTGATTGGGATACTTTTCAAAATATGAATACACATCTATTGTGTCAATTTTAAATGTATGAAACCTAGAAGTTCCTATTTGAATAAATTTTTTTAAAAATATAAAAGAAGGTACTGAGAAATAGTCATTATAGGCCAAATTGGAGAATGCTATAATTTATATTTTAATATAGCCTAAATAGCTACTTGTCTAATAAGTTGTACATATGCGTTTTATTTTAATAAACTTGGACTCGATATAATTTAGTTTTATTGACGCAGAATCTGGTCGTCGCCGAAATCAGCTGAAGCGGAGGTGGACGAGATCGCCACCGAAATCTGCAAAATAAAGTCCCATCCAGAGTCGATGGAGGATGGCTCCGACAGGACCCTCCGACGATCAAGTCAGCTCTGGCCAACAGAAATGGAGTGCTCGGAAATGAGTTCCGCGGAGCTTAAAGAAGGAGAGAAGAGCCTAGAGCTTAAAGCTTAGAGTTAGCGTATCTGGAGGATTCTTTATATAGGTAGAGCTTGATGATGACAGCTACAGCTGCCTAATAGCGGGCCGCTCGAGACTGCACCGGATTTGATGCAGAGAGGATGGTATCATCAGATCGAAAGCGACAGCCATACCGTCCGACAGTAGTGGGCTGCTCGAGGTCTGGCGGAGCCGCCTATAGCATCGCCTGTGGTAGACTGATGGTGACCGTTCGTCCAGCTTTAATAGCCATGGCTCTCAGAAAGTAGGCATTGATTGATGGACTTCGGTATATACCGATTTCAAAGGAGTTCGGACTCTTGAAAAGAAAAATTGGAAGGAGTTTGGCTTCCGTAGGCATCTGGCTGGAGGTGTGCGGCTAAGGCTCGATCGTTAAAAAGGTCGAAAGGAGCTCGACCGGCCAAAGGGGATGTTTAGAAGGAGTTCGGCTCTTGCAGGCGTCTGGCTGGAAGGGCGCAGAAAGAGTTCGACTCTCGCGGGAGTCCGACTGAAGCTCGACCATTGAGGAGTTCGGCTAAAGCCCGACCGCTGGGAGTCCAAGGAGCTCGACCGCTAAGCAGTTCGGCCGACTGAAGGAGTTTGGTCCGACCGCTGAGAGTCCGAAGGAGCTCGACCGCTAAGCAGTCCGACCGGCTGAAGGGGTTCGAAGGAGCTCGACCGTTGGAAGTCCGAAGGAGCTCGACCGTTGAGAGTTCGATCGACTGAAGGGGTTCGACAAAGATTCATCCGCTGAAGCTTTTCCGCGGCTACTGGTTGCATTAGGCTGAGCATCGAACTGGACTTCGGCAGGAGCGGGGTTTATCCGCAACAATAGTTCCCCCACTCCCGAGTTCGAAACTCGAAGAAAGGGAGTGCAGAAAAGACGACTGCCGAAGTCTTCTTCTGGGCTTCGTGCTAGTTCAGGTCGAAGCTCGAGGGAGATCTCATCTCCAGCTAAAGTTGATATTGAAGCTGAAGCCTGGAGGAAGATCTCATCTCCAGCCGAGGTTGAAGTAGATCTAATCTCATGCGGTCGAGGTTGGAGGTTGAGCTCCTCCGGAGGGCGATATTGTCTTTAGCAGCCGAGGCTGACTCGGGGGAGATCTCCTCTCCTGCAGCCGTGGTTAATACGAGCACTCGAAAGAGATCTGATCTCTGGCCGAGGTTGACGCGGTCGCTCGGGAGAGATCTTCTTTGACCGAGGTTGTCTCCGATCTTCTCTCTGGCCGAGGTTGGCTCGGACATTCGAAAGAGATCTTATCTCTAGCCTAGATTATCGCGGGTCGAGATTGTCACGGTCGCTCGGAAGAAATCTTATCTCTAGCCGAAGTTGATGCGATCGCTCGGGGGAGATCTTATCTTTTACAGCCGAGGTTGCCTCGAGGAGATCTTATCTCCTACGGTCGAGGTTGATACGGACACTCGGGGGAGATCTTATCTACTGCAGTCGAGTTTGCCTCGGGGGAGATCTTATCTCCTGCAGTCGAAGTTGGCCCGGACCCTCGGAGGAGATCTTATCTCCACGGCTAAGTTGCCTCGGAAGAGATCTTATCTCCTACGGCTAAGGTTGCCTCGGAAGAGATCTTATCTCCTACAGTCCAGGTTGATCCGGGCGCTCGGAGGAGATCTTATCTCCTGCAGCCGAGTTGCCTCGGAGGATATCTTATCTCCTACAGCCGAGGTTGATGCAGACGCTCGAGGAGATCTTATCTCCTACAGCCGAGTTTGCCTCGGGGGAGATCTTATCTCCTGCTATCGAAGTTGGCCCGAACCCTCGGAGGAGATCTTATCTCCTGCAGTCGAGGTTGCCTCGGGAGAGATCTTATCTCCTGCGGTCGAGGTTGATGCGGGTGCTCGGAGGAGATCTTATCTCCTACAGCCAAGTTTGCGTCGAGGAGATCTTATCTCCTGCTGCCGAAGTTGGCCCGGACCCTCGAGGGAGATCTTATCTCCTGCAGCCGAGATTGATGCGGACGCTCGGGGAGATCTTATCTCCTGCAGTCGAGTTTGCCTCGGGAGAGATCTTATCTCCTGCTGTCGAAGTTGGCCCGGACCCTCGGGGGAGATCTTATCTCCTGCAGTCGAGGTTGCCTCGGGGAAGATCTTATCTCCTACGGTCGAGGTTGATGCGAGCGCTCGGGAGAGATCTTATCTCCTGTAGCCAAGTTTGCCTTAGGGAAGATTTTATCTCCTACTGCCGAAGTTAGCCCAGACCCTCGGAGGAGATCTTATCTCCTGCAGCTGAGGTTGATGCGGACGCTCGGAAGAGATCTAATCTCTGACCGAGGTTGATGCGATCGCTCGAAAGAGATCTTCTCTGATCGAGGTTGCCTCGGGAGAGATCTTATCTCCTGCTGTCGAAGTTGGTCTGGACCCTCGGAGGAGATCTTATCTCCTGCAGTCAAGGTTAAAGGTCTTTGACCTGCTCGTGCTAGGGCGAGGTTCTCCTTCTGTTCCTAACACGGCAACTATTGACTGCTTCTTTTCTATCATCACATAGTTTTTGCATCTAGAAATAATATTATTGGAAGAAAAGAATTTTACCGAGGGAAAGCTACTGGCAGCACATCCCCATTTCAGGGTCGTGGGGGCGTTGTTCCTCCGGGTTCCCTTAGGCAGCAAGGCCCGAGCCGGACGACCTCCTCTATCTTATGCTGGCCTTCTCAATTTGGAGCAAGCTTCTCTTGGCTTTATCGCTGGAAGACGATGAATCGCCAATGTACCAAGCTCCTCCCAAGGGTAACATTGATAATGCCGTGAGGCGGCCGACCTTCTTGTCATTTTTGGCTATGGCAGCGCCCTTGGCCGATCTTTTCCTGCTTCAGACTGACATCGAAGGAATTTACCCAACCACCCCTTTCTAACGAGCTCCTCAATTTCGTCTCGAAGTTGAATGATTCCTCAGTGTCGTGGCCATGGTCGCGATGGTAAGGGCATTACTTGCTTCGATCGTGCATGTTTGGGGGAGGCCATAGTTCTTTTGGTTTTGGCAGCTGGTTCCTAACTTTCGTGAGAATTTGAGTTTGAGGAGCGTTGAGGGGAGCATAGTTGCGGAACCTTTCGGAAGGAGGACTTCTTCGTGCCCTTCTATCGGGGCTTCGTTGGTGGTGAGCTCAAGGAGTTTGGGCCTTATTTGCGTTGGGGAGGTCGTGAGCGTGGTCGAACTTTCTGTGAAACCTTTTGCAGGAGAACTTCATGCTTCTTTATCGAAACTTTCTTGATGACGAGCTCGAGAGAGAGCTCGACCTTGCTTGCCCAAACTTCATTCCACCTCCCGTGAATTCTTTGCAGGGGCTTCCTTAGAGACATACTCGAGGGAGAGTTTGGCCTCGCTTGCGCTGGGGCGGTCGTGAGCGCGGCCGAATTTCATTCCACCTCTTGTGAAATCTTTGTAGGAAATTTCCTCGATGACATACTCGAGGGGGAGTTCGGCCTTACTTGCACCGAACTTTACTCCATCCTCTTGTGAAGCTTTCGTCGGGAGAACTTCATGCCCCCTTGTCGGGGCTTCCTTGGTGGCGAGCTCGAGGGGAAGTTCAGTGGCCTCGCTCATGCCGAACTTCATTCCACTCTCTTGTGAAACCTTCGTCGGGGCTTCCTTAGTGGTGAGCTCGAGGAGGAGTTCGGCGGCCTCGCTTGAGCTGGAGAGGTTGTGAATGCGGCCAAACTTCATTTCGCCTGTGAAATCTTTTAGGGGAGAACTTTTGCTCTATTTCTCCTTTCTAAGGGCAATTGATATGCTAGGCCAAATGCTTTTCCTTATGGTCGGCTCCTGGCATCCTCATAGCGGATTTACTGACAAAGTTTCCATCGAAAGCTGTCGCATGACCTGCATTATCTCGGTGAGGCCACAAACCTACTGAACTAGCAGGTTGAACTGCTCCACACCTACAGTGGCTTCAGATGGAAGCTGGGCTACCGGGGTCGAAGCGGAAGGAGATGGATCTAGCATGGAGGCCATCGATCGTCGAGTCGAAGCTCTCCTTGGAGGCATTTTCTCTTCAAAAAAGAACTCTAGAGAGGAAGGAGGGAGATCTCCGAAGAGGAAAGAGAGAAATCATCGTCGAGCACTCCTTCAAGAACAAAAAAACTTCGAAGGTTCGAGCTCTTCCTCTAGTGCCAATCTGTTGACGCAGAATCTGATCGTCGCCAAAATCAGCTAGAACGGAGGTGGACGAGGTCGCCACCGAAATCTGCAAAATAAAATTCTGTCCAGAGTCGGTGGGGGGTGGCTCCGGCAGGACCCTCCGACGATCAAGTCAACTCTGGCTAAAAGGAATGGAGTGCTCGAAAATGAGTTCCGCGGAGCTTAGAGAAGGAGAGGAGAGTTTAGAGCTTAAAACTTAGAGTTAGCATATCTGAAGGATCTTTTTTATAGGTGGAGCTTGATGGTGATAGCTGTAGCTACCTGATGGCGGGCCGCTCGAGGTTGCATCGGATTTGATGCAGAGAGGATGGTATCATCAGATTGAAAGCGACAGCCATACCGTTCGATGGTGGTGGGCTGCTCGAGGTCTGACGGAGCTGCCTATAGCATCGTCTGTGGCAGACTGATGGTGATCGTTCGTCCAGCTTTAATAGTCATGGCTCTCAGAAAGCAGGCATTGATTGATGGACTTCGACATATATCGATTCCAAAGGAGTTCGAACTTCTAAAAAGAAAGCTCGGAAGGAGTTCGGCTTCCGTAGGCATCTGGCTAGAGGTGTGCGGCTAAGGCTCGATCACTGGAAAGTTCGGAAGAAGCTCGATCGATCGAAGAAAATATCTGGAGGAAGTTCGGCTCTTATAGGCATCTGGCTGGAAGGGCACGGAGAGAGTTCGACTCTCGCGGAAGTCCGACTGAAGCTTGGTCGCTGAGGAGTTCGGTTAAAGTCAGACCGCTGGGAGTCCAAGGAGCTCGGCCGTTAAGCAGTTCGGCCGGCTGAAGAGGTTCGATCCGACCGCTGAGAGTTCAAAGGAGTTCGACCGCTAAGCAGTTCGGTCGGCTGAAGGGATTTGAAGGAGCTCGACTGCTAGGAGTTCGAAGAAGCTCGGCTGCTGAGAGTTCGGCCGGCTGAAGGAGTTCGGCTAAGATCCGTCCGCTGAAGCTCTTCCGTGGTTACTGATTGCATTAGGCTGAGCATCGAACTGGACTTTGACAGTAGCGGGATTTATCCCCAACATGTCTAATTAGTTAATTTGCCCGTTCCTTTTGCAGTTACCTACATGAAGAAAATAGGATTCTAGTTAGATATTATGAATATTAATGGATGAGGGAATCAGCAATTGTATATATATGAGAGCTTTGGTCTCTCTCTCCTTCTCACATAAAGAAAAGTCTATAATTTTCCATCAATACTTTGATGAAGGAGAGCAAGGAGAGTGAGAAGATTAGTACACTTATTAATCTATGGTTAATCATTTTATAGCTTGGCTATACATATCGAGAGCACTTTTCTTTGATGTAAAGTATACACTCTCACATTCATGAGTCATGTTTTTGCATGATCATAACAATTAATTATGTGCATATGTGTATGTTTTCATATTATTCAAATATATAACATTATGAATTAGTACTCTATCATATATGTTAGTGGATATAATCATGTTTAATTATTTATTTTTTGAAAAGATAGAAACACTATCTATTTTATGTTGTTGTATGTTTAGGAACTCATGATTTTTTTAAGGAAAAAAAAAGCTAGAGATCATATTTTAATACAATAACAATATAGTAGCTTAAAAGTAACCTTAATTAATATTTTATGTTTTTATAATTTTACATTTATTATTATAATATTATGATACATTAGCAATAATTCTTCTTCAAGAACTTTGGATCCATCCTTTGAGCACAGCACGACACTCATGATATTTATGAGTAATTTTTGCTTCCATGCTCTATATGAGAAAATTCTAGATAAATTCAAATAAGAGATAATTGGTGGAATGGTTAATGTGTTGTCAGCTTTTCGTTGAGCATGATTTTAGATATACTTAATCGTGGCAGCATCTGGTTGAACAATCATTGAGTCAGGTAATTTGACAAAATAAATAGGTCAAAATCTAAAACAAATCCAAACTTCTTCGTTAAATAGATAATGCAATCCGCATGATCTATTTAAAAAAATAAATCTAATATAATTAAATAATTTTAAATAATTTTTTTATAAATTAAAAAGATGAAGATGATTGGACTCAGTCCAACCTATTTAATTGATTAGCTAGATTGAGTCGATCCATATACATATGACTAACGCACAACTCTTTTTGCATGAGGTTCGGAAGATTCGGAGAAAGTAGTTATTTTTGATACCGGACACATCTATCCATCGGAAAGTGGATTTTTTTTTTTTTTTTTGGTCCAGGTTTTACGAGCATGTTCCTCGAATTTGACCGTTATTGTTCAAAATATATAATTCACGGCAACGGAGATACACGCGGCAGCACCTCAGAGCTCCGACGAGAGCCTGACAGGTCCTGCGGTTCACAACTCCGGACGAAGCGGCCCCGCTGGCCCCACCTCCAAGTTTATGCGCACGCGTCTGCTCGCTTGTTACGACAATCCTCAGCCACAACGACGTCCCTCCATATGCGGTTCCGACGGGCACCAGACCGCGGGCGCCCCTATTATCTCCAGCCCATCGCCTCCTTGCTTTGAAACGTGCAGGCCTCCGATCACCGGGGATGCATCATGATTCCCGCAAGCTGCGCGCATGCCAGCGCCGCGACCCCGGATCATCTACGTGCAGCGCTGGCCCTCCCGAGGTCGCCACGTCCATCCCCGAAAAGCGGAATGCGCGAGCGGTGGAGGGGACGCTGGGGCCCACGCCCTTTGTCGCGTGCCCCAATGCGTGGACGATTCCCATTGGCTGGTCTTCTTTCAAAACACTGTAGGTGCACAGGTGTCCCGCATCCGACGGCGCGGGGAGTCCCCGGATCGGCGCTTCTTTCTTCTCGCTACTTCGGGGCGAGAAGTTTGAACGTTGAAAAACTCGGCGCTATGACCTCTTGTGCTAAGGCTATGATCACCGGCTGTGAGAGTAAGAGTCCCGTGAAGGTCAAGGTTGGCTAGCTGTATGTTATGCTTAATCAAAATCTTTTACCTAAGAAAATTGTCGATTAAAAAGTACAGTTTAGCTCATCATTTTAGCTGTTGCTTTAGAGCTGGTGGAGAAAATACAAGAAGGTAGAAGAAGTCGGTGCTTGCAGCTTGGAAGCTGGAGGAGGTTGGATGCTTCCAGATTAAGGATGGCAATCAAGTTGGTTGGACCAGATACAGTTAGATCATATGCAAAATAGGTTAAAAATCTCACGCCCGGAATCTCATCTGTTTATTTAATAGGTCATAAGTCTAAACTTGAATTTAACTATTTTATTAAACATAAAATACAAACCGACCTATAATGGATTGAATCAACTTAAACGAGTTAAGTAGGTTAATATTCTAGATCTATTGGAATCCATCTTAAACCCTTCAACCTTTTTCCTTCTTGTTCTTGCACCTTAGCTGCCTATTTGAGATCTCATTTGGATAAGCTAATTGGCCAAAGAAAGCTTATTTTTTTGGTACAAGGTCAAGGAAGCTTATTAAATAGGATATCAGTGCAAACAAAATATGGCGTAAAGCAAATCAAGGGTTGATTTAGAATCCATGGACCTTCAAATGCTAATCTAATTTAATTGAGGAGCTTAACCAAATATGGTAAAGTTCCAAACTTTTTAGTTGATCATAGTCTAGTGTGTTCTAAAAATACTTAGGTTGCATATCTACATTGTTCTAATTATAGGAAAGTATTGAAGAAATTATAAAGTGACATACATGTTTTGTCAATGGGGTGCTTTATTTTGGCATATTAATGTAAAATCTTATTTTTGGATTACAAGATCGGGTCAAACTAGAATGAGTTGAGATATATTTAAGTTATATTGAGATAAAGTTAGATTGCATAAGTATCCATCCAAAATGAGATTAAATTCTTCCTATCATGTTCAAGTTTAGCTCAAGTTATAGTTTTGTTGATTTAACTCTGTCTAGGCTGAGATAATATAGCTTCTTACTAAGTTCTAATTTTTTTAGTAAAATAATAATGTGTTAATAATGTCAAAGCCCACTTTTCCCTCCTTAGCATGATATTGTCTTACTAGAAGCTTGTATTTTTTTTATCTTTTTTTCTTTTTTGAGTTTTTCTAATCCTAGTAACATCTGATAATGAAAAGAATTGTTATCTCTATGAATTTATATTATCATAAACAACTTAACAATTGAATCAAGATAATTAGAGATGGAGATAGGATATGTAAGTGGTTATGGAGTCTTTAGTAGTATGATGTAATCGATAACTATCCTCTAGTCATATATAATTCTCTTTTAAAATATCTATGCAATTCATTCTGGTTGAAGTTGTCAATTATCGTAATTGGGAAGATTATTGAATATTGATAACAATAACTTGGTACAAACATCACCATCAATCGATTTCAGCAACGCCTTTCAATTATATTTTTTTCAAAGAAAAAACATTTAAAGGCTTAAATTTATTGCGAGATTAATAAATTATATGATTCATATCCTAGTGTCCAAAATAGTCTTACAAGTACACCATCATACTTGGATGTTCTCTTTGATAATCTAGATCAATAACATGCACCTCCAATCATGCTCTATTAGTTTTCTAGCTCAAGATTTGACAACATTACTATTCTTCAGTCAAAAACATTAACAAAAAGTGTATATTGTTCTACTAAAATTTTTAGGAAAGCTAGCATAGTATTAGCATCCTACTTATATAGTCTACCTAAGTTGGTTAAATAGATAAAGCCATCCCTTCTATATTTGCTTCCAAATTGCTTCATCTAGCTTCATTGTTGCCAAAGCAAATGGTGCTTAAGGTTTGTCGATTCATAGTAGAGGTGGTTTAGTTGTTTTTTATTGATGAGGGTGTCTAAAAAAATTTAGTATCATCATGCTCCACGATCCATGTTAACATCTATTTTTATAAAATAAATTTGGATAATTTTGTAAATTATCATCTTGATGAATGAACAAGCGCTCACTATTTATACATTACTAAAAAAATATTTTATTGATATAAAGATCAATAGTTAATTTAAATTTAGTATGCTTTAATCTTCTTAAATAATTATTCATAGACTCAATAATTATAATTACATTAAAATCAAATGGGAGAATAGCATGATTAAAATGGAGATCCAATATTTCAACTTGGGCGAACTATGATCTTAAATAAAGAAATATTAACTTTGACTTGGCCTTTTTTTTCTTTTTTAAACTTGTTAGTTTAGCTAAGTAATCTTGGGATACCTCAATTGAGTTTTAATTATTTTTTAATAGATTTTTTTAAGTATACACCTTC
This sequence comes from Cocos nucifera, assembly GCA_006176705.1. Classification (NCBI taxonomy): domain Eukaryota; kingdom Viridiplantae; phylum Streptophyta; class Magnoliopsida; order Arecales; family Arecaceae; genus Cocos; species Cocos nucifera. Next base: position 786,832 of record QRFJ01000212.1, on the reverse strand, counting down.
CTGTATATACAAAATTGTAAGAATATCTTTGTAAACTTACTATTTACATGCATACACTTCTTGTTTTTTTTTTGCATATGTTAAAAATATTTTAGTCATTTTAAATTTTAAAATGATGTTAGGTAGTATTGATATATACACAAAAAAAAAAAGAAAGAAAAAGAAGGATATATATATATATATATAAAATAAGTATTTTATAAGAATATATATTAATACAATTTAGGAGGATGTTCATATAATTTTTTATATGTAGAAGGGTATATATGTAAGGGTTGATATGGGCAAATCGAATAAAGATTTGAACGAAAATCATCCTAGGCAGCTGTCACAGGGGTTGATCTGGAAAAATCGAATAAAGATTTGAATGAAAATTGGTGCCGAGACGATACGATAATCGACGAGAAACACGCGAGAGTAGCCTTCCAGAAGAGCATGGGACGCGTAAACTGGTACACGTGTCAGGAATTCGACACGTCGCGGTCGGTTCCGGGTAGCCCGGGCAGCCATAGCCCTGCCCAGAGGGGAGCACACTGCCCGATCTTCTTCCGCGAGGAAAACCACAGCACAAGCCGTTTCTTTCTTCCAAAAAAACCCTCCCAACAATTCCCCAGTATAAAACCCCCTCCATGGCTCGTCTCCCTCCCATTTCGCCAAATCCCAACCCCCGCGGGAGATGATCGACGGCGGAGATCGCGCTTCGCTGGAGCTCGCCTGCGATCCCAGCCATTGATGGGGGATATCTACGTCAAGATGGTCGACGAAGGCGACTCCCCGGCCAAATGCCGCGAGGCCCGCCGCCGCAGGATCGAGATGCGCCGATTCGCCGCCGTCGCCGGCGACTCGCCCTCTATGGCGGGGAGCCCGTCGCGGAGGATGGAGAGGAAGCGGGAGTTGGAGCCGGAGTCGGCCGCCTCCGATCCCGCCAACAGTGGCGGCGAGAAGCGGAGCCGTCCCGCTGGGGATGACTCTCCGTCGCCGCCTCTTTCACTTACTCATCCGTCCCCGGCGACGCCCTCTTCTCCTCCTCCTACTACTTCTTCTCCCGTCGAAGCAGATGCAGCGCCGGCGATCTCGTCGAGCTCCGGCCAGGCCCCGGCGGGGGAGCCTCGGCTGGCGTTTGGTTCCATCTCGCTCTCCGGCCGGTCGCGGGAGATGGAGGACGCCATCTCCGTGCGGCCTGGCTTCTTCCGGCCGCCGGGCGGCGGCTCGACCCTGCACTTCTTCGCTGTCTTCGATGGCCACGGCGGCTCCCATGTAAGTAATCTCTACACCGTCGCCGCGTTTTTTTTTTTTTTAAAAAAAAAATCAATAATTGCATAAACATGGAAGGCGCATGGGATCATTTTTTATTGTTTATTTCTCTGATTCAAATGATTTTTCTTTGTCCGTACTCATTCAATCCTTCTTTTCATTAAAAAAACCGAGAAAGGAGGGAAAAAGCGTCTAAATCGGCTATATGTGTTCAAATTTCAGAGAAAGCTTCTTGTTCCTCTCTTTTTATTCGAGGGGCGTGGAAACGTATACTTGCTTTTCCCTTTTTCGCGATGATGGCACGTTAGTGAGCGTTTTGGTGGCACATTCCGACAAATTTCAGCTCTTTCCTGGCATGAAATTTCATTCAGTTTTCTGAAGCAAAATATTGGTTTGGCTGTTGCACGTATTGTCTTTTCGTACATCTGGACTACCGGAACAGTGATTTCGCAGTACGTGGAACAGCTGGGCATATGACGTAGGACGGTCTGATCGATCGAAACTGGACGAGATGACTTGCGCCAAAAAGCTGCCAGTATCATTACCTCCAGCTGTTTCAAGCTTTTTTTGTTTTTAACCCACCCGTGGCGTTTCTCGGATCACTTGCCAGTCGTTCGATCGAGACGATCATCACTGAATGGAGTTTGTGTTTGGGTTCTTGAACGCAGGTGTCCGCCCTGTGTAGCGAGCGGATGCACGTGATGCTGGCGGAGGAGCTCGCGGCGGCGGAAGGGGAGGAGCAGTGGAGGGCGGCGGTGGCGCGGACCTTCGGGCGGATGGACGAGCTGGCGCTGACGGCGTGCGTCTGCGGCAGCGTGGGGTACCCGCTGTGCCGGTGCGAGCGGTCCGGGATCGAGTCGGACATCGTGGGGTCCACCGCGGTGGTCGCCGTCGTCAGCCACGATCGTCTCCTCGTCGCCAACTGCGGCGACTCGCGGGCGGTGCTCAGCCGCGGGGGCCGCGCCGTCCCGCTCTCCTCTGATCAGAAGGTAGTGGCACTCCCCCGTAATTTCCTCCAATCTCCGTGCCCTATTTCCTCTTTTTACGAACCCCCTGGACCACGCTCCAACCGTCCGCCACGTAGGGGTACGTAGCAATTGGGATGAGGTGATTGTGTTACGTAATCAATTCTCCTTTCGAGAGACACGTGTTAGTTGTTGGTGCGGCCGTTTAAACTTTAGAAGTCGGGTTTAATGTGCTTTTGTTTTATTATATATATATATATAAATATATGCGGCTTTGGTAACGTGTGACGTTGTGTTCTTGTGATTGTGAATTGATCTGTCAGCCTGACCGGCCGGACGAGCTCGCAAGAATAGAAGCGGCGGGCGGGCGTGTTATATACTTGAATGGTGCTCGCGTCCACGGAATACTTGCAATGTCACGGGCCATTGGTATGCTTCTATCTCTGGCTTTTCCTTTAGCAGAGATAGATAGAACTGCTGCTACAATGCTGTGCGTTTGTTCACCGTGCTCTTTCGTTTGTCATGTGCTATGATATTTATGTCCCAGATGCAGTAGATACGAGTGCTGAGTGATGATAATTTGACGAAACAACAGAGATAGAAACAAGGTTGTACCTTAAAAAGCATGTAGGTCTAAAGCTCAATCTGGTTTCTTGCATTGATGTTATAGGGGGAGAGAATGGCATGGAGAAATCAGTTTTTGGGTTATTGGAATGTAACTGTTGAGACAGATCTTCAGAAATGTCTGCAGAAAGTTATTAGATCAAGCAAACAGTTTTAGCTTGTGGGTTTATTTAGTACATGAGAATGGAAATAGAGAGCTTATGTAGATTGTTTTTTAAAAATATTTTATAGATAAAGAGGATGTAGTATTCTTAACTATAGAGTCCTTCTTGAGGAGTTCGGCATGGTTATTAGGAATTTTTCGCAAAAAGGTTGAGCTTATTGTGATATATATTGGAGGACATTACGTTGTGACATAGTTCATCTATTTTATTTTATTTTATTTTTTTAAGATAGGTAGATCCATATGTGCAATAAATATCCAGGTCCAGATTCTTAGGCATGTACCTTCCAAGAATTGAACATAGAACCTCTAGTTGGTAACATGAGGGGTGTGACCACTAGCGCAAACTCTATTCAAGTGGTATAGCTCATTTAACCATGAACTTTGCCTATTTCTAAGCAAATACTTGGATTGTTATCTTCAGAAAGTTGGAGATTTACGAAACAAATGATAAACTTAAGATACTTCAAAAATGGTTCATCACTTAAAACGACGTTATAAATTTTTACTTAGTGTATACTGATTTGTATAACTTGGAATCAAACATTGAAAAGGCAAAAATTGATGACTCCATGTTTGACTTGAAATTGATCAGATGGTAGAGAAAGATATCGCATTTTATTTGTGTTAATCTGGAAGATTACTTCATCAAAGTTATTGTTTTTTAATGGTTAAACCAATTTTTTAAAAATATATGAGTCTATATAAGCATAGGTAATTCTGGTTATCTTCATATGTATACGCTTTATGAAGTACTTTTTTCTTTGCTAGACATAAATTGTGCTTAATTCTTTAACCATGCAACTGTTGGAACTAAAGAAATCTAAACTACTTAGCTATCTCTAATTTGTGTAACTTGTTACAAATGGCGTGATAATGCCCTAAGGCTTTGGTCCGCAAACATGGTACTTTAGGCAATAATTTTTATGCCATCAAATGATTGTCAGACGTCTAGGTCATGAATATATAATAGTTATGAGCATAGATAACTATGTTAAGAGTTAGCTAGAATCAAAATGTAGGATGAGGTTTTCTTATAAGGAAGAGAATAACTACCACCCACCTCCATCAATGCCATGAAAGCCCAATTAAATAGTGTATTCCTGCAACCATTTGCTACATTAATTAACAAGGAAACTAAGAACCTTCTTCTATTGTTGAGCAATAGATTGGCTTTAGCTACAAGAATCCAAGCCGGAAAGCATGGATACTTAAAATTACTTATGTCCATACGGGATGTGTATTAGATGCCAATACTTGTTAATTAGTAACATAATACATGTTACAGAGTTAATTAAGTATTCTAATTTTTTGAAATTATAAAAAGGGCTTTTAATACTTTCTCATATATTTGAGATTCTTTCTTGATACCTTTTGGGCCTGTTCTTTGGTGGGTAAATATCATGAAAAAGTTGATCAACTTTTCTATTAACCAACTTACCTATGTTCCTATCCTTCTATATGTTGCTAAGTTATTTTCCCATCTACAGCATTTATCCATGAAATTGACGGAAAGACTTACCCACCCAAGAGGTGAGTAAATTATTTTCCCATCAACTAGTAAAATTACCTTTTTATTCTCTTCCTAAGATACCCCTAACCCTATCATAATAATATAATACTATAATAATATATAATATGATATATATAATATATTATATTATATATAATAATATTTATGTAACAAAGGGTGTTATGGAAAATATGGATATTTCTTAGCAACTTATCCAAAAAAGTAGTATTGTAAAAGAACATGAGTAACAGATTCCAGAGCTATTTTCCAATGCATAAAAGAACTTAGATAAATTAATTTTCTATCTAAATATTGCCTGGAAAACACTCTTAACAGGGAAAGTATAGATTCCTAGGTAAATTTTTTATCTCCCAAAGAGTGAACCCTTAGATTTTTTTTTTTTTTTGGGGGGGGGGGGGGGGTGGAGATTTCTTTCGTACTTTCGTTAATTTTGGATGAATGTTGATCTTTGAGTGGTGAATGGTCAAGGATGAGTTTCTAATGTTGATATTGTTATCTAGAGTATGGTTAATAGTCTATGAATTTAATCATGGACTAATTTGTCCATGCTGATTAGAGACTATGCTTTATTGTTATCTTTTACATACAAAAAATATATTTATTTTGTTAATGTTATATCCTAGTTGTATCCAATCCTACTTTTTTCAAAATTTGTTGTATTGGCCTATCTGTATTCTGCAATGTTCCTTTTTTTTCTTTTGAATCTATGTAATATATATCCCAACCTAGGATAGGTTTAATAAACTCCTTGCAAATAAAGGTGCGAAAGGGATAAGATCTCCTTAAGCAACATAGCAGCTTATTCATAGGGATCATGAGATAGGATAGCTCTTACATAATAAAATTACTTGTAGGAAACGTGTGCAAGATTTAGGTTTGAATTCTGTACTTATCCAACTTTGAGACTAAATGCCTTGATCATTTTTTCTGTGGACCCTTTAAACTCCTCAAAGATGCACATGAAGCCCTTAGTGTATACTCCTTGAAGTTTTCTGATGGCTCTTCTTTAAGCCACCGGATTGAAGTCCTACTCCTTATCAAGTTCTATTCCTTCACTTCATGTCTTTATCATACTATCTTCTTTGAGAGTCGTGACTTCATTGCTGATGTTGATGCTGTCAATAGCATCTACATCCTTGAGGTCATCTTTTGGCCTTTATTCATGCAACCTTGGGGCTAACTAAGGAGAGAAGGATGAGTACTTGTGTGATCTCTCCCATCTCAAGGCAAAACCAATGCTGAGGCCTTTCCCACAGTTGTGCTTGTTGAGCAAAGATCATAGTTACTAGGATAGAAGCATGATGAACTTACCTTTGACGAAAAGGCCTCATCATGATGGCTAGAGAGGGGCTAAGTAGTTGAGGGTGAGCATATATGCAACTCCTTCCATTTCCAACTGAGCCTATATGAACATCCTTTGCCAAGATTGTGCTTGTTGAGCAACAATCATGGTTACCAATGCCGGAGCATGATGACCTTGCCTTCAATAAAAGAGCCTCCATCATGGTTGCTTAAAAGCTCAAGTGAGGTAAGCTTAATTGATGAAAATTACAGTATGTTTGATGGAGTATTTTGATCTCAATTTAGGGTCCATGATAAATTGAGCTTGTTAGGAAGCGATGCTGTCAAAGCTTGAGGGCGAAATTCGAGATGCAACCCAAAATAATTGACAAAGATGAAGTTGCTAGGATCTTCTACTACTTCGGAAGCAATGTTAGCTGCATCGTTGTTTTGAATGCTAAAGGATGTAATGTTCCTGCAAGATGATATTGAGGCGTTATTTCTTTTATGCATATGTTGAATTGCAAATGAAATGGAAGGTTTTTTATTAGCATTGATTGACAAATTTTTTTTATATTTAAACAAGATAATGGAAGGTTTTATCAACATTGATTGACAAATTTTTTTGTATATTTATACAATTAATATGAACATTCATGATGGGCATTATTTTTGTTACTTCAAAACTCCATACTTTGGACACCTTACATACCATTTGGTGGATACAATTTGTAATATGACAAGGGTGGCAAAGATCTAGCTATTGGCATGAATGATGAAATTTAATGTCACAGTAAAGTCTAGCGGAAAGATTTCTTGGTTGTGTGATGCAATGAACTTCCACCTTATATTTCCAAATAGAGAATCAATAGTATTAAAGGATTGGGTGGATGTAAATGAAGCAACATTTGGCATGGTTGCCAATTTTGGAAATAAATGCATGAAGCACTATGAAAAATAAAGTAGGAGATGATGAAGTATACACTGAATGGGGGCATAAAAAGTATCGAAGAAACCTAAGATGTAAGGAAAACTTGGTTGAAGGAAAAACTAAAATGAATTGATTTGCAACACTTGTGTCTAGGATAACATTTTTTAGGTGGAAATGTGCCTATATGGAGTCAATGACACTATTATGTTACATTTGGCTCTATAAACTACTGTCACATTTCTGGTGATTACATTGTCAATCCAATTTTTTTGTTTTTTGATTCATTAGACTTCTAATCAAGATTTTTCGCAACACTCTTTGGCACTTCAATTCAAGATTGTAAATCCTAGGGCTGAGCACGGGTCGAGTTGGGTCGGGTTGAGAGAAAAATTTGACCTGACCGAACTCAATCGGATTGAAAAAATCCAATCGATTGCCGACCGTTTATCATATATAAACCGTTTGAAACCGAAGTTAATGGTTTGTAGCGGGTTCAGGTGGGTTATGTCGGTTTGGGTTTCAATGTTGATCTAATATTGATTTTAAGCATTATAAACCAATACACGATTAAATTCATATAGAAACTAGGATATAATAATTTCATAATATTTATAAGTCAATACATAACTTGTCATAATTGCTAATTTTCAATCCTCAAATATTTATATATTAAAAATACTATATCGGTCGGTCGGGTTCAGTTTCATACGGGTTAAAAAATGCAAAAATCGAATCCAATCGTAATTAACCGAATTTTTTATGGATCATAATCTAATTCAAGTTTTTCAACCGACCGAAACTGATGTTTATCGGGTCGGATTGAGTGGGTTTCTTTGGATTTCGATTTTTTTTCCTCAGCCCTAGTAAATCTCGTGGGAATGTGGTGTCTTAGTTTCCCCTCAGAAGAGGATGCATCACATCCCGCCCCATCTTGAGGTTGTCTCGGTTGGTGACTGAACCATCTTTCTGCCATTAAGGGGGGTGAGAGGAGGGGACATCCTTCCATCATTGAATCATCAATTGCTCGCTCTAAGATTTATGTGGACAGATGAATGATAGAGTATCAAGTGCTTTGAGATCCATGTGGTTGGTGATTGAATGATGAATGAGTCCTTTTGTGGTGAAAGAGACCCTAGTTTTGCATCATTGGAAAGGGAAAAAAAAGGCATGTGATTTTTTATCTTCCCAATGATTGGCTGGAATCCTATGATTGGCTCATGTCCCATCTATTGGGGGAATAGAAAAAGAAGATAAAGGAGACCTACAAGCCGAGCCCCTCCTTGCTCCCTCCAGGCATCATCGGAAAAAGGGTAAGGCCGAACTGATTTTCCTTTTCCCTTTTGACAACAAATTGAAATCCCGATTGGATGGTCGTGTTGGTGTGTGACCTGGCCGGGATAGTGGGATCTTTGAGATAGGAATGGAAGTGGGTTTCAGGGTCCCCTATCCTTCCATGCGTTGTAGTCATAATGTGATTATCATTATATACCAATGGTATTTATACATGAAATTTACTTGTATAAGATAAAATTTTATAAATGAAGCATAATTCACCTTTCATTTTATGGATAACTTCCATACATATTTGAACACATAATATGAGCTGAAGACATGTTCTTTGTTAGATTTCACAAAGATTCCTATGTCGGATTTTACATGACAATTGGATAGTTGATACCATGTTATGCACTTGAGAACATTAATTTCTAGTAAAAAGTCATATCTTATGTCGTTTCGAGTAATAAGGGGCTCTATATTTAAAATTGCTTTCATGATTGGCGGTTAGGTACTTAGGTTTGGCAATGGGTCAAGGAATGCTTGTTTTGGGAATGGATCAATGATTAACTTGCAAAACCAATGAAGGTTGCAAATTACAGAGCCCTACATAACACACTAATGACCTTGATTCGACAAAATGGAGACTTCCTACAAACCCATGAAAGATTTGTATGTTATGTTGTTGATGTATGAACACATGGAACATATGATACAAACTTTAGACATTATTGAAAAAATGACATGTTAGTGCAACATATGATATCTATCACATTAGTAACATGGAAAATTAATAATGAAAAATAGGAAGTGCTTGAACACAGATAACTATAATGTGTTACTTGGAATAACCAAAAACTAAAATTGATTAGATGTTAGGGACAATAGCGTCACCTTAAAAGTACCACCTCGTAAAGTATTTTTTTAATTTTATTGTTCCATTTAATTGATGGCTCCATTCAATATTTTGTGCTGTTGGAAAATTTCTGATCTTGCATGCATTACATAGGTACCAACATGTAATAATAAGTTAGGTTGGGCTCATCCTTTCTGAAATTGTCAAATACACCTTTTATAAGTCCGAAGGACAGGGAATGTTGTGTTTCTACAGGAGACCAATTCACCTTCCTCTTTTTCTTATTTTCATTTTGATCTTGATTTAGATCAATTCATTTCAGGTTTGGGATGGAATGAATATGGGTAACTGCAGAATGAAAGGAAATAAATTATGGAGTCATGAGATAGCAACAAGTTTAAGCAATGTGAAGAATTTTGGACAAATCGTGGTCACTCATATATGGTATTGCTGATTAGCTTATCTAGAAGAACAAAGAAAATCTTTGTTCATGTGGATATTTGATGTCCCACATGACATATTGTGTAACATTTTTTGCTACATAGATGGAGCAATATTTTCCAGATTTGCCAAATCATGGCCAAATTTGGTAAACAAAACCACCATATTGATTCTTTCTTGTAACAAAACAGATACTTGCATGGGAGTAATCCTATAAGGACCACCACGACTACTCTCGTCTCCATCATTAATTGCACTCAATGTTCTTTATTAAGTCAGCATGTGTGTGCACTAGTGATGAGATGGACTATGTCAAACTTAAAATGGGCTGAATAATCTCATGGCCATATAAGAAGTTACATTAAGTTGGTTACCCTAAGATCCGAATATTTGGCCTCAGACATGAACCCAAGTTTGTTTCAATCTACGGACCTTCATGCTTATAGTTTCTTTAAAATTTAGTATAAGATTGTTGACACCTTTATGCTAAGTTGTTAGAGTAAAAAATAGAATTATGTTGTAAGGTCAAGGGTTCAAGGCTCAAACTTAATGTGGTGGGGAGGATATAAGGACCAAATGACATATCATGAAATTATCTTCCTTTTTTTTATTTAGAGAAAGATGCACGTGATTGGAAACCAAAAGGGTGAAATGAATGAACAAAAGATTTAGGAGAATATGTGATTAATTCTTTGTAATATAATTATCTATTGAAAAATGCTATAAGGACCAACAATATTGCCAAAAAACTTTCCTTTGCATTGATGGCATGCCACATTGCATAAGAGTTTTGGTGCTTTATACCATAATACCTTGTGAACAGCATCATCCTCATGAATCATACTCTTTGTTTTAAAAGATGGGCAGCTGCTTTAGGTGGATCAAGTGCCTTATCTATTTATGGGGCAGCCCAAATGGGTGTCCTATCACTAGACTTGTGCTTGGACATGTGTTCGTGCCTTAGGTGAGAATGTGAAGCCTCAAGCAAGGCCTAGGTGCTTCCAGTCTTTCAGGTCAAATTGAAACGAGTTGTATGGTCATAACTCCATACATAACCCATTATCTTATAAATTTGATCAATTTTTGTGGCGTTGACCCTAAATATATAGAGTACAAAAGGATTGAGGAGAGAAAAAAGAAGAATGTCAATTTAGTGCTTGGCAGTTGGCACTACATTGCTCAATGGAATGGTGGTTGTGGTGCTTGATAGTTGATAACTTTGTTATGTGGTATTTTCTTTTCTTTTGATTAATATTCCCCCTAATGTTTATCTTTTTCTTGTCTTTTTTTGGTGGGGAGTGATGACGCTTGGCTATTATGGGTGGGCTATCATGAACGATGATGGTCGTGGCTGCTCATGGAGCTACCATTAGTAGCAATAGTTGTTGTTGGTGTTGTTAGGCAGCTATGAGTACCTATTGTAGGAGCTTTTATGGTTGGGTGCCTACTTAGTGCTTGGTGCTAGGGCACTCGTTTCATGCCTTTTGTTTTTAAGAGAAATAACAGTACCATTCTCTTCATGCCATATGGCATGCCATACATACGAGAAAAGTTTTGGTAACAGGGCTAAACCTCATAGCCTTACTCTCCTATTCAAATGATGTATTTTGATCATTAACCCATTAGGGACTTATATATGGGTGCGTGTGCGTGTGCATGTGTGTATATATCATGTATTTGTACACAAATGAGGAAATGCCGTCCCATAAGAACCCAGATGTCCTTGATGACATCAATCTTACCCAATATTAGACATATAGGGAGTGTGTGTGTGGGTGTGTATAGACACTTACACATGCTACGCATTATATATACTTCTATATTTAGAGGAGAGGGATTTCAGTGTTGCTTATATGAAAAACTTGGTTCTAAATTTAATTCATATTAACAATTTCAATTTCAATCATTTTGACCTCGGTGAAGTTGCTTAATCATGACCTAGAGGTCATAGGTTCAAAACATGAATATAATATCTTTGCATGTGCTGGATACATCTAACCCTCAATGGCAGGAGCACTATGCACTGGGTTGCCCTATTTTTATAACACTTATTGAAATGCTATGAACAATTTGTCATCAAACTAAAGAATGTTATCAAGTTTTGTGATGACCATTAGGTCAATATATTTTGTCCTTCAATTTACCTTTTAGCAATATTAAGGCCTGTTTGGCCAAGCTACGAAATTCAACTTATTTTAAAATGACTTCTTTTCAAATAGAGTTTTAGAAAAAATGTTGTGAGAGAAGCAGTTTGTTTGACAAAATCATTTGATAAGTACTTTTATCAATATTTAAGAAATAGTTTGTGTTTGGCAAATCTTTTAAAAAAAAATACTTTTGACTATCAAATTACGAAAAAAGGCATGTATAGATTTACTTTAAAATTAATATTATTTAAATAAATAAATAATTTTAAATATTCATTATGGTTAATTTTAATTAATTTTTTTTTTTATTTAATTAAAATATAAAAATAATGAGGTAGTTAGGCAGCATGAGAATAATGGGAGGATTAGGTGAAAATAAATAGGGATAATTATGGTAAATAATGATTTTGAGTAAGGATATTTATGTCTTGAAAAAATTAATTTTCTATTTCTGCTTCCAAGAAGAAGCTCTAATTTTTTGCTTCCTCTCCACAGTAGAAAAACTGTTTCTGCTATCATTCAGAAGCAAATTATTTTTTAAAATAAGCTGGGCCAAACATCCTATTTTTTCAAAATAAGTATTTTTTTAAAAAATAAGTAGCTTCTTCCTCTCCAAAAGCTTGGCCAAACAGACCCTAACTAGCATAACCCCAAAAAAGCAGGGGAGTATTGGAGACCAAAATCTCATATTTCAATTGTAAGGTATTTATGAAATTAATGGACAACAGGACCCTGCTAAGCAATTCTGTTTTTTAAAAGGGGGGCTTGGAATTGTCTTAAGAAATCGAATGGATATGAACTTGTGGCACGGACAAGGCATGAGTTTTCATTTTACTTATATTCATCTGTTTAAATCCGGCTAGTTCCTATAGTGCCACACAGTTCCACCCATCATTTTTTTACATGGTTAGTGGAGTTGCACTCTTCTTCTATGATAATGGGGTAGGGCGAGCCGGAAGTGGGCTTTCTCCTTTCTACTATTATTTGGTAGAGATGTCTTTTGATTAACAGACTTAGAATAATGCAGATCATTTTCATATTTTATGAAGATTTTGAAATTGTCAATAATTATTCCTCATGAGTTTGCGAAGTTTAGAGTTGAACTTGGGTTTTAAGATGTGGATGGGCTCCTAAATTTTCCCATTTTTGATGGTTTTTATGTTGTTAGAGTAAAAGGAACTTTCTCACATGGATTTGGAAAGGAGGATTGTAAATGAAAGTGAATCTCTCATTTGGTTCACCTCCATGTTTGACCTTGACAACATTCCATGCAAATCTTTTGTGCAACAAAGATTTTTAGGCAATTTAAGATTCCTTTTTATTACGGTTATGGGTTCAGATTTAGGATCCAAGGGCTACAATTCTCTCCACAAATTTCTTCTCTTGAGTTAATATTTTGCATGAGTCCATATAAGGAGTTATTTGAGACCAATGAGCTCTATAGTTGTCGGAAGTTTTTGATGGAAAATAATAGAGTCATATGATTTAAGAATCATAGGTATCAAGACGAAGATTCCTGATTCCTGATGGTGTTATTGTACATTTTCTTAAATTAACCATGTATTGAAGCATTTTGTTAGGTGTATCGGACTCCTAAGGATTTTGGTTATGTGGCAAAATATGGACTTCTAAAAGTCACCTAGGGTTTGGAGTGGTGATGGAATGCAAAAGCATGTTAGAGTTAAGTTGAGCCGTAGTGAATATTTAAGATTTTGGTTATGTGGCAAAATATGAACTTCTTAGTCACCTAGGGTTTAGAGTGGTGATGGAAGGCAAAAGCATGTTAGAGTTGAGCAGTAGTGAATATTCAAATGGGGGATATGGTGCTATATCTTTGAACGGAAAAGTTCATCACAAGGCAGAAGTCTGTCATGGTTGTGTAAATTGTGTTTTGTTTCATTGGGCAAGTGCTTCTAGGGGTATTTATGAGGCCATGTGAGATTCTCCAAGTTAGAGCTAAATGAATTGAGCACAAAGTCTCTTCGTGAAAATCATGGAGTTACATATCATTGATAGTCAGAAAGGTCATTGGTTGTGAACTGCGAAAAGAGTCATCTTATTAGTAAAGTTAGTCTAAAGGCTCAATCGAATTTTATCAACTTGTATTTAAACTTCACGGAGACCCCTTCAAAGGGTTTTATTTGAAAGTGATGAAGAGATCCCAAGGTGGCTTGATGATAAAACAAGGCAGATTATTGGGGTTATGGCTTGATTTTCTCCCTTGATAACAGAAAATCCAAAACGTATAGACAACAATAATTAGGATTTGAAACTGAGATTTAGTGCCTGGGCAACAAAAGGTGCACAATCCAACGAATTAATGGATGAGAATGGGGAAGCCTTTCTCACTCTCATGCAAACTTGGAACAGGGGTTGATTACTGATGATAAAATATAAATAAGAGAATCTCTTCTAACATAAATTTGATTTCGAACTCTAGTTCAACATCAATTTTTTATGCTAGGCTAGGAGATATTGTAGCTAACATCTTAGGAATTCGTTCTTTCAAAACTTTCAAGTTTGCATACAGTATAATACAAGGGCAACATTTTATGCACTCTATTTGTGTTGTACTATGTAATACCCATCGAAGCTTGTGAGGCATGATCAAGGACTAGCTGTCAGAGTTAGGTTGGTCCAATTGCATCGCAAGGGTGCATAAAAAAATTACTAATAATTTATCAGTAGTCCTTAAAAGTTTCCATAATAGTTAGTTATATTCTTTGCTATTGCATCTAATCATAGTCTTTGTAATAACAAAATTAATTAGGAGGATTTTCAAAATCTCGGTTTGAGTTAAGAGTCTATAGATGTCATTCTAAGTAACGAGAAGTAAAAGCCAAAGGATTGCAGAACCAAGAAGATTGGTCTAGAATGTAGTGGAAAAAAAAATTTGGAGGACTAGGAAGCAAGACTAGAGTCATTTGACCGCCTGTTAAATAATCTTTCCACAGGTTACCAATTGTTTTGACTGGAGACAAGGTAGAGGAGACGTTGCCATGTTACCTTTGCTCTATTTCTGTCTGATTTAACTATATCATAAGCCCTTTTTTCTCTACTTGGATGGTGGTTCCACACCCCCCTTCGGTCCCCCAGAATGCAGTGTGGTTGGCGTGGCAGCTATCATGAATGCATTGTTGGAATCATGGCTATGACTCTTGAAGTCTGTGTGAAATTGAGCAGAGTGATCCTAGTAGGAGCAGTTTATGTTTTGTTATGAGGAATGAAATCTACATATGTTATGCAAAAAATGGGTGACACGCCATGGTCTTCATCTTTTATAAAGTTCCATTTGTGTCGAACACTTATAAAACATTCAATGTAGATAATTTTTGATAAAAACTTTGCAGTGGTCCAAAATTTCAGTTCTTGATAGAATAGTTTATCTAGCTGTTCGGTAAAATAAACAGTTCACTGCAGCACAATCATCAATAGTGCATGGCCTGGCTATCTTTTTTTTGAAATGTTCTCTCAGAATGCATAGGTATAATTTTTTAGGAATTAAAGCAGGGTCAAAAGAACCCCAAGAGAAAAGTAACGTTTGTAATTAGTCATGAAGGGCACTGGTGGCTTTTTGATGATTATAATGAATATATTTTTTTTCCTTTGAAATAAATTGTTTAAAGAATCAAGTGCAATCAGAAATACTATCTGAACTGCAGCAAAGCTTGTTATTGTGTACATACCAGTAGATGCTTTTGTTAATTTTAGGTAGGAAATTAATCCTCATAACTTATACCTCAGAACCCGCCATTACAATACAGATAATTGGTTTGTTGACTATTATTAATGTAGAAGTAAGTAAATCATTGGATTACTTAACCTTTGATAATCACTAGAAGGGCATGCCATATAGGAGGACTGTCCAATGATTTTTTCCATTAGATCATCTCTATATTAGAAAATGTACTTAATAATAATACTCTATATTTAGAAAATTGCTGTCGTTCTTAAAAGCAAATTTCTATATAAGGTCCAACCAGTTGATATATGAACCTGCTTTCATCGTTTTAGAATACAAATAACACATGTACTCGTATGCTTTAGGCTAAAGCAAGTAGTTACTGTCAAAATTTCTTTTGATAAGAACTGATGATAAAAACTTTGTCCGCAATGGTCATAGTGGGTACTTTAGTTATATAAAGAAATGTTTTAATATTTCATTTATTTTTTTTTCTTGCATAGAATCTTTACATATTGTTATGTTACATGGATTCACTTAATATCCATGTCGTGGACTTTTTGGTTGGTTAGGTATTTCCAAGAACCTATATATTCCAATTTAATTATTTAGGTGTTCCAATTGCATATAAATTAAAAGTCAACAATTTAAAAAAATCTTTGTTCTTCTGTATCTGCAGAATCTCTCTTATTTAGAGTAATTGTCTCCAAGTCATTAGGTTGTATGCACAGTAATACCATATGCATGCTCCATGCTGTGGACGTGCTAACAGCAGCATGACATAATTTGAGCAATAGTGATGGTCTCGAAGTTTATGCTGAATGCTTATATGCAAGAAGCTAGTTTCAGCAAAAAATCAGGTTTCAGAGGAGTAGCCTTTTGTGGTAAGTGCTTAAGAATGTGCGTGATAATGCTAATTACAATCAAGTTCATCTATTTTGCATTTGATTAGCACATAAAATGTGCCTTACCTGTTTAAAGAGAACTCAAATAGAGTCCTATGCAAACCTGCTTATTAAGAAACTATTTTATTCATATTGTGTACACTTACACGGTATATTTAATTAACTTTTTACATTTAATATGAACCGGACTTTGGGTATATTGTTATTTAAGAGAGGCTAGTGTTAACAATGGAGCTGGCTCAGTTAGGTGGAAGTTTGCATGAGGCTTGTAGGAATCAAAACCACCAAGTCTGAGAGCCCAGACCGGGTGCGTGGCTTCTAATATCATGAACAAAGCTGGCCTAGCATCGGGCTTTTCTGTAGGATGGGCCAGGGCCGGAATCAGGCTCTGGTTTAAATATCCTATTTTCTCAAGCCCATGCTGAGGCCCAAATTTTGTTCCAGCATCAACTCGTTGAGCTATGGTTGTGTGGCCCATCTGCTGGTGCGCCCAAAGACTTTTTTATGAATAAAATGCTTCATAGAATGACTTCAAATGATTGATCATCCAGAAACCTGTGGACATATATGATATGTCATAAAATTGGATGGTAGACAATCTCCTTGAGTTGTGCTTTGATCGGTCTTCCCTTTTTAAAAGCAGCATTTTACCGTGATTTGCAAATTTGAATGCTTTGGTACGACGGCAAGAAGTTGTTGTTTATAGGCTGATCAACTTGAATTCCAAATTACCATGGAACTGACTCATGTTTGTTACAAAACTTATTTTTGAACAGGAGACAGGTACTTGAAACCTGTGGTGATATCCGAGCCAGAGGTACGCATTGTGGAGAGGACCGCTGAAGATGATTGCCTTATCCTCGCCAGCGATGGTCTATGGGATGTCCTACCTAATGACGTAGCATGTGATGTCGCTGGACGGTGTTTGGAGGAAGCCGATCCGGTTAGGTGTACAGGACATCCTGGTTCTGGGGCTGGTGGGAGTTCACCTGGTGTTCAGGAAGAGCAGCAAGCATCTGATTCACGGTGCTCTGTTGCAGCATTGCTGCTAGCCAGGCTTGCACTGGGAAGAAAGAGTGCTGATAATATCAGCGTGATCGTCATTGATCTGAGAAGAGTTCAAGGATAAATGAAGGTTGGATGATGCATTCAAACGGTTGTTTTCTTCATTTATTTTTATGAATTGCCTATTACAACTCGAGCTGACAAAATGGAAGATGTAGAAGCGTAGATGTACAAGTACTGCCGAACATTGATGCAGGAAATTATAAAGCACGCTCTTCTTCTTCTTCTTCTTCTTCTTCTTCAAAGACTCGTGTGAGCGGTATCTCTTCAAACTGTGTTCTCGCTGCAAGCGAAAATTTCAGGCAGTTTCCCCGATTTCTTATGGTTGCTATTAGGTTCCATTCCAGAGTTTACATTGCATGAGAAACTTGCTATTAACAAAGTTTATTTAGGAGTTCCCTGGTTGCTGATTTTGCATTTGTATAGAATTTAGTGTCAAACTTTCTGCAAAAATTGTCATGTCATGAAACCTCAAGCCGAGTTCCCTCGCTGTTTTCATAGAATTTGTTTTCGAGAAATTGAAGGTTTATGATTGCTTGTTTTAAGAAAATATTATGGACGATTAAACAACCCCCTTCTGTTGGCGTTCGGGTCTCGCGTTCCGATTCAAATGGGGCAATGAGAGATTATACCCCGAAAGCGAAATAAGTGATCATTTTCATTAACTCAGCCTGGCTGATATGAACAAGAAGATGAAATGCTGGTTCTAAAAGTTTGCGAACTCATCTTTCTACCAGTTTGCGAACTCATCTTGAACTCTAAACAACGGATTATTTCGTAAGGTGAGTCGTGAAACTGGAAACAGGTTGCAGAATTTTTGCTTTTGCACAATGCTATCGCTCTCTAGAGAACATTAAGAAAGAAAGATTTTTTTTTTTTTTTAAAAAAAAAAAAAGAAAAAGAAAGAAGAGAGAAGGGCTCGTTTATTAGTGGACTCGCCAAGCGAGGGGTAGGTCCTCGTGGTCCCCTTCCTTGTACCCAATCCACCGCACCTAGTAGTGGGAGAGAGTCCAAGCTCCAGGCTGGTGGAACTGGGAATTCAAACATGCCGGAGGCTAAATCGCCGAAGCCATGGTCTTGTTTTCGACGTCAGCAGTTGGCAAGACAAGTTATACAATGATTGCATGGGAAAATGTAGCATCCGAGTTTGATGTCTGGTCACGACATTAAATTAGTTTGCCTCCCCATGCACGCACTGTACTAGTTGCTATATGGACCTGGAGAACCCCTGCCTGCCTGCCTGGTCCAACCACAGTTTTAGCCCCACTAAGACTTATATTCTAACTAGATTTTCTTTCGATTACACCCATTAAAATCATATACTGGTATACTAATTTACCTAAAACAAAAGCTTGTAACTACTATAAATTAGTATCATCTTTTGCTTGACGTTTTCCAGGTCATATTAATACATGTTAACACTTACTGGAAATTCTAGGCATTGACGCATGTAATTATGAACGAGGAGCGGATGGGTAATTATCCTTGCTTGTCGATGAAGTTTAAGAAATCGATAATTTCTAATCTATGAATTCAAAATTTTCTGAAGGATTAGTCCACGATAAGCTTATATACACCAAAATAAAAAAAAAAAGACATTTTTAGTGGTAATAGAATCGAAAATATTTTGCCGTGCTTTCCCTTTCTTTACAATTTCTTTTTTTTTTTTTTTTTTCATTCCTTCTACACATCTTTTGCCTAAAAAAGTGATGGCGATCCATGTCAAACCCCTTCATATACCATAAAAATGAATAATTAAAAAAAAAAAAAAAACACAAAAAGAGAGAGATATAGCGGAACATGGTCTCCATGACAACCATTGGACCTAAAAAATTCTAGTTAATACGGAATTGATGAACAATGTATTTCAGACTTGACGCCTATCTCGCATACGGCTGGTCTTTCCCGCCATTTTTATTTAACAAAATGGTGGGATGCATGCCATCAGACCTTTTCATGAGTTGGGCTGCTCACGCGGCCCGAAGTTTTTTTTTTTTCTGCCTGATGGGTGGGGCTGGGCCTGAAAAATAGGTCCATTTAATTACTAAGCTGACATTTGGCCCGGGGACTAAAGCCTGGCCTGGACGGGGCACTGTCCTTTTCTTTAAAAAAATATTTCTTATATTATTTATTTCTATTTGATATGTTTGTAGATTTAATTGATATTTATTACTGTGAATCTAATAGGATAATAGATATGTTGCAGGTTGTTAGCAATATTTAATTATTTCTATTTTGTATTTTAAATGTTTTAAGTATTTAAGAAAATAGAAAGGTCATGAAGCACAAGGCCTGATCCGAAAACGAAAGCCTGGGTAAGACCTATATTCGAGCTGAAAGTATTCATCTTTGGGAGAAGCCCAGCCCGAGGTCGAGATGGTCCGTGAACAGATCTACATCAGTAGATCGTTCTGTACGAAAAATTATTTATAATAGAGAAGGAAAACTTAATACTACAAACAGTAATTGCATCCCAAAAAAAGCTTCCCCACCCTCTATCAAAATGAGTTAAGAGCTTATCCAACTTCTGTTACGACAATTACCAACCGCTGGATCCAAAAGCTTAAGTTGATAGGCAATACGTCAGTAATTATTATCAGCCCAGGAAGAAGCCTATATCAATTTTATCAACGGAATAAAATCCTCCACTACAAACTTGTAGTAAACCAACTATGATGAATCTTATTGGCTGGAGCCTAATTTTATAGGTGCAGGATTCATCACCAAGGAAGAAAGTGGTTCCTTCTCTCAACCACTTAAGAATCGGGCTGATATGTAAGCCCAGTATATATTTGCTGACTCCTCGTCGTCGAGGCCCTTTGGTACAAAAAGGTGATGGGCTTACTTTTTGGTTGCCAATTTGATAATCCATATTTTCTATATTATGTTCGCGAATACCGTCCACACGGGATCAGAGAAAAAAAAAAAATTTTTTTTTTTTTTTCTGGGCTCCCGCACAAGGGCTAATCACTAGGAGCGGTGTCCGCGAAGCGGACGGTGCAGAAAGAACTTCCCTCGAAAGTAAATTTCCCCTCCCTTGGAGCTCCAATCCGAAAATAACGCATCCACATTTCTTATGGTTTGTATTACGAGCATACCAATGTATGTATGGAGTAATACAATAAGATGACAAACCTTAGGCTTCTACGGTACGTAATCAAGACGTATGCTAAGCACGGACGGAACTAGGAATGGTACATCATCCTGTGTCGGTTAAGTGGGTCCCACACGGGCAAAACCCGATCCAAAGTCCAAAGTTCCAGCTCCGATTCTACTCAGGCCGTGCCTAAATAGACGTTGAACCGGACGCTGGCGGCGCGAGGCACGCGTTGGACTTGGAGTGCACGGTTGGGTCAGTGCCGGTTAAGAGAACGTATTTTCGGAAAATTGACAATCCAAGTACGACCCGTCTAATATACGGATCCAAAATTATAATCCAAATCCGATTTACTTATTAAATGTATGGTCTAGAAATATCCATACGACCCATTTAATGAGTCAAGTTGGCAAAGAATGATACGGACAACTTGCTAATTTGACGTTGACATACTCAAATCAATGCTAATATGACCAACCTGATTTATCTATTAATCGATGTTAGACCACAAATTTCACATTCAATTAACGTGCAACTCTTGGTTATAATTATATTAGGATATTGTGAAATGGATTGATAAAGGATTATTGTGTGCGAACCCAAACCTGAGTCAGGGAGTCACCTTCATCAACTTGTTGACGACCCAAAGCTCAATCAAATCCAATCCAAATCCACTAACTTGATATTGCATTTGCGTCGATCCAGTAGCTCGTGTCAAATTTTCTTTGATAATTTGACAAGCAATTAAAATGGAACAAGTCGTAGACCATGCAAAGGATCTATTTATAAGGTTAGCCGTTATTTCTATCATAAAATTTTGCAACTTGCATACGTATATAAACCGAAAAATAAGAAAAAAAAAAGACTAATTGGCCTTTGCAACTTCAGCAGGGGCCATTTGCTGATCATGCAGTCAGTCTGGCCCACCTCCCAACACAGCGAAACTCTCTCTCTCCCTCTCTCTCTCTCCAAAATACACAAACACAAGCATGAAATGTTCCAATGGGACCATGACCTCTCAGTTGTAAAGGATGTAGAATCTACGTCCACCATGTCCTTGGGAAGCAAGCCGGCCGAACCGGGTTAGATTCGATCGAAAGGTAACTGAATTTGGCCGTGCACATTGCTAGTAATGACAATTACCACATCCAACAGCACATGATGTATATTCTGGAGCAATGATGTAAAATTTTACATCACGCCCATTGGTTAAGAAAAGCTTCATCAGTGTTCCCCAACCATTGCTTATTACATGTTTAACCAATAACACTTAATAGAAACCAACAATAGTGATCGACTGCATGCACGATTAATATAATACAATGTACACAGCGCAGGCAGGCAATAATTTATCCATGACATGAGAATCGGTCTATTCCTTAAAACTTAAATTTTGATCTTGAAAGTCAAAACATGCCAAATTATCTAAAACTGCGACTCGGTGTTATTAAACTCCAAAACAGAATAGACAAGAAAAGAAAGAAAGCGTAAAGCATGTTAAGACCAGCTCAAACCAGGCCCAGAGACCAGCCTGCTCATCCGATCGTACGGTTGAACCAAATCTAACCATCGACGTGGCTTAGAAGTCGATTCCAACGAACATTAGTTAACCAGCAATTAAAGATACAAAACCAAACCATCTATGTACTTTCCTTGTTTAAGACATATCAACAGCTCCACTCCCCAACGACCCCCACCCATGGCTATGCTCCCAGAAATTATCCGCGGACCACTCCAACAACACATGCATCACAAGCAGACGCTACAGCAGAGATTTGAGAGAACGGGCTTTCACGGGCTTCCTTCCTCTCTTCCTGCAATTCCTCTCCTCCTCCTCCTCCTCCTCCTCCTCCTCCTCGTTGCAGCAGCCCTTTCCTCCATCCTCCTCGCTATCTCCCTCGTCGTCACCCGTCACCGGAGCATCATGCCCATCCGCCGACTCCGAATTCTCTCTGCCTTCTTCCTCGGTGACGTTACCAAAATTATCACTGCTATAACTACTTCCTCTCCTCTTTCCCCGCCAAGGCCTGAACCCAGAATAATAGTAGTAGTAGAAGTTATTACCATCTCCGGCTATGTCCGCCTTCCTCTTCTTCCGATGTTTATCGCCGCCTCCGGTTGCCTGGTCGGAGGCTTTTCTGTGACTGTTATTACTGGTGTAGGAGCGGAGCTGGGTGAGGTGGTATTGGCAGAGAGAGTGGGGAAGGTGCGCCGGTCTTTTGCAATGCCATCCCTTGCCATCACTCTTCTTGCACGAGGGTGTAGCAGTCTCACCAGTCCTGGTGGCCACGCTTGAATCGACCCCCCCCTCCATCCTTCTCCTCTTCACTTTCTTCTTCACCTTCTTCTCCTCCTCTTCCTCCTTTTTCTCCACCTTTATCTTTACACCACTGCCATGGTACAAGAAGAACTTAACTCTATATTTCTATTATATTTGGTGGGTTGGGGGTTTGAGTTTGATAGCAGTCGATCTAGTGGATACAGAGAGGAAGAGAAGAGAGGAGGATGCTTGCCTCTTATCAAGAGGAGGCTCGAGGGGTTTCCGTTCGTCGAGGGGGTCGGCATCCTCGTCTTCCTGCCAAATGCCAAATCCCGGAAACCATTCAAGTCCCAAAAGAAGCCGTGAAGGATGAATTAAAGGCAAAACAAACCAAATAGGAGCAGCAAAAGACCCGTCCCAGTTCGAACGCCTTCCCCTTCCGATCGACCCATGAATCGGTCGATCAAACGTTCCCTTCTTTTTTTTATTTTTAATTCTCTCCGCCCTCGCTGTTGCAGGTATGAACCCTAACTCTCTCACTAATTAACTTTCGAAGACGCCATCATAAGTGGAAAGAAAAAAGTAAATTAATAAAGAAAGCTAATAAAACTTCAGGTCGATCATCCCCCATCCACTTCTCACGATCCCATTTTTTAGGGCCTGGAAGGAGGAGCAAAAAAGAAAACCCTTAAATGGAAGGAATGACCTATTTTCCACCCTCGAGAAGAGAAATAGAAAGGAACCGAGAAGCAATCGTCAAGAACCCAATCTATTACAAACTGAAAGCCTGAAACAAAGAAATAATGGAGAGGGAGAAGAGGGATGGATGGATCTGACCTGGGAAACGACATTCTGCTCATTGGGCATGAGATCCCACGGGGAGCGGTTAAGCTGGCAGAGAATCCCAGCAGCGGCGGCGGCGGCGGCGGCAGAAGCAGCGTGCGAGTCCCACGCCGGAGACGAGCTGGGCCGCTGCTGCGGCAGCGGCGGCGGCGGCGGCGGCGAGAAGTAGGCGATCGTGGAGCCCAACAGCTTCAAGGCACACTTTCTAATCCTCATCACCAGATGAAATAAAGTAATAGTCGGGCCAAGGTGAGAGAGGAGCAGAATAGAAGGAAGGGAAGGGAAGGGAAGAGAATGGAGGGTTGAGATCTGGAGATCTTCTCGTTTGGGGTGGGCGATGTTCGCAGAGAAAGACGAGCAGACGAGAGTCGAGTCGCCTGGAGAGGATGGGTGGTGTGGAGGGTGGGTGGGGGGCCGAAGGGTTTTATGGAGACGAGTCCTCCCCTTCTAGCCCATTATATATTTATTATTATATCGAAGGCGTTTTTTTTTTTTTTTTTTTGCCCCCCTCCGAATTCTGATTGGGTAATTGCTCGTTTACGGGAGTCAAGGCTGGTAATAGATCGAACGCACAAAATGGGTAAGTATAGCCAGGCCCTCTTGGCTCTTATGAGCCTCCTATACTCCCGCTCGATCCGGTTTAATCACTGTCCGTCCATTCTGGACCATTTCTATGGACCCACGTCAGTAGACGGCGAGTGACCGAGTCCGAGGTAGACGGACAATAACATGAACTCTGTCTAGCTCCATGATCGTTTTGGAAGTAAATCAAACTGAAGAACGCTAAGCATGCTAGATTTTTGGACGGTTCATGTTATACATTAACAACTTTTGGTGTGATGGAGTGGGACCCTACGGCATTAAACATGCCAGTAGATTATGGGTCTGTCGACATCCTAAAAATATGCCTGTTGAGGTACAAACCGACAATTGCATTAAAAAGAGCACATATTTACTCTCATGTAGAACGGGCACGATTTAACTCAGAAGTTCCTAGGGGTTGCTAGCCCTGCAACGAGGTCATGGATCGGTTTTGATGTCTCTTGTTAGTCTGGCTGCACAATCTAAAAATGTTGCAGACTTTAGCCGTCTCGACTCACCTGGGATGTTCTTGGATTTGAAAGCACAGCAGCCTCTCGTGGCATGCATTTTGGGTCAGCTGATTTGCATGAACCTACGAGCAATTGTGGACCAAAAAAATATTGTGCATTGATTTTGAAGTAATTCATTGGATCCTTACCAAAAAAAAAAAGAAAAAAAGGTAATTCATTGGCCTGATATCCAAAAGCAGTTCATCTCATTAACGTGTACTTAATTATAATTGTGTTCTACCACCCCGATATAACCAACAATGCATCCAGTTTTTCGCCTTAATTACTTCTTATGCAAAAAGGTGAAGGAAGAGAAAGTGCCGACAAGTTCGAGCTTACGGCCTGTCAATGGAGGAGGGGTTGGTTTATAAATTGGATGCTCCCTTTTTATCCAAAAAAGAGATTAAGAGAATCAGGAGACATAGAATCTTGTATTAAAAGAAATGTTTTCATGTGAGCAGGGAAGGTCGGACCGGCATTAAGGGGGTATGTTGGATGCTTTGCCTCGATCCACTTTTCATGAGCATCATGACACCCGCCAGAAATAACAAGGATCCCAGGAAGGTCATTCTAATTTCGGGCATAATTAATTCCTTCTCAAAGGTGATTTAGCTTATCCCGAAAATTTAGAAATTAGACAAGCCGTTCTTTCCAACCAGGCAACCTCCCCTTTCCCACCACTGGATGGCTCATTGCCTTCAGTCAGATGGTGACTCATTCATGAATATTGGATGCAAAGTAACCGAATAGGCCCAACATCTTTGCATTATCCCCAGAGAAGAAAAATCCTACGTTCAAACGTGATGATTAACCTGCCTTTCTGCTTCTCTCATCAACATTCTCATTTCCCTTTCTCATATCTTCCAACTAGGATTTGTTAAAGAATAAAAGAAGTATGAAACAAGATCCAAATCTAATTGGGCCATCACGAATCCTAATAAATTAGACTTGACGAGCAGCTTTAGACTTCCGTCATCTTAAACAGCTTTAGACTTTTGTCATCTTTTCTTCTTGATCGAGTATTATACTTCACAGCAAGGAACTGGTGGACGCTCCCTCATAAATTAAATATGCATGGATGCTGGGCCAGCAAGTCAAAATGACATATTGGTGCAAGTTAGCCCATCATAAACTGGCCCGGAAGCGTGCAGATTGTGTCCATTACTTCATGCCATGTCGCTTTATTTAGATCGGATGGTTCGGGAAAAACTTAACCGGTTTGAGATGCGCTGGGAAAACATGACGGTGCAGCGCAACTTCTGCACGGCAAAAGACTCGATCTCTTGATGACAACCGTAGAAGCCCCTGTTTCTGGTTCCCATCTCTTTCTTTTTCCTTTCCTTCGACTATATATGGTGAGTCCTATATATCGTACTGGCTTCCTGAACCTCTACGTCGTGTTGGGATCATGCTGTAGGCCTTGGCCTCGACCTTTAGGAGAAGATTGAGTAGCGTGAAGAGGTTGTACGTCGCTGAGTTTGGAAAGGCTATTTTGATGGAGAAGAATCATATGGCGAAAGAGCTGGCAACGTGGGAGGTAGTGGGTGATCAGGTTGGGGAGGACAGAAAGGGGAAAGGCATCGGCAACACGGGCCATGGAAGTCCAAGGCAGGGCTAGAACAAATTTTCTCCACCGAAGGTATTGAGATGATGGTTGCAGAGGCGGCGGCAAAGGCCATGGCACTAGAAGATCTAGAGAGCGTTGAAGTGGGCGGCACGGATGGCCGAGGGATTCTGTTGGCTGGGAGTGAGGGTAGCGATGAGGAAAAAGGGGGACGAAGATGCCGTTATTAACGGCAGCGAAAGAAACCAAGAAGATGAGAGCCGGCATTTCGGGTTTATCCGGTGGTTCTCCTCCATCGCCAGAACTAGAACACGTGGTGAGGCTCAGGTTGGGCCTTTAAACTTTTAACATGTTAGTGGGCAAGCGAGCCGGACTCAACCCCACCATTAGAAGATAAAAGGTAAGCATATATATCATATCCTAGCTTTCCCCTCCCCACCAATCTAGAGATCATCTTTCTTCCTTTTATTTAATTCTTTTGCTGTCCTCCCTCGCCCCTTGTACGCAATGGCATTATGCCTTCTTGTTGGACCAATCTGAATCTGACTAAGCATCTTCCAGGCCTTTTTCGAAAACTAGTTCAAAGAGTTTAGTTAGTTGTTCTGCAACTGACAAATTTGAATCTAGAAAATTTGGCAGGAGACTTTCTGTTTAGTTGTTCTGCAACTGACAAATTTGAATCTAGAAAATTTGGCAGGAGACTTTCTGTAAAAGACATGTTCTAGCAAGTGTAACGCTGTAACAACGAAGTTGTGAAGTTTCTCTGATTCATCTCAATGCTTCCAATGAAAATTGCAAAGACAACCATACTTCCAAAGAAAAGTTTGCTTACAGAAAATCTGAATGATCAATCATTAACCTTCCATTTCGAAATATGTGTTATCCGAAGTAAAATGTGGTTTTTGCAAGCAATACAATGTGGTTTTTTGTAATGCGTCTTTGCCGAGTAGTTGGCCTAAACCTTACTATTTTATTTTGATAATATATATGGATGATTTTATTATTCTTTTGAATGATGATTTTTTTTTTTAATAAAAATTAATTATTCATATAATTTTTGTGTGAATATATTCAAAAAAAAATAAAAAACAAAATATCCTGGAGAGGCCAACCTCGGATCTGTCCATAAAAAATCTCTGGAGAATAACGTTCTCCATAAAAGCAAAAATGATATAAGAAATTATTAGAAAAGATATTCTATGAAGCCGATGGACAAGTTTACCATCCCGTTTAATAAATGAGCATAGGGTTCTTGTGGATTTTGAAAAGCTCTGATGCAGGTACGTAGCATCTTCCCAGCTCAAACTAATATAGTTATTTTGATATTTTATTTTGCTTCTCTGAATTCTCTTAATCTTTTTCTTCAATAAAAATACCCAAATGTCAAGGTGTATATAAACCAAGTCATTCGTCATTGAGGAGTCGTAAGCTTGAACTCGTATTCAAACCTGGTGGAGGCGTATGATCCTAATTTTTGGTTTCTCAATTCTCATTCTTTCCGCAAAAGGTTTAAAAATGATTAGTTGCATGTGCTGGTCGTGTTGGATGGTAATAAGTTTCATGCATCATGTATTTGGGTTCCCAATTGCATGAAATATTAAAAATTACGAGCAACATATGCGATGGGGTTTAGTTCGTAGGGTCTTGCCATTAATGGATGTTACTCAAGTTGGATATGCTGCAAGCCAGTTAAGGCGAATATCTCCGTCAAAGCTACTTGACTCGGCAGCAAGACTAGCAAGAGCCGTCAATTGGGATTTGATTATATTTTTCATAAAAGAATGAATCATTTCTTGCACAGATCTCAAATCACTCCAATCTCTTTCTTTCGTATGCCTGCATGGATCGCTAAACACGGTCATTGCGGAATCCAATAGCTGACGTTGCGAAAAATGATGAATCATTCTTTTATGCCGAAGGCATCACTTGAAACCCATCTATTCTGTCATTGCCGGTCCACTGATGCATAGAAACTTATGGAGTAAATCACATTTCCGCTCTACGCAAAAAAATATATGAATATGTTCATGTAACTCTCGATTTGTGGCCGAGAATAAATACTAACTTCGCAAGGATCTTGTTAGTTTGTGCCGAATGCTCTTTAGATTAGAAGTTACTTTCGAAGCTCTCATGGAGCTAATCCTGGATTTTAAATCTAGCCAGCTGGTGTTCTCTAAAAGTAATTTTCAGGTGCAATACAGGCTGTCTGATGCGAAGCCTGCCCAAAATGTTCCAGAATGGATGATGGGCACTTGGTGTATCCGAGGCCCGATTGCATGCTTGCCCCTTACCACCGCTATATATTTATCTATTTTGCCTTCCCTTGATGATTTCACGGACAAATAAGCAAAGGAAAATGGAATATGATCATAAATATAAGCGAGGGCGAACCGAACCCCTGAAACGCATGCTCTCCTCTCCCGACGACTCAACTCTCATAAGCTCCTCTTTCTCTGCCAGCATCGCCCATCCAAACGACGACATCTCTAAGTCTCCTCCTCCTCTTTGTTCCTCTCTTTTTCTTCGCTGCCCTTCTGTTCTCCGGTGATGAGGATCAGGAAGCGCACCTCGAAGCTTCTCGGCTCGACAATCGCCTACTTCTCGCTTCCCCCGCCGCAGCTCTGCTTATCGCCGTCATGGAACTTGTGGTCTGCTTTCGCCAGCGCCACCATCGGACTTCCATGCCATGCCAGCTGAATCGCGCTCCATGGGATGCGGTGCCCTATCACCGATACGTCAGATCCGTCGACCCTCCCCTCTCCATCGTTCCTTTGTTTTTAGCTTCTATTAGGCTTCACGCTACCGGCTTTTCTGGGTTGCTTTCTATATTTCTTTTCTTTTGAAGGGCAATGGAAATGGTTTGCGATGTCTCCGTTTTAGAATTTTCTTTTCGAAGCCCTAAAAACGATTACAGCAAGGGTTAGATAGAATAGACCCTATAATTTGTGTTTCTATTAGGCTTCTGATGCGTTCTTTTCTTTTCCCTTTTTCATCGAAATTCGGTGAGGGCCGGAGTAGGGTTCTTGGCGGAAAGGTTTAAAAGACGAAACCCCTAGATCGGTCAGTCAGGAATCTTTATTTTATTGGTCGATCAGAATAGAAAGCAGGCGAAGGTCTTGGAACCGTGATGAGGCTTTTTGCTGCTCCTATTGGGAGAGCGCTCTCGGGCTATCTATTTAATGGTTTCACGTCCTCTTTTCGCTCTTTATTATATCTCACTTCTTGTGAAGTATTTTCTAGGATTCGACTGGGTTTGAGCATTTGGCAGGAAGAATAGAATGCGGAGGACGACGATAGGTGCATTGGAGCAAACGGCGTCAAAGTTGAAGAGAAACCTAAGCCTCTTATTATTAAGATAAGAGTGATGCATCTTCCCTGATCTCCCTTTATTCGACTTTCCTTCCTTCCTTGTGTATTCCACTTGTAATGCATTCTTATTATTAAGATAAGAGTGCCTCTACCGTAAGTGTATTCCACTTGTAATGCATGTACTGTTATAATAATTTGTTTTTGTTATCCTAGGATGGATGAAGTTGCTATTGGATTAGATCTTGTTTATATTAAAAAACAGAGAGTTTTTGTGGGGATCAGGGTTTGTTTGTTTGAAATTCATGTAATTGTTTTTAATGCTCAAATATAAATTTTGATGCCGCAAAGATTCAAAATTGGACAGATGAGTTGTCGAACGAGCTCTAAGATGGTGGAGGATGGCTATAATTTTAGGATTCAACGAGTAAAATTGGAACCTAAGCCACGGTAAAGATTTTGAAGAGCATGGGCTAATGGTAAAGTTGGATTCTTGTTATGCAGATAAATACCAAAGTAGTGGCATTTGAACTAGTCTTGATATCTTCAAGGCCCCTTCTCCAGGATAACACTGCCATGCGTCTTGCATCCAAGATACTATTGTTTCAGAGAATTTGACATGTCTTGAGATCAAATGTTTGAAAAATGGATTGGTTGGGGTGTTATGTTCTACCTACAACGATGCCGGAATGACACTTTTTTCTGAGGCTCCCTGACCGATCACCAAACTATTGAGAGCCTATTTAGATATTCCTGCAAAAAATATCTTGGAGCATGCCCGGTCTATATCCTTTTAAAGACCTGCTCAACTCTCGGCCTAAAGTTTGAAGGTTTACAAGAAGAAGAAAACAAGATCTAAAAAGGGTCTTGTTGCTTTTCCTTCCCTAAAGTTGGGAGGTGCTGGATTGGTACAAGTCATGCTTGAATGAGCGGTCTATGCACCAATTTAGCAGAAAATTCAGCCAAATACCCAAATAGTCCCTAGAAAATTGCACCAAAAAGTAGATTACCACCAATCATTTATAACGTTGTTTGATATGAGTGTTTTAATTTGCCGGTTGATGGACCAGATTTCATAATTCTTTTAAAATATATATTTTTCCCTAAGAGATTTATATCATGTACAATAGGATACGAAAATTCTTGGTGACTTCTAACCATGGTTGCCGCCACTAGAGCCCAGTTACTTTATTATTTATTTATTTATTTTGATAAGTAATATATGTGCAACCAAAATAATGAGACATCAAAATATCCCAAGAGGGTTGGAGGTCTGTCGCAGGTCAGTCCAAAGACATAATCGAATGCTCCGCGATAAATGCAGCTATCAAATCACTGCCGTGTTCATTTCGATAAAACTAAATTCAACAATTCCAAAATTTTGAATAGTAGAGTTATTATTATTTATCGGTTAGTATGATAGTTTCAGCCAATCCTTGTTGCATTAATGAGATAAATAATATGAACAAATATAATTGCTATTACGGGGATATTTTTGATGTCCCGGATTCATATCCGAAACATGAATTTGAGAGTGATGGAGCCATATTCATGCTGAGATAAAATATCCCGAGTCATATTCATGCTGAAATGACGTATTTTAAACCATATTCATCCTGAGATGAGAAATCTCAAATTATATTCATGCTCAGATGAGGTATCCCAAATCATATTCATTCTGAGATAAGATATTCTGCATCCATATTCATACTGGGATGAGGTATCTTGAGCCATATTCATGCTGAGCTGAGGTATACTTGGCCATTTTCATATCAAGCTAAGGCTCAATTTGAATTTTATGCATTACATGATCCATTTTGACACTTCAATGGCCTCCTGACTCATATGATAACCATCCACACCATGTAGAAAAGGCCAAAAATAATAAATACTCCCACATGGGAAGCATATGAAGGCTAAAATCCTTTCATATTCTTAACTTCTGATTGACAACCCATATAATTAATAGATGAAATCCTTATGTGCCATGAGGT
Organism: Cocos nucifera; assembly: GCA_006176705.1. Taxonomy (NCBI): domain Eukaryota; kingdom Viridiplantae; phylum Streptophyta; class Magnoliopsida; order Arecales; family Arecaceae; genus Cocos; species Cocos nucifera. Next base: position 755,554 of record QRFJ01000212.1, on the reverse strand, counting down.
GACACCGCTCATCTAGCTTAAGAATGCCAAAAGGTCAGGCATGATCTTTAAGAATATTCAATGAAGGCAAAAAAGATATTCAAATCCCGTAATCCTATGGAAGCAAATAAGGGCTATAATATCTCATCTATAACAGCACGTCTAATAGTCCAACAACCTTGGAACTACACGTTCCCATGATCGTTCGACCATCTTTTTTATAAATAGCCAAAGTCTCGAGGATACTGATAAGTAACCCATCTGAGAGAATCACTAGTTGCTTCCGTTGTTCTCTGATTCTTAATTTGAGCATCGAAGGATCCTCACCGAAGTGAAAATCTCCAATCTAGATTTTATTTTGCAAGTCATTTCAGTACTCTTGTTCAAAAACTCAGCCACTTACCTTCCAACCTCTGCCAGAACCAGTAGTAACAGATAGAAGAAGGATGCAATCTTCATATCATGCCATCAAAGAAAACTTCCACCAGCTAATCGAGGCGATCTGCCGCCTCTTGAACTGCCACTGGTGCCGGAGAAGATCACACACCAGTATTACAACAATTGGCCCCTCCGCCACCTCCTCCGATCACGGATAAGCATGGATCAGTTTAATGCATTGGTCCAGCGAGTATACACTTGGACCACTGCAATCCAAACGATGCGGCAGAACAACGATGCATGGCTAACAGGAAGAAGCAGCCAATGAAAGGAATTGTATCGCATCACTACAATACCGATCGGTTGTTGTTATCTGATTTCTGACTTGAGCATCAAAGAATTCTTATCATAGTGAAAACCTCCTATCCAGATTTTATTTTGCATGTCACTCCAGCACTCCTATTCAAAAGCTAAGTCGCTCTCCTTTCGACCTTAGCCAGGACCAACAGCAATAGATAGAGGAAGGGTGCAATCTTCGCATCATGCCACCAAAGAGAACCACCACCAGGCAATCGGAGCGATCTATTGTCTCTTGAAGTGTCGCCGGTGTCGGAGAAAACTGCACACCAGCATCACAACAATCGGCCTCTCCACCACCTCCACCGACCGTGGAGATAAGCGTAGATCAGTTCAATGCCTCGGTCCAGTCAGTATATATCTGGACCACTATGATCCAAATGATGTGGCGAAACAATGACGCACAGCTAATGGGAAGGAGCAGCCAGTGGAAGAAATTTTATCACATCGCTGTAACACCGACTGGATCCGATCATCCACCGAATGGTCAAATATGAGTCAGGCCTAACCATTTATAGATCGGCTGGATTCCAATAGAATCCTCTCCAGATCTACTATACTTTGATCAAATCTGATTAGTTAATGACCTCCAAAAATTATCCTAGTCAAGCTTGAAGTTGGGGTGCTCCAGACGAAAAAGAAATCTTAATCGAAAAGAAAAATCTAGATAAGAAAGGAGATCATAACATTCGGAAAGGATGATCCAAATAAGGAAGAATGCCGTAGGATCCAGATAAGAAATAAAATTATAAAAAAAATTTAGTCATATTAAACTCTTATTTTCTCATCCATACTTTTAAATTCTCAATAGGATTAAATATTAGGAGGAAGATCTTCCTTTGCAAGCTTATCAATGATACCTTCAAAGGTGCTGGACAAGAGCCAGTTCAAGAGGGTCATGAATGAGAGCAAACCCAATACCCAGCAAAAGCTCTTCGTCCACATCATCCCATGTGCAAAGGCCTCCTAGTGCCAAAGCCAGCCACCATGAAAGAAGATGGAAAGAGGCCACACGCTCCTCTTGTGTGCTCTTCGCATGTATTTGGCCTAGAAGAAGCCTTCGATCGGCTTTGACGTAATTGGCTTTTGATAGGCCTAAGCCTCAATAACCTTCAATTGGCTTTAATTCAATGGCCTTCAATCGGCCTTGGCTCAAAATGGCATTTAATTGGTTAAGTCTCAATAGCCTTCAATCGGTTTTAATTCAACGACTTTCAATTGGCTTTGGTTCAAAATGACCTTTAATCAGTCTAAGCCTCAATAGCTTTTGATTAGCTTTAATTCAACGGCCTTCGATCAACTCTGGCTTAAAATAGCCTTCGATTGACCTAAGCCTTAATAGCCTATGATCGGCCTAAGCTGAAAGGATCTTAGATCGGCTCAAAATTCAAGTTTTTCTTCAGTTGCTTCGGCCACCCGCATTAAATGAGGAATAGACATCTTAATGGGATACATGGATGGATGTCTCTAGGCTCGAGGCATCATATCAATAGTACTCTTTTCGTCTGATTCTCAAACTCACGAGTAAGGATAGTATTATGGGAGTACTTTTGATGCGTTGGATTTATATCTAGGATATGGATTTGGGAGTGGCTGAGCCATATTCATCTTAAAATGAGGTATCCTGAGCTATATTCATACTGGGATGAGATATCCTAAGTCATATTCATTCTGAGATGAGATATCTCGAGCCATATTCATCTCGAGATAAGGTATCCCGAGCTATATTCGTACTTAGATAAGGTATCCCGAGCCACATTCATCTTGAGATGAAGTATCTCGAGCTATATTTATGCTGAGATGAGATATCCTGAACTATATTCATACTTAGATGAGGTATCCTTAGCCATATTCATCTTGAGATGAGATATCTTGAGCCATATTTATGCTGAGCTAAGGTATACTTAGCCATTTTTATATCAAGCTGAGACTCCACTTGAGTTCTACCCATTACGTGATCCACTTGACAATTCAATGGCCTCCTGACTCATATAACAACCATCCATACCATATAAAAAATACCAAAAATAATAAATACCTCTATGGAGAGCGTACGAAGGCTAAAATCCTCCCATACTCTCAACTCTTGATTAATAGCTTATACAATTTTGTGCCTTGAGATGACACCACTCACCTAGCTTAAGAAGGCCAAAAGGCTAGGCATGATCTTCGACGAATTTAATGAAGGCAAAAAGGATTTTCAAATCCTATAATCCTGCGAGGGTGAATAAGGGCTAGAAAATCTCATCCATAACAGCACGTCTAATGGCCCAACAACTTCAAAACCATATGTTTCTATGGTTGTTCGACCATTTGTTTTATAAATAGCCAAAGTCCTGAGGATAGTGAAAACCTCTGATCCGAACTTCATTTTGCAGATCACTCCAGCACTCTTGTTCAAAAACTCAGCTGCTCACCTTTCAACCTTAGCTGGGACCAGCAGCAATAACTGCTATTATTTTCATTATTTCAGTTATTTTCTTGATAACTAATTGTCATAACACAAACAATACCCATTAATTTTTCTTATATCTTTTAGACGGTTGAAAAAAATAAATAAAAATTAATATTATTTTTTATTATTGTCTATTATTTTTCACTATAACACCATAACAAGAGCCATTATTTTAGTGATTATATTAAAAAATAAAAGTCCTTTTTTTGAAACAAATAATGGCCCTTATGATCATTAGAACGATCGATAACAAGTTTTTCTTTTTCTTTTTTTTGGGTGCGGGTAGGGTGGTTGGCATAATGTGGTAGTGCTTTATTACAAACTATGGTTCCTTTGGAAAATTAGACAGAGCATCAAGTGTGATGGACAAAGGAATGGACAATCTGTAAATGAACTGGATGGAATTGGTCAGAGATGCAGGCGAGAGACGGTATGAACTGCTAATTTCTGATGCTTAGCATCAAGATCAATTAACATGTCTTGTGCCCTGTCTTTCATGAAGGGCTTACTCCCGGCCAACTCCTTTTACAACTTGCGTGCCACGGGAGAAAGAAATATAAAAGACTGACAACAGGAACGTAACCTTGTAGAATAAGAGGTTTGTATTCTAGCTAATGGTCAGAGATTTGATTCATCCTGTAAATACTACTTTAGTTACTTTTGGAGTTGATTCATCAATTTATTAACAGTTTAACGTAAAGGTATGAAATGGAGGTAAAATGATAGGGGATAAAACTGCAGCTTTGCTGGGATACATATGTAATTAAATATATTTATATATATATATATATATATATATATATATATATATATATATATATATATATATATATATATATATATATATATATATATCAGATTTTAATTTATATTTGATCAGATTTTTGACTATTTGACCAACGCACATACGCCTGAAAAAGCATGCTTGAAAAAAAAAAGTCATGCCTACATTTGTAAAAAAAAAAGTTTTAAATTTTTTTGAGGCAGGTGTCTGGAGAAAAATAAACCCTAAAAAAATAAATTGAAAAAAAATTAAAAAAATATAGAGAAAGAGAGAGAGAGAAAGAAGGAGGGAGTGAAGGCGCTACGTTACCCTCCCTTCCTCTTTTTCTTTCTTCTTTTTTTCTTTCTTTTTTTTACAGATTTTTTAAGGTTTTTTTTAATAAATTTTTTTAGGTGTTGGAAAAAAAAAAGCATTTTCTTTTTCTATAGATTTTTTTAAAAATTTTTTAAAAATTATTTTTTAGGTTTATAATTTTAAAAAAAAATTAGATTTTTTTTAAGATTTAATTTTTTTCTTTGAATTTTCTTCAGATAGATCTATTTTTTTCAGATGCAAGCGTGTATATATTTTTTTCAGCCGGTATGCTTTTTTAAGCATGCGCTCGAAGATACGTACTAATCGAATGGTTGAAAATTCAATCGAATATAGATTAGATTTTGATCGATCAAAATCTAATATATATATATATATATATATATATATATATATATATATATATATATATATATATATATATATATATATATATATTAAAAATATCAAGCTCTTCGATCTTAATTTGATTTGACCTAGGATCAGGCATATATTTTTAGGAATAATCTAAATAAAGTATAAAATTGGCTCAATCAGCCAAAACCGCTAGATTAAACCTCCAGTTTAGAAGCAGAGAAAAAATAATGGCTGAGCAACTTACCTAGAAAAAATAAAGCAGCTAAAACAACTTTCAGATTTGAATGATCGTTGCTTAACTAAGAATACAAGTTTGGTTTGGATAGGATATCTTCCGTGTGAAAGAATAATTCATCTTTTTTTTCATGTGAATTTATCGATGGATCACATAAATATTATTTTAAAATATATATAGACTAATGAATGAAAAAGCCTAGAATGCTTTGAGCTTCGTGGAGTAAGACGATGCTAAAAAAGATCAATTATTTTTTTATATGAAAAATATAATCCAAACTCAATATTTAGTATCCTCAATATTCTCTGACCTAGCCGTCATTCAATAACAGTAACATATAATAAAAAATAAATTTTAATTATTATTTATTAAAAAATATTGTGATACATTGTAAAAGAAAAAGCTTAACAGTGAGAGAAAATATTAAATATATCCCGTTCCTCAGGACGCTTAACTTCACATTACGGGTTCCCCGCATTGCCAGTAATGAGAGGGTGTGAGCTCCAGGAAATTTGAAAGTGGGTCATTAATATTTCTTTAATACAGAATATCAACATATTTGCATTTCTCATTATTTTGTATTACTTAAAAAAATGATTCAGATTTTAGAATTGAAAAAGAATATAATGAAAAGATTGATAGTTGGCTTGTAATGCTTAATTAAAATATGATGGCTTAAAATATCGTACAGAAACATGATTGAAAGAAATTATTTGTTTCGACAAAATGGGGGAGGGCGACACCGAGGAGGCCGTGGGAGGTATAGGTGGCGATCTCGTCAATGAAGAGGATGCAGATCCATTCGATGGCAGCGAAGGCTTTGAGTGGCGATGTGATATTTCTCATGGGCGGTGGGGTTCCAAACTATTTGTCTGAAGGAAGGCTTCAAAGTGGACGAGGGTAACATCGAGAAGGCCGTCGGAGGTGTAGGTGATGGTGCCATCGACGAAGATGATGTGGACCCATCTAATAGCAATATTTAGCTTTAGGAGAAATCTTATTGGCATTGATTGATATACATAGTATTATGGTAACACTTCAGATGAAGAAGACGAGGTCGGTCTAATATCGAGCTGGAGAGTCAAGATAGGGATGGCTCAATTTGTATGGAGGCCTAAAACTAAATACTGCTACCAGATGAGTCTACATCATCTTTGTCGATGGCACCATCGCCTATGCCTTCGATGGCCTTCTCGGTGTTGCCATCGCCCACTTTGAAGCCTCCCTTCAGACAAATAGCCTAGAACCCCACCACCCATGGAAAATGTCTCGTCGCCGCTCAAGGCCTTCGCTGCCATCGGACGGATCTGCATCCTCTCCATCGACGAGACCGTCGCCTATACCTCCGACGGCCTCCTCGGTGTTGCTCTCGCCCGCTTTGAGATCTCCCGTCAGATGGATAGCCTGGAACCCCGCCACCTGCGAGAAACACCCCGTCGCCCCTCAAGGCCTCCACTACCACCAAGTTGGTTCGTATCGTCTCCATCGATGGCATCACCACCTCCACCTCTTATGGCCTCCTTGGTGTTGCCATCGTTCGCTTTGAGGCCTCCCTTTAACTAGATCGATTGGGTGGCCTAAAGGCTAGAGCAAGTAGAGGCCTAAAGCAAGGACTTTGGTAGCCTTACCCTTCAACCGGTCTTGAGTCAAGAATGTTAATTCCGATAGAGAATTTGCAAAAGAAGTCCTAAAACTAAAGGAAAGCTTCTTCAGTTAAGGATCCTCCAATGATTAAGTCAGCTAAAACTCAAGAATAGATGATGAAAAAAGGATGAAATAAAAAGTATTGGTGCAGAAACTCATCGATGCCAGATCAAGCTAGAGTTGAGAAAGACGAGGTCGCCGCTGGTGACTTACAAAATAAAGTCCCATCCGAAGTCGATGGTGGTGGCTCCGATAGGATCCTTCGATGATCAAGTCAGCTCTTCTGGTCCAATAGAAATGGAGTGTTTAGGCAAGAATTTAGCAAAATTTTGGAAAGAAGAAGAGAGCTTAGAGAAAATATATCTGAAGGATCCATTTTTATAGACGAAACTTGTCATAATCGTCCGGTAGTGGGCCATTCGGGGCCACATGAAGTTTGTTACAGAGAGTGGTGTCCGTTGCGATGAAGTGGCCATTCGTTGAGATTTAATAGTTGAAGTTTGGAGGAACAAGGTGTTGGATGGTGAAAAGCTTTGATATACATCAATTCTAGAGGAGTTCGAACTCCTACAGAAAATACGCCTAGAGAGGATCATCCGAAAGGAATGCTAGCTGAACTCTGAAAGTAATCCATTAGAGAAATTCGACTGAAGGAGAAGTCCGGAGGGAGTTCGGCTCCTAGAGAAACTTGACTGAAAAAAAAATTTGAAAGGAGTTCGGTCGAAGGAGAAGTCCGAAAGAAGTTTGGCTTATAGAGAAACTTGACTGAAGGAGAAGTCCAGAAGGAGTTTGGCTCCTGTAGAAATTTGACTGAAGAAAAAATCTAGAAGGAGTTCAGCTCTTGTAGAAATCCGACTGAAGAAGAAATTTGAAAGAAGTTCGGCTCCTATAGAAATCTAACTGAAGGAAAAGTTCGAAAGGAGTTCGGCTCCTATAAAAATTCGACTGAAGGAGAGGTCTGAAAGGAGTTCGGCTCCTAGAGGAACTTGACTAAAGGAGAAGTCCGAAAGAAGTTCGGCTCCTGTAGAAATTCAACTGAAGAAAAAATTTGGAAGAAGTTCGGCTCTTGTAGAAATCCGACTGAAGGAGACATCCGAAAGGAGTTCGGCTCCTATAGAAATCTGACTGAAGGAGAGGTCTGAAAGAAGTTCGGCTTCTGAAGGAACTTAACTGAAGAAAAAATCAAGAATGAGTTCGGCTCCTATAGAAATTTGATTGAAGAAAAAATTTGGAAGAAGTTTAGACACTGAAGGGGCCCGACTGATGAAGAAGTAATCCGGAAGGAGTTCAGTTGAAGTCCGAAAGAAATTTGACTGGGGTTCAGCCATTAGAGGAAGAATTTTTAATTGAAGCTCTTTCGTGATTATCAGTTGCATTAGGCTAAGCATTAGACTAGATTCAACAGGAGCGAAATTTATCTCCAACAATAGTTCCCCCACTTTCGAGTTCAAAATTCGAAAAAAGAGAGTACAAAAAAGACGACTCTCGAAGTTCTTTTCTGGACTCTACACCCATTGGGGTTGAAGCTCGGAGAAGATCTTATCTCCAGTCGAGGTTGACGTTGAAGTTGAAGCTCGAAGAAAATCTTATCTCCAGCCGAGGTTGAAGGAGATCTTACCTCCTATTGATATATATGTTGAAGCTCGGAGGAGATCTTATCTCCAGCCAAGATTGAAGGAGATCTTATCTCCTATTGACGTAGATGTTGAAACTCGAGGGAGATCTTATCTCCAACCGAGGTTGAAGTTGAAGTTGAAGGAGATCTTATCTCCTGCTGATATAGACGTTGAAGCTCGGAGGAGATTTTATCTCCAGCCGAGGTTGAAGTTCAAGGAGATCTTCTCTCCTGTTGATATAGATGTTGAAGCTCGGAAGAAATCTTATCTCCAGCTGAGGTTGAAGTTGAAGTTGAAGGAGATCTTATCTTCTGCTGATGTAGACGTTGAAGCTCGGGGAGATCTTGTCTCCAGCCGAGGTTGAAGTTGAAGTTGAATGAGATCTTATCTCCTGTTGATGTAGATGTTGAAGCTCGAGGGAGATCTTGTCTCCGATCGAGGTTGAAGTTGAAGAAGATCTTATCTCCAATTGATGTAGATGTTGAAGCTCGGAAGAGATCTTATCTCCAGCCAAGGTTGAAGTTGAAGCTCGGAAAAGATCTTATCTCCAGCCGAGGTTGAAGGAGATCTTATCATTTATTGTTGTCGGGCGTAATGGAGCCCTCCATTTCATCTAAAATGAATGAGGTCTTTGACTTTACTCATGTTAGGACGAGGTTCTCCTCCTATTCCTAACGGACTGTAGGGGTATATAAGGGCCGTTGTCAGGGCCTCTCTCATCTCGTCTAAAATGAATGAGGCCTTCGACTTTGCTCGCATTAGGATGAGGTCCTTCTCCAATTTCTAACGGACTGTGGGGACACATAAGGACCATTATCAGGGCCTCTCTCTCCATCTCATCTAAAATGAACGAGGCCTTCGACTTTGCTCACGTTAGGACGAGGTTCTCCTCCTATTCCTAACGGGCTGTGGGGGCACATAAGGGCCGTTGTCAGGATCTCTCTCTCCATCTCATCTAAAATGAATGAGGCCTTCGATTTTGCTCATGTTAGGACGAGGTTCTCCTCCTGTTCCTAATGGACTGTGAGGGTATATAAGGGTCGTTGTCAGGGCCTCTCCTCCCATCTCGTCTAAAATGAACGAGGCCTTCGACTTTGTTTGCATTAGGATAAAGTTCTCCTCTTATTCCTAATGGGCTATTATTGATTGCTTCTTTCTGATAGTACATTCTCAGATTCTCTAAGTTTCAAGATCATGGGAGCGTTGTTTCTTCGAGCTCCTTTAGGCGATAAGTTTCGAGCTGGACGACCTCCTCTACTTCATACGGGCCTTCGCAATTTGGGGCAAGCTTCTCTTGACTCTAAGGCTGAGAGATGGCGGCTCACCGAAGTACTATGCCCTCTAGATATAATATTGATGATGCCAAAAGATGACCAATCTTCTTATTGTTCCTCCTACGTTGGTGGTTCTAGCTGCGGTAGCGCCCTTGGCTGATCTTCTCTTGCTTCAGACCGATGTCTGTGGAGCATTGAGGAGGGCGTAGTTGTGAAACCTTCTTGGGGGAAACTTTTTTACGCCCTTCCGTCGGGGCTTCTTTGATGACAAGCTCGGAGAGGAGTTCAGGCTCGCTCGCACTCAGAGGAAGTCTGGAAGCACGGTCGAACTTCATTTGGTCTTCTACCAGAGATGTTGAAGAATTTCATTTGGCCCTCCTTGATATTCATCAAAAAATTCGAACATCGGCAAGAACGTCGACTGCTAATGAAGTGAGCCGCAAACTGATGGCTCATCAGATCAAAGGAGAAAATCGTATCCGACTTCAACATCGAGTACCAGTTTCTTGCTGCTCCCTTCAAAGTAGATAAAAAAGCTCGACATAAGATGGCATCTAGATCCTCTAGATATATTTTCTCTAAACTCTCTTCTTCTTTTCGAAACTCTGCTGAATTCTTACCTAAGCACTCCATTTCTATTGGCCAAAAGAGCTAACTTGATCATCAGAGGGTCCTGCCAAAGCCACCACCATTGACACCGGATGAGATTTTATTTTACAGATAACCGATGGCAACCTCATCTTCCTCAACTCCAACTCGATCCGATATCGACCAGATTCTGCACCAACAGAATTAGCGCTAGAAGGAGGACTTTCTATTCCTGAGGTACCCTTATTCTTAAAGAAGTACTCAATCGATCTTTTGGATCTTCTTCTCCAAGGTCCATCTCCATCCTCTCCCTCAATCCCAAGAAATGCCTCCAAAGAAGGCAACTATCCGAAGATCTACCACTTCTACCATCAGATCTGGACCAGATCCGTCTGTCCCTGCTCCATCGTCGGTACTTCAATCTCCTCCTCCATCGACGATCATGGTAGATCCAGAGTAGTTTAACCTATTGATATAGTGGGTTCAGGACCTCATCGAGATGGTGCAGGCCATGCGGCAGCCTCAGGCGGTGATTCCGTCAGACAATCCACCATCAGGATGTCAGGAATCGGCCCTAAGGAAGAGCATTTGGCTTAGCATACCCATCGCCCTTGGGAAGAAAAAATAGAGAGCAGAGGATTCATGTTTGGATTATGATTCTCCTTCGAAAGAGATCTTTTCCATCTACAGTCGGAAGCCATCTAAGATCTGTGATCGAGATGACGTCCTCGATCACAAACTGTGGGAGATAGACCGACAGATTGAAGAACTCTGCCACGTCGCCTCGGCTCCCCATGACGACATCTGCATCGATCCTCCTTTCTCTCTTCGAATTATGCAAGAGCCCATTCTGCCGAACTTCAAGCTTTCCTAACTTGAAAGCTATGATGGAACCTCTAATCCGATCGATCACCTAGAAGTCTTTCGGATCATGATGCTGCTCAACGGCGCACCAAACGCCATATTATGCCGAGCTTTTTCGTCTACCTTGAAGGAAGCAGCAAGAAATTGATACTCAGTGTTGAAGTCGGATACGATTTTTTTCTTTGACCTGATAAGCCATCAGTTTGCAGCTCACTTCGTCAGCAGCAGACGTCCATGCCGAGGTTCGAATTTTCTGATGAATATCAGGAAGGGCTGAATGAAATTCTTCAGCATCTCTGGTAGAAGATCAAATGAAGTTCGATCGTGCTCTCGGACTTTCTTTGAATGCGAGTGAGCCCGAACTCCTCCCCGAGCTCGTCATCAAAGAAGCCCTGATGGAAGGGCGCAAAAAAGTTTCCTCTAGAAGGTTTCACAACTACGCTCCCCTCAATGCTCCACAGACGTCGGCCTAAAGCAAGAGAAGATCAGCCTAGGATGCTACCACAGCTAGAACCATCAATGCCGGATGAACAATAAGGAGATCGATCATCTCTCGGCATCATCAACATTATCTTTGGAGGGCGTAGTACTTCGACAAGCCGCCATCTCTCGATCTTAGAGCCAAGAGAAGCTTGCCCCAAATTGCGAAGGCTCGTATGAAGTAGAGAAGGTCATCCATTTCGAAACTTATCGTCTGAAGAAGCTCGAAGAAACAATGCTCCTACGACCTTGAAAGTCAGAGAATCTAAGAATATACTGTCGGAAAGAAACAATCAATAACAATCCATTTGGAATAAGAGGAGAACCTCATCCTAACGCAAGCAAAGTCGAAAGCCTCGTTCATTTTAGATGAGATGGGGGGAGAGGCCCTGACAATGGCCCTTATGTGCCCCCACAGTCCTGTTAGGAATAGGAGGAGAACCTCATCCTAACATGAGCAAAGTCGAAGGCCTCGTTCATTTTAGACGAGATGAAGGAGCTGACAATGGCCCTTATGTGCCCCCATAGTCCGTTAGGAATAGGAGGAGAACCTCGTCCTAACGCATGAGCAAAGTCGAAGGCCTCGTTCATTTTAGATGAGATGAGGGGAGAGGCCCTGACAACGGCCCTTATGTGCCCCCTACAGTCCATTAGGAATAGGAGGAGAACCTCATCCTAACGTGAGCAAAAGTCGAAGGCCTCGTTCATTTTAGACGAGATGGGGAGGCTTGACAATAATAGATAAATTAACCTCCTATAAGCTCTTCTAGCTTTAAACTGCAACGTCTACAAAGAAAGACCTTCCTTCAACCTCGGAGATAAGATCTCCCGAGTTTCAACATCTACATCAGTAAGATAAGATCTCCTTCAACTTCAACTTTAACCTCGATTGGAGACAAGATCTCCTCCGAGCTTCAACGTCTACATCAGTAGGAGATAAGATCTTCTTCAACTTCAACTTTAACCTCGACTGGAGACAAGATCTCTCCTGAGCTTCAACTTCAACCTCGACTGGAGATAAGATCTTTTTCCGAGCTTCAATGTCTACATCAGCAGGAGATAAGATCTCCTTCAACTTTAATTTCTATCTCGATTGGAGATAAGATCTCCTCCGAGCTTCAACGTCTACATCAACAGGAGAGAAGATCTCCTTTAACTTCAACCTCGACTGAAGATAAGATCTCCTCCAAGCTTGAATGTCTACATCAGCAGGAGATAAGATCTCTTTCAACTTCAACTTCAACCTCGACTGGAGATAAGATCTCTTCCGAGTCTACGTCAACAGGAGATAAGATCTCTTTCAACCTCGATTGAAGATAAGATCTCCTCCGAGCTTCAATGTCTACGTCAATAGGAGATAAGATCTCTTTCGAGTTTCAACGTCTACATCAATAGGAGGTAAAATCTCCTTTAACCTCAGCTAGAGATAAGATCTCCTTCGAGCTTCAACTTCAATGTCAACCTCGACTGAAGACAAGATTTTCTCCGAACTTCAACTTCAATGTCAACCTCGGCTGGAGACAAGATCTTCCACGAGCTTTAACTGCAACGTCAATAGGAGACAAGATCTTCTTGGACCTCGATTGGAGGCAAAATCTCCCCCGAGCCTTAACTTTAACGTCAACCTCGGTTGAAGATAAGGTCTCCCCCGAGCTTCAATCCCAATGGATGTAGAGCCCGAAAAAGAACTTTGGCAGTCATCTTTTTTGTACTCCTTTCCTTCAAATTTTGAACTCGAGAGTGGGGAGACTATTTTTGGGGATAAATCTCATTCTCATCGAAGTCCAGTCTAATGCTTAGCCTAATACAATCGATAATCACGGAAGAGCTTCAATAAAAAATTCTTCCTCCAATGATCAAATCCTAACTGAACTCCTTTCAGACTTGAACCGAACTCCTTCCAAATTACTTTTTCATCCGTCGGGCCCCTCCAGTGGTCGAACTTCTTTTGAATTTTTTTTTTAGTCAGATTTCTACAAGAGCCAAACTTCTTTCAGATTTTTTCTTCAATCAAGTTCCTCAAGGGGCCGAACTCTTTTTGGACCTCTCCTTCAGTCGGATTTCTATAGGAGCCAAACTCCTTCCAAATTTTTTCTTCAGTTGGATTTCTACAAGAGCCAAACTCCTTCCAGACTTCTATTTCAGTCGAATTTCTATAGGAGCCAAACTCTTTCTGAATTTTTTCTTTAGTCAGATTTCTACAAGAGTCGAACTCCTTCCGAATTTTTCATTTAGTTAGATTTCTACAGGAGCCGAACTCCTTTTGAACCTCTCCTTCAGTCGAATTTTTATAGGAGCCGAACTCTTTCCGGACTTCTTCTTCAGTTGGATTTCTATAGGAGCCGAACTTTTTTCGAATTTTTTCTTCAGTCGAATTTCTACAAGAGCCAAACTCCTTCCAGATTTTTTCTTCAGTCAAATTTCTACATGAGCCAAACTTCTTTCGGACTTCTTTTTTAGTCAAGTTCCTCCAGGAGTCAAACTCCTTCCAGACTTTTTCTTCGGTCGAACTCCTCTAGGAGCCAAACTCCTTCCAAATTTTTCCTTCAGTCAAGTTTCTCCAGGAGCCGAACTTCGTCCGAACTTTTTCTTCAGTCGGATTCCTTCAGGAGCCGAACTTCTTTCGGACTTTTCCTTCAGTCGGATTCCTCCTGTGGATTACTTCCAAAGTTCAACTAGCATTCTTCTTGGATGATCCTCTCTAGCCGTATTTTCTTTAGAAGTCCAAACTCCTCTGGAATTGATGTATGTCAAAGCTCTTCACCATCCAATACCTTCTTCCTCTGAACTTCGACTATTAAATCTCAACGAACGGCTACTTTATGGCAACGGACACTACTCTCCATAACAAATTCCATATGACCCCGAGCGACCCACTATTGGATGGTTATGACAAGCTCCGTCTATAAAATGAGATCCTTTAGATACGTTTTCTCTAAGCTCTATTCTTCTTTTCAAAATTCTGCTAAATTCTTGCCTGAGCACTTTATTTTTATTTATCAGAAGAGCTGACTTGATAATCGGAGGATCCTGTCAGAGCCACCACCATCAACTCTAGGCAGAACTTTATTTTGCAGGTCATCGACGGTAACCTTATCTTTCTCAACTCCAGCTCGATCCGGCGTCGATCAGATTCTGCACCAACAAAAAGTATAGTGAATTGAGGAAAGTATGAAAGAAAAAATTTAGGTTTTTTTCAATGGAGGAACCAGAGAATTAAGTAGAGTTTTTGGTTAGTGGAGCTAAGCTTTAACTTACCTTTGGTCCAGTTTAGATCCTCTGATGATTAAGTTAGCTAGAGCTTGAGAACAGATAATAGAAAAAGGGTGAAGTAAAGAGTATAGTAAATTGAGGAAAATAGAAAAAAAATTTAGGTTCTTTTTAGTGGAGGAACTAGAGAATTGAGCAGAGTTTTAGCTTAGTAGAGCTAAGCTTCAACTTACCTTTGGTCCGATTTAGAATCCTCCGATGATTAAGTCAGCTGGCACTCGAGAACAGATAATGGAAAAAAGGGTAAAATAGAGAGTATAGTGAATTGAGGAAAATAAAAAAGAGAAAATTTAGATTTTTTCAATGAAAGAACCAAAAAATTGAGTAAAGTTTTAGCTTAATAAAGCTAAGCTTCAATTTAGTTTTGGAGAGTCCACTTCTCCTTCTTTATATAGAGGAGCTTGTTAGGTGATTTTATAACCATCTCATTCGAAGGATCAAGTTTGTTAGGTGATTTTAGATAATAACCTCAGGTTTTAGAAGTCGGTTGTAACAGACTTGCTAGCTATGAAAAAATCATGAGTTGGCCCATATGGAGGCGAGCCTGTCCATAGATTACCGATGTTAATAGGAGGTCGGCTTAATGCCAATATGCTCTTGATGCTGATATAAAAAAGTTGGTTAAATAATGATGTAAGGTCGATGCTGATATGAGGTCTTTTCGATTATGATGGGGTTCTATGGTAGATCGGTAAATTCTTTAGCTTTTCTATTATCATTATGTGATTAGAGGTCGGTTAAGTGCGCTAACTCATGGATTCTACCATCATTGGTATATGTTTATTTTAATTATCTTTTCTAATAATATACGAGGAAGCGTACCCAAAGATTGCTGTTTACTAAATAATTTTTTTAATGTTTTAGAAAAAAAAAATCTCTATTGTTTTTGATGAAACGAGATAAGGTGAATTGGCAGTTGTGCTCAATAAAGAAATAATTTTATTTCTGCCAACGCATTGCAAGTTTTCCCTTGTTGTGCCTGTAAATGTTTGGGACGTGCAGATGCACACATATTTAAGTAATCAGGAGTGAGAAGAATGTTGGAAAATGCCTTGGTGGGGTGGACCAGTGTTACGTGGATAACTTTTTGTCCTTGATTTTGAGTGCGGACCACCATAATGATTTGTTTGGACCTGTCGTTAGCCAATGTCTCCTAATCTTTTTCAGTCGATTTACGCACCTTTCCCGGGCCACTTTCCTTCCTTTTTAATGCTGAAATTGCTGATAAAAAAAAATAAAAATAAAAATAAAATTAAAAAAAAAAAAAAAAAAAAAAAGAAGAAGGAAGAAGAGAAGGAGAAAAAAGTGGAGGAGGAGGAGAAGGAACCAGGACTTCAAAAGAAGGAGGAGGAGGTAGAGGAATGAGAACTTAAAAAAAAAAAAGCTGCCACAAATATATTTGGTATTTAGAAAATAAAAATAAAAAATTTATATTTTTTATATTTTTAAAAATAATAAATTTATAATTTTATTATCCATCTTAACTACTATCATCAATCATCTTACTATCATTGTATGTATCAACCATCTTTATTACACTATAAATGCCATCATTATCATTTTCATTATATTTTCAGCATCTTCGTTATCATTGTTGCCGCTGCTATCACCATACCATTATATGTTATCGTCGTTATCTTGCTATATTGCTTATACCTTACCATCATCATTATTGTTAGCATCTTCATCGATATCATTGCTGATATAATCTATCTTTATTATTTGAATCATTTTTATCATTATTTTTCTTACCATCATCATATTATATTTTTAAAATAATTTAACTATATCAAATATATTTATATTTTAAAATAAAATATTTAAAATAATATTTTTAATTTTAATTTTAAAAATAAAAAATAAAAATGATGTCATAATATATATTTTTTCCTTCGAGGGAAATTGGATTGTCTAAACTGTGATGGGTTCTTTTTCCTAAAGAGCCGTGTAGGTACAAGCTATGGGCATCAGAAAATTATACGGAATAACCAGAAGCCCATGACAAACATTGTTGTTGCAAACTTTAATGATATTAACAACCAAGCAAAATTTTATAAAGTTGTTGTTACTATTAACGGTACAATTACTTTGTAATTATCACAAGAAATCCCATTTTATTATATTTAAGTATTCAAAAAATCAAGATTTTCAAATTTTTTATTTGTAATTATATAATATAAAAATAAAAAAATAAATCCGAATTTTTATTTGTTACAAGTAGGTCTATCAACGGTACAATTACTTGGTAATTATCACAACAAGTCCCATTTTATTATATTTAAGTATTTAAAAAATCAAGATTTTCAAATTTTTTTATTTGTAATTATATAATATAAAAATAAAAAAAAATCTAGATTTTTATTTTTCAATGTTTTCCAACAACTAAGGATGTTCTTTGATAAATTACTTGATTCTATAACACCCACAGTCTAGGGTTAGTGCATGCTATGATTGAAACTTTTATAAATAACAAAGTACGAAGCGTGGATATTTTTGATAAACATAACATTCTTTGTACAAGTAGCCTCAAATAGATAATTTGTATCTCTAACTTTAGCTTGTAATTAAAATTAAGACTCTTAGATGAAGAATAGGTGGTAAATTATATACTCAAACCTCACATATTTGGAGCTGCTTTGTTCAAATGCAAACAAACTTGTTTCAACCGAACCAAAATGAGTCCGAGTCTCCACCAAGACATCCAATACAAGTGGTGCAAGAGTAAGTTTACCATCCAACTACATTGAACTTAAATTGGGATAGAAAGTAGATCCAAATGAGCCCAACAAGCATAATGGGGGTGTTAATTTTTATGTACACGCTAGCTAAAACTAATTTAGGTGGACTTTAAGTTAAGCTGAGATCGAGCTGAATCAGACCAGGCAGACATCTAATTAGGGGTGGCATTCACATTGGATTGAACAAGATATGGGTCATGTCAGATTACATAAGGATCGGATCAAATACAAGATAAATCAAAAATTGATAAATCCACATCTAACTTATTTATTAAATAAATAAAAAATCTAGACTCAAATGATTATTTTATTAAATAAAAAATATAACATTATCGATAATAGTAGGGATGGCAATGGATAGAGTTTGGATAGAATATTGTACTATCCATCCTCAAATCCAAACTTAATATTTTATATCCAAATCCTATCCAATACTCGATCGGCTAAGAAAAGAGATACCCATCTCCATACCTAATGAGACTCAATCGAGTAACATAATGGATATCCATCTCCATACCCAATGGGTTTGGAGATATTATGGGTTATCCATTTTTTCATATCTAATCCATGCTTGGCCCATATCTAAAAAATTAAATAATCAAAATAATTTTATACATATTATCAACCAAAATATAATTACTAATTCAATATAAAATATAATTAATAAATCTAAATTTATAGAAATTAAACATAAAAATAGAATTAGAATTCAGCATAGAACGTAGAGATAGATCATGTATATATATATATATATTTAGGTATGGGTTTGGATATTATCTATATCCATAGATTTGGATCAAATTTGGATTCAAATTTGGATAGAAAATAGTACTATCTATATTCTATTCATATCCGTGCTATAGTTTTTAAATTTTTTTTAAATCCTAATATAAATTCAGTCAAATCCATTCTTTCATGTTTGATTGGATTTAGGTAGGATGCATACCTATTGAGTCGGATTGATTTTGCTATTATTCCTATAATAGAACGAACGTACATCTTTATATAGATGTAGATTCTTTATTATTATTTTTATTATTTTATTTTATTTTATTTTTGAGTAAAATGTACGCTGGATTATTACTTGGGAACAAGAGGCCGTAACACCGTATCTTTCGCAAGGGCAGCTGGCTGAGGGCCATCCTACCGTGACTGTTGGCAACGGCTAGCAGTAAAAGGGCGGGGTCCTAAAACCCCGCTGCGGTTAAAACGGTAGAGTCCTAAAATCCCGCCTCAGGCTGGTAACAAGAGTCCATCTCCGTGAAAAATCCTTCTCCATGATTATTTGGAAAGAGAAGCAATAGTCGGGAGCGTACTCGATCTCAATTCAAAGGAATAGCTATATATGTCTCGTATATTTCTTCTTATTTCCACCGCTTCGCTTCCTATTTGGAATCCTCCGAGAGACCAAAAGAAGGAGAACGAAACGGGGAGAAATTCCGATCCTTTCCTCTCTTTTCCCGTCGATGGGCGCCTCGGATCTCCGCCTTTTGGTGCTTTTTTGCTCGTGGTCTCTGATGGCGTGCTCCGCCGCGTGCCAGGGGCCGCCGGGGCTCAGCTCCGTCGTCGCGAGCTACAAGGGTGGCGAGACCTGGCTCAGGCCCTACGACTGGACTTACCTGAGAGGTAGGTGGGACGGTCGTTCTGGGTTCCTATGTTTCTTGTTCTAATCTTGGTTTGTTTTGTTTGGGATACAACCAGATTTTGAGGCATAAAGATCTAATTTTAATTAATGATGTTTCGGGTATAAAGATCGAATCTTGATGACTTTTTTCCATGTAAATTTTGAGGATATTGTAAATATGTTTGAGGGTGTAAATTTTGATGCTGTTATGGCTCTAATAGCCGGCTGCGTCGCGTGTCAGGGATCGCAGGGACTAAAGCTCTGTGCTCTGGAGTTAGAGACTTGGTTCTGGCCCTATTACTGGAGTTACTGGAGTGGTGGGCAGGCCTCCTTTTTTTTTGGGTTTTTAAGGAAATCTCTGGATTCTTGTTTTTGCAATCTTGGTCTGGTTCGTTGGAGATAAAAGACTAAATCTTTATGGTTTTTGGGTATAAGTTTTGAGGGTAATCTCCCCCACCCTCACCAAAAAAAAAAAAGAGGGTATTTCAACACAAAATACTTTTTTATTTTTTATGTATAAACTTGGAAACTTTTCTGGGTAAGCCTTAACATGGATCTTTTCACCTGTATACGAATAAGTGCAGAAAACCACATACCATATCTCACATTGATCATCCAGAAATCCTTTGATAAATATTTTTCCATAGCAATACACATTTCTAATCCACATGCATTTAGGAGAGTTTCTTGGTTAATTTAGGAGACTGGACTGCCCCTGAGTTCTCTAGATTGCTCTCCACATCATTTCATGGTAAAATCCTCATTTAGGTTCCTCATTTAGGTTTTGTTTGGGAATTTGCTGACTTGCCTTGATTGCTGGACTTATATTTTGTTGCCTATTGTTGTCTTAGAAAAGGGAAGAATGAGAACCATACTTAATGTTTTGAAATAATTCTGCATTGGTTGGACAATCTCTACAAAATAATTTTTGATGTTTCTTATAACATGGTGATGGCCTATGTTCTTCAGCATGAATATCTTCATAGTTTTTATTTCCACTTATATTGTGCTGATATTTCATTTGACCTTATATGGATTCTTTAATGCAGTCGAGCTGCCACCTTGGTTCTCTTCCATGGCCATGACTTTTTCATCAGATGTGGACATTGTAAGTATGCTTATCAGTTAGTTAGAGTTAGCTTCTTTTTTATTAACTTTTAAGATGTGCTTGTTGTTCTATGTTACTTACACTATAAGTTTTCCATAAGACCAAATTACTTAATAATGTCTAGGACTAAAAAACCACATGTTGTGCTTGTATCGGTCAATGACTAGTATGGTAGCATGTCATGCAGTGTTAGTGTTGGTCATGTATTCGTTCACATGCTAGGGTTCATAGCAGGAAAAAAGGTGCCATGCCGGTCTGCATCTTTTCATTCTGATCCATGAGGGTCGGCATGCATCGACATGGATAATGTGGACTGGCAAGAGCTAGTCTGCATGATGTAAAGTTACATACCTGACTACTTGCTGTGTCATGCATATAGCTAGCTATTGTGGTACATATCATTTGATGCAGATTGGAAAGTACTGGTACACAACCTAAATTCTTGGTTATTTAGTGAGACTAGGTTGACTCCTATGTGGTCATTTCTGTTATGTACCATGACTTTCAGATGCATGAGACTGTTGTGATTAGGCATTGAATCAGTCATAAGCTGCTTATGTGGATCTTTTGCATTGCAAATATTGATCCATAATTTACTCAGCAATGAATAGAATTTATACATATTTATTCTTTTTCCTTACTAATGATGTATCCAAAAATAAAACGGGAAACCGTCATGCCTATGCACTGTTGTCCTATATTTATTTATATAGGTTAATGACTAACTGACTTCATACAATTGGAGCAAGTCCTATGTTCAGTCAAATCAATGAAATGAAGCACTACTGAAGCTATGTAAAGTGGATCTGTTATGTTGTTAAATAAGCATTGAAAGCGTGGAATTAATCCTAGATGGGACAGGGAAGGGACCTTAGTGGTGTTTATATACTTACTAGCTTAAACCTTTGGGTTGGATTTTAACAACAAGAAGCTGCTATAGATTATGTATGTATTGTATATATTGCGTATATGTTGCTTGTAATACTATTATTCATGTTCTATGGTACTATGGGTTATTGCCTTAGTGGTAGGTTATGCAATTCTTTTTGCCTACCTTCCACAAATTCTTTGGACCTTTAGTCTTGCAAAGTTTACCATAACTTTTGGCATGTTCTCTGAAACACTAACCATTGAGGTGCACAAATAGTTTGCAATAAGTACTTAAAATAGGGCTTCACTTTATGGTTATAGGACTACTGCAACTTGATAAAGGCAATAGATGGATCTGCTGGTTTATTGATCCAAATTTGTTTTATCACGAGCAAGGTTTTCCATACCAAAATGAACCAGACAGTTTGGGGTATAACATACTGTACTGGTTCGGTACTGATATACAGTACTTGGGGGACATACCAACACTCGGCACATCGAATCAGCGCCATATTGATACAGTAACAAGGTGGCACCAGAATAGAGCCCAGTCCCAAGACGGCATACCTTGACCACAAATATTGATGGGGCAATCTTCATTCTGAAGTCAGTCAGATTATATCGACAACTAGGTCTTGGATTAGGATTCTTTGTTTCCTAGCATTCAACTTTCTTCACACCATGGAGAAAGCATGAGAAAAAAGAAGACATGAGAATAAAAAAAAGGAAAAGAGATCCAAACAAAACTGACACTGCACCTTTCTACAGTATCTGGTCTTTTGGAAGATTAACTATAGTTTTTTACAGAAGAATCACATCTACTACGTGTTTCAAAATTTTGTCTATTGTTCTCTCACTTGCATGGTGCACATTTTAAAAATGTGCTCGAGTAGAAGTTTTCTACTAAGTTCTTTAGTTTGTATCATGATGTTCCTTTTACCCTCTGGCTTATGATTTTATAACCCAATCTTGCAGGATGAGGAACAAATGAAACTAGTTCCAAAGAGTACACTTCCTGTGATATGTTTCAAAGAGGGAAGTCCACCAATTCCAGATATATCAGGTACTTATTGAAAGATTCATGTATGGTACTGGATTAACATTTCTATTGATTTATTATATCTGTTGATTGTTCGAGTGCTTACACACATATAATGTGTGTGTGTGCGTGCATGATTTTAGTTTGTCATATACGCTGGTCTGGCAAGTCGACCGGACTTATCACTTTTGATGCAGCATATTGCACTCTGCATTTCTATCCCACCAAAATACTGGTGTTCCATTACCATTTCAATACAATCTGCATCATAGTTTCTGTCCCACCCGAGAGCTGGCATGGCATTACTTCTGCAGTACATTGCATCATTGCTACCTTTTCCTTGATGATTTTTGAGTGAGATGGAGAATTTAATGTACTGCTCTCTGCTGCCATCATATGGTCGATTAGTGCCAAAATAACCGTGTTGATCGAGTCACCCAACTTGAATGTACTTGGCATCCTGACTTCATTTTGGACGTTTTTGCAGAAGAATTTCAATTAAAGCTTTCCGTCATGCATAGCTAGTGTTCTTTTGCTTTCAAGCTGGAATATATGGCTCTATATAGTTTATTGAGGGACAAAAAAATGATTAGTTTGCTAGAACCGTTCTCGTTTTGAATATGCTTTCCTTCTGAACTTGTCTTTGATGTCTCAGTTGCATTGAAAACAATTTTTTAAAAAATCTCTTGGTACTTAATTTAAATTTTTCGAAGGGACGCTAATACTGCATGTTTCTAATTCTGCCTGGTTAGCTGTATAACACTTT
The DNA here is from genome assembly GCA_006176705.1 of Cocos nucifera. Lineage (NCBI taxonomy): Eukaryota > Viridiplantae > Streptophyta > Magnoliopsida > Arecales > Arecaceae > Cocos > Cocos nucifera. Next base: position 732,816 of record QRFJ01000212.1, on the reverse strand, counting down.
CCTAGGCATTAAATACGAAGGCGCCTTGGATCAAGTTTAGATGTGTGTTGCCGATGGCTCTTTTGGTAAACCACTCTAATTCCGATGTGGTTTTGAGTCAGATTGTTTCTTCTGTTTCACAATGAATAACATATCGAGTGTCAGAATCTTTTCGACCCAAAAACCAGGGTTAGCTGTGTTGCCTTTTGTATGTTTTTGGTGGAGATTTCTCAGTGTTTTCTAACCTATGCTTTTTTGATCTTCAAATGTAATTTTGTAAAGATGAAAATAGTTCCATGTTGCAGATTCCAAGATTCTCCCGAATGGATCTTTTGTTGGTGCACAGAATCTCTCCAATGTGGAGCAATGCATTCCATTCCGGAAGAACCTTACAGCGATGCTGACAAACGAACAGGTTATTGCTACTGCCTCAGTTGATCAATATAAATTTTTTAATCATCGGAGACTTGTGGACTTGATGTCAATTATCGATGGTTTCATGAATTATGATATTCGATATTTATATTTTGGTTGTTGTTGCTGTGAGACAATGGCCTTTATGAGTGAATCCCAATCCGTTGGAATTCTTCTTTCGATTTCTTGTTAACAACAATATCTATTTTTGTGGGTACAAGTCATGGTAAACCTTTTGTCAATATATCTTCAAGGTTTACCACCATTCTGTAGTTTAATTTTGGAATTGCTATAATATTTGGCAACTTTATATTAGTTGCAATGCATATTGACATAAAACCATTCCTCAATCTCATTAGAAGCTACCCATCCCTCCGGTTTTCTTTTTCCTCGAACCACAGCATTCTTCTTGTTCCATGCCTGATTCTACGATCGAACTGTTTAATTTTTGAAGCCAATCCTAATAGTTGTGATAAAGCAGCTTCTTCTTGTTCGTAAATGTGGTTAAGGGGGTTGACGCGTCGTGAAGAAAATTCTCCTTTCCTACAACCATTTTATTACCAAGCATATGAAATCAATTTGTTTGATGACGGATAGCCTTGTGCAAGGGTTTTTCTTATTATTTCATGTACCGTCCAAGAACCATCAAACCTCAATGCGTTACGCTCGAGTTGTCCGAACATGTTTCTGCCCGTAGCATCGAAACATGTGAAAAAATAAGCATCGTCGGCCGAGCAAGTAGAGAGAGATTGTATGCATCAGGGGTTGTGGGCAGTAGTGAGAGACATACAATTTGTTCCAACTTCTCCTTTGTTTAGCTAACTTGTCATTTGATCTAAATAAGCCATCTTGTATTTTCGAGACGCACTGCTTCATGACAATTTTCATAAATTGCTCATGGTCCATAAAACTGGAAAATGCGACCTCTAGATGTAAAATAATGAACTTTTAAGCATCAGGATTCCCAGCCATACCAAACTGGTCTTGGAATGCATCAGGACGGGACATCCGGACGCTTGGGATGGCCTGGCATCCCAGAGCTTCAATTTCTTAATTTATTTTGTTTTTCATTTTTCTTTTCAATTGTTGCTGCCGTTGTTAATGGTTGTCTCGGTACCGTCTTCCAGAATCCTTGGGCGGTCATATTTCTCATATTAACGACAACCTAAATATCATTTCTTTGGATGAGATAGAGATCTATTTACATACCTTATTGACAAGCAACATCACAGCTAAAGCTCGATCGAGATCCTGCAGTCAAAATAATGTCTAGTCCATATAAAAAGTATGTTTAACCATCAAAAAGTTATTAAAGAGAGTCTACCATAAGTAGACGAGCTTTCTTGGCCTGACATGAGTTTCTTAGTTCATCGTACTTGGCATTTAGCATCACGGTCCCAAACAAACGAACCTGAAAATAGTCTATAAAATGGCCAACTCGTTGATCAACAATGAAGAATAGGCAATTGCTAGCATAGGAGAGATTATAAATTACCTTTGCATCAAGCATGCAAAGGTTGTAAATCCACATGTTTTTCCAAAATAACCCTGGAAAGAATGAGAGTTATGAGTTATGCATGCTTGCATTTGGTTTAATTTAATCTTTATAATTGTTTCAGGGCATCGTTGGTTGGGGGGAAGAACCAACACGAATCAGATATTTTGAGAAACGTATTGAGAGAGAATTTGATTTGGTTAGACAATATATGGTTGGTATACAAGGATTGATTTTCACTAAGTAAGAGATTCTAGCCGATCTTCTATGATTAATCCATCATCAATCATTTTGATTCCATTAGAAATGAGAATTTGGAATATCATACATTGATCGATCAAATAGAGATTCAGCAACTAAAAGAAAGATCAATTCATTTGGATCCTTCTTTTCTTTAAATGGAATGGACAAATGTAGAATCAGATTGATCCCAAAATACCTCTTTGAATCTTCCTCAATGTCCCAACTATTCACAGATCTGCTTCCAAAAACAATCAAAGTATTTCTTAGGATCCTGTAAGATCAATCCGTTCTTTTTTTTTCCAAAAACAATCAAAGTATTTCACTCAACTAAGAGATTCTAGCCAATTGAAAGGATCTTCTGATCAATCCATCATCAATCATTTTGATTCCATTAGAAATGAGAATTTGGAATATCACACATTGATCGATCAAATAGAGATTCAGCAACTAAAAGAAAGATCAATTCATTTGGATCCTTCCTTTCTTTAAATGGAATGGACAAATGTAGAATCAGATTGATCCCAAAATACCTCTTTGGATCTTCCTCAATGTCCCAACTATTCACACATCTGCTTCCAAAAACAATCAAAGTATTTCTTAGGGATCCTGCAAGATCAATCCGTTCTCTTTTTTTTCTGACAAATGGTTAGAACTTTATCTTAGTTTGAATCCTACTAATCCACAAGAGATCAGAAATTTTTGAAGAAAAAAAAATGAAATGTTTCTTTTATCCCTTCCAGATGATAAATATATATATATACATATTCAAAATAATTATGTATTGATAAAATACCGCCCCACCTCATGATATGGTTCTTAATACCTTCAGAGCACTCTCATTCTTTTACAAGAGTTATGAGTCATTTATCCTTGCATTTCGTTTAATTTAATCTCTGCAATGGTTTCAGAGTGCCGTGATTCTTTCAAGTGTGATAATATGCTTCGACAACAATTCTGTTTTGTACTGAAAAAGGCGACATTTCTGTTTGACTTCTTCCGCTGCTTTTTCCCAAATGAATCATGATTAAAAAATGCATCCTGTTATTACTTTTTTTTTTATTTATCTTAAAGGACGAAGATGCTTGATTCCTGGATCTTTATTTACCACCATGTAAGTGGTTGACGTCATCTTAGAAAGATATCCTGCAGATATCTCCAGGGATATGGTACATCGGATTCTTCAATGGCCTGGGACCTGATCGTACACGATCAAAAATGGTATGATCTTTTTATGACCATTAAATGGATATCTTCTCTGCTGGCATATTCAATTATTGCAGTCTAGTACCTAATGCATGTCTTCTGGGTCCACACGAATGAGAAATTAAAAATATTCAGCTCCATCAGTCGGTTACCATATTTGATTTCTGGTTTCCTTTATCCTCTTCATTGCTTCGATGGTTGTGTTGCACAAACTTTTCAAATGCATTGCAGATTAGCAGAGGCAACGCATATGTGTTCAGCACCAGCATAATCGTTGAAGGATGTGCCGCCTCGACATTTTGGGGTCCTTACTGCAATCAGACGGTCAATATGATTTCTTGTTCTCAATCTTTAACGCACAAGCTTTCAAGGAGTCTTTTAGATTTAACAGCGTACAAGAGCAGCGGTTTGAATCCGAGGGTGAGAACTGGAGCCCATGGGAAAGCTGGTTATCATTTGCTGTCAGAACGATATGCTATTGAAGAGAAACAAGTGGTGTCCAATACCAGTGTGGTCACAGCAGCAGAAAATTTGATCACATGCAACAATCCCATGGAATCATCCTGTCTCTATCAGGGAGAGTTAAAATTCTACTTCTTAGATATATTGGGTTTAGCATCCCAGTTTAAAATTACGGTTACTGATTTCAGACTAAATCAAACATCTTCCATGAATGACCCATCAAACTCTAGTAGAATGCTTCTAATGTGTTATGTTCGCTTCGAAGCAATGCCGCTTAGGACTTTACATGATCATTCTGCTGATATAAGTAGGGCTCCTTTAATTCTTAAGTCACCAAAAATTGGGCGCTGGTTCATTGCCATCGAGGCTGTTAAGCAGACAGAAGTGAATGGAGTGATACAGGAAGCACACCCAGAGGCCAGTCCGTGTTTCTCGTTCCAGTGGCAAGTGAATGAGTGCCTTGGTGGAAAGGCTGGACTCAACTGTACATGGGAGACATATGTCCTTCAGGTACAATTATTGGTCACTATATATATTCTGCTAGAGCTGATAGGATTTTATCTTTATGTGCTGTTGCGTTATTTAGGAGTCATAGTTATCAGTGTCAAGAAAATGACGTCCAGTTTCCATATAAATGATCCATGTACTTTTAATTAAAATTAGCAGTAACGTATGCAGGAGATTGGCAAAATCAGATTGATAGCAGGGCATATTGGTAAGTAGGAAAAAACCATACAGGTTATAATTGTGTGAGTTATATTTTACTTCATTGTGCACGCTAAATGCCTATATTGTAGTAGTTGATCTTTAGAGGCGTGATGGATATGGGCAGAACAAGAAGTGAAAATCCATGGATGTAGGTTACGGTCGATGGCATGTGATGTCTGCCAGTACTTGGCATGCACTGGCACAACCGTGTTCCAATCACTAGAATACAAGTGAGATTGGTAGAAAAGTTGAGGTTTGGCTTTCTACGGTCATACCGCGTCAAAAAAAAAAAAAAACCGAGAAGGTAGTTGTGTTTCATCGAAATGAACCGACCTGAAATGGGCCAAAAGAAACTCATATAAGCCAAGCTTTTGTTTTAGATCAGCAATATGAAGACAGTATCCAAAGCTCAAGTTCATGACCAAAAAGTGTACCCTAGTGCATGAGGCTTCACCACAGCAAAGTTTTGGGAGTGTCAGATAACCCCGTATGCAGAGAGACTATTTGTAGAGGCCGGTGCTTGGTGCAAAGGTACGTGCTGGGGTTTACAAGCGCAATGGCACTAGTTCAAGTCTCGTGCAAAAGATGCCAAAGGTTAGGTCTGTTCCCAATCCGCCCCTCCTAGAATCCCAATCGAGTCCGCAAAACCTGTACCAACACTGGAATTGTGCTGGCATGCTACCAATTTGGTACGATATGGTTGGTGTGGTATGGTACACACCCTTGTACTTAGGCTTCCAACATTTTATTCTCGCTCCTTGTCATGGTACTGCCCGAAACATTGTACAGCATGCACCCCCGTTCGAGCCACTTGGTTCAGACCAATATGGGTTGGTTCGACTCCTAAATCAAACCGAACCTTGGTACCGTACTGGTACGACCGACCTTTCCCTGGACTGCTGGGACCATAATTGGGTAATGACCTTTTCTTTATTCTTTTTAAATTCGTGTCTGGTTTACTACTCTAACAACATTAGACTGAAATGGTTGGCAACTTGGCAGCATCTTTTCCTTTTCAGAAATCTCATTCTATCATTCTCTCTTCAATATCAATGAGCTGTTTGGATGTGAAGCAGTTTATTTGCATTGTGGAAAAGACATTCAAATTCCTTTTTACTGTCGGAAAATTTGTTAGATGCATTAGTTGGAGCCTTGTGAAAGTTGACCTGATTTTTACATTGCTGCGCACGGTGAATCAGAAGTAGAAAGACTAGCTTCGGCTTAATTTTTGTGAAAGGTTTCTTTTTGAATCTTGATATAACTTGGATGCAGTGGAGTAGCATTGACCTTTGAGAATTTGTTGCCTGCAGAGAGTTCCCAAAAGAAGTTCAGGCTCTCTTTTTGAATCATATTATCTACCTATTGTTGAACATGGGTCCACAGGGTACAGTGATTTCTACCTGGATCACCTTTTGAGCAACTCTTCTGTTGAGCAATCTGGATGGACTTACTTCCTCCTAGATATACCTCATGGTGCGGCTGGAGCTAATATGCATATTCTGTTGACATCAGACACCAAAGTCAATTACGAAATATACTCCAGATTCGGTGGCTTACCATCCGCTGATAGCTGGGATTACCATGCAAACGGCACGAGCAATAAAAGCAGTTCCACCTTTTTGGCATTGAATGATTTGAGTGGTAAAAGAATTGAATTTTATATTTTGTATCCCAGGGAAGGAACCTGGTGTATTGGACTGAAGCATCCTCTTGGCAATCATTACAAACATCAGACGGCCATGTCCATTTCTCTTGATGGATGCCCTGGTCGTTGCAATCAAAATGGGGCATGTCGCACTTTGATAGATGAAAGTGGATTGACATTTTACAGGTCACTCACTTGTTTCTGCTATTTTACTGTCGCGTAGTTTACCGTTCATACTATACTTGCTCGTCTACTTTGAAGGTGCGGAACCTAGATAATCCATGTTCGCCTGTCGTAAACTTTTTAAAACAATGCTTCTAACCTTGCAGCTACTGCACCTGTGACCGTGATCATGGAGGCTTTGATTGCAGCACTCAACTTGTTACACGGAAAGGTAACAAGGATGTATCACATAGATGTTTTAACCTATGCATACCAGTTTTCATGTTTTCTTGCTTGTTAATTAGTATATGAAATGAAATATTCTGCAAGTGTAGCTGGGTTGCCGAATTTCTGAAAGTTTGGTGCATACTTCTCTCCTAGAAGAGATATACTTCATGATGTAAAGCATTCTAGATGAGCAAGCACCGTGAGATACGTACTTGTGAAATATAATAATGGAATGCACTACAAAATACTATTTGGAGCACGTTATGTATAGGAGACTGGAGCAACCAACTCCTGTTGGTCATTATTGGTAGATCCACAATGTATTATATTATGCAACAGTTTGGGTAGCTATGGAAAGCTCAAGACTTGCTTTGATGAGCCAAATTGCCGAGTTTTTGTTGCATTCAGCCCCAAGATTGTGCTGAAATTCTGAAGTTTGTTAAATAGACAACCCTTTCATGCAAATATCCAGAAGAGAAGGTAATAAATATATAGAGAATTGATGCGAAAGAAGAGGGAAAGCGATTCCCTAAATTGGCAAGGCAGCATATGATCTGTAATACCAAGCAACATTTTGCATCTTTGTTTCCTAAAGTTCTAAGGGCAACCTTCACTTATGGCCAGTATGAAGAATAACGAATGCCCGGCTAGTGGAGCGTCCGGTTGGTAAAAATTTGCTACTTAATGTCAAAAGAACTAAAATTACAATTTGAAATCAATTATATACCAGATCACGAGTATGGCAGATCGACTCCAAACATCCTTCTCATATGGTATTGGTTGGAGAATTTCTTTCTTTTTTTTTTTCAGTAAATTATTCTGGTCATATGTCGATGAGTTCTTCAAAAGATAATGCATTCACTTTTGTATTGACCATGTATTGCTACTAGATACTATTTTATCATAAGTAAGCTTTGCCATTTGATATGGGTTACTCCATTAATTCTAGGGCACATGTGGCAGTCAATCTTTCTAATTGCTTCGAATGCAGCAGCTATCTTACCTTCATTTTGGGCCCTCCGACAGAAGGTAATTTTTCTTTGAGAGCGCTGTTGACACAATAATATTGTCTCATATCAATCAAAAAATTTTCAACCATTCTTCAGCATGCATTTTTAAAGTTGATTTTTTGATTTATGCCACTCACCCATTAAAAATTATTAGTGATGTTAATTTATTTTTTACAATTTAAGAATTTGTCATAATGCTAGAGATTAATCTGAATTCTGAAGAGTAAAATGCATCAGCCTGTAGTATGCAATCATTACGCATGGAAAGAAATGCTAGTTTAGTTTATTCTAGCCATCTGTTTGAAACCCAGCTCATCCTTTTGTATTAGATGATTTATTCAATTTTATATCCTAGTGTTCTAAATTAAACCCATTGTTCTGTAATTGAAGTAAAAATAGTGTTTCCTTCAAAAACAGTTCATTTACCAACGGCTCCTTCAATTATTTTTAAACTTCGATTTATATGATTTAGAAAATATTGAAAATTCTCTGATAAACTTTATTGTTCCTTTAATTTAAAATTTACTGTGGTTATCTTTTAAGAAATAATGTTAGAAGGAGAACTAAACTTATTTAAAAGTACGGCCCTGGTTAACCCACTATATTTGCACTATATATTTGCATAATTCATAGACTAATATTAGTCACATTTCCATTAGTTGAATTCTCTTCATTAACTTCGGTGTAGAGCATATGTAGAACAACATATATTTTGAGATATACACTTTAACATAAGTATGCTCATTTGTTTGAAGCATATCAATAAAATTAAAAGCATGAGTTCGTGGAGTAAATGATTAATTATCTTCTTGGAAATAAGCTCGGAATATTGGATTACCTTTTGCTTCTATCTGCATTGAAAAAGTGGTAGGCATTTTCAAGCACGTCTCCTGTTTTGAATAATTCTGGTTTGTTTTGAGATCTCATTTTAGTCTATTAGGTGAGTTTAATGCAGTGACTTAGGACCTCATACAAAAAAGGCTAGAAAGTAATATTTAGATTTATTGATCTTGTATTAACCAAAATCTGCCCAAAACGTAACTAATATCGACTATATATAGGCCCACATGAGTCCTCACGCACTCCCCATTTTCTCATCGGGCGAAGGGTCCAAATCCAATCAAATTTAGCAGCAAATACCATGAATGGCCCCATGGTTAGCCCCAAAAGAGTCTGTGTTGCAATATTGCCTTTTCTGCATAAGCCATGGGTTGAGTCAGCCTGGTGGATACCTTGCGAATCGCTAAACTGATGCTAGCTTGCAACTTATATGGAAGGGGATAATCTTTATTCATTATTATTATTATTATTATTAAATGTGTAATTGTTTTTGTGCATTGCAGTTTCTGAGCTTTAGAATTCCAGGATAGGATCGGCAAATGTCATTGGGCTTTTTTTGTCCGTCCTTGGAGATATATATATGCAGCCTCATTGATAACATGCTTATCAAATTCTGCAGTATATTTTCCTGATTATATTATTTAGTAAAGAGTCCCCTGAGTATAAGGCACCTGATAACAATCATGGATCCTAACAAATGTATGTTTGTGTAAATGTTGAGAGCATAAACTAGTTGATACATTTATGTCCTTTATTTCCAGCCAGCCAGCTAAGAAGTGTTCATCATTTTGTTTTGTTTGCATTTCAACCTTTTGTATACTAGACTTTGGAGACAGTTGTGGGTGCGTTTAGTTACATTTTTTAATTTTTAATTTTTAAAAATTATTATTTTTAAATTTTTACTATTAAGTAAAAGTAAAAAAGCAAAAAACATATTTGGTAACTACGTTGCTATAAAACAAAAGGCAATTATATGCAAGTAAAAAGTAAAAAAAAAAAAAAATATTTTGCATATAAAATAATTATTTTAATTATTTTAATTTTTAATTTTTTATTTTTTACGGTGTTACCAAATATTGCTTTTTAATTTTTATTTTTTAAAAATTAAAAAACAAAAAAAGTGCCCTTTAATGGCTAACGAACGCATCCTTAATTGCTGCGCTTTCTTTATCTGTTAATCCCTGAATAGTTGTTTGTTATTTTTTTATTTTGCTATATTTGCATGAAACGAATAAAAAAATAAGTGCTTTGCTAATGACTTATTACATTTGTTCAAGGCATACGCTGAATGGGTCCTCTTCAGTTCAAGTGGGATTTCAAGTGGTTTATATCATGCCTGTGATGTAGGCACCTGGTGTGTCCTGTCCTTCCATGTACTACAGGTATGCATCTTGCACCCTTCGCTTGCCGGACAATTCCTATGAAGAACAGAGACAGAACTATAAGTAACAAGTTATTTCATGGAAGCCTGATGGAAGATGCTAAAGCAAAAACAGTTCATGATGCTAAACTATCCTTCCTTGGACTTCTTCTAACTAATTTTGTTAGACAATGCCTAATATTTTGACTGAACTTGTCTGGTTTATTGATTCTTCTTAAATTTTTAATTAGTTAATTACTAATTATCGTCATAGAAATTTTGATTCGATATCATAAGTTTGTAGATAGCAATGGAGATCATAATGGCTGCAGTATCCTTAGTTGCAAGAAAAGTCATGATTCTAATATAATGAAAATGAAAGCAAAATCATTTATAATATCTCATTTTGTTCTGGCCATGATGTAACCATCATTTTAGCATCTGTGACCCCTGTCAAGTGAACTCACCATTTTATTTTCTTTCGGTAGAATGTTTTGCTGGTGATTATTATATTTACAAGAAAGTTCAATGTTTGCTGTTATTTATTGGTGCACGAGGATTTATATAATATATAATTCTTTACAGATAGGCTGGCAATCTCAACCACCAGCAACCTGTTGGGCATGGGTTAAGCATGGGAGACCCACCATGGGGTAAGATCGAGTTTAGGCTGATGGAACCAACTTGTTAGGCCACTGGATCCTCCTAGTTTATATCCACACACTTCCTGTTAGTTTACGGTGATAGATGGGAGAAGTACAGTTTGAAATAATGAGTGCAATTAGCATCTTGACTTATAAAATAATTTAAATGGAAGAATCACAGCCACCCATCTAAATATTAGAAGCTTCTACTTCTTCTTCTTCTTCTCTTTTTAAATAGAACGGAAAACTAGCAAGCAATCAGGGATGGTCGGATTTGAACAATTGCCATGCCGAGAGCCAAAGGGAGAGGGAGCAATTAGGAAAGAGAGGATGAAAAGGAAAAGAGAAAGAGAAAGAAGGAAAGAGAGAGAAACGAAGGAGAAGAGGGTCCGGTGGCCAGCCAAAACTGGCAAACCGCCAGAGAGGCATTCCTCATGGTGTAAAGGAAACCTGGAGAGGGAGAGCCAATTGTACATGAGTAATTAAATAGTCGAACTTGAATCTAATTTCTCTTATATTCTCTCTCCTTGTACTCCCAACTTCCCCTCGCCACCCTGTCCCTCACCTTTTCCTCTCATCCTCTTTGTTTTCTTCTTCCCGCTTTAAGCGTGGCCTCTTACAGAAATGCTAAGTAATCATTAGACCCACCAAAAGTTTTAAGTTGTCAGGGGAGGGACCAACAATGTATATCACACCTTAACACCCCTCCTTATATGAAAACTGGCCAAGAGGGGATTTGGACTCGTGAGCTTCAGCTTTGATACCATGTTAACCAAACGCTAGACCTCAAAAGCTTAAGTACATCAGTAGGTTAATGGTAGCATCTAGAGTACACTTCTTTTGCCATCCACTCAACATTCAAGCCACCATCCATCCCCACATCCCATTGCCTGCTCACAACCGTCTCATTGCCACCTTGAAGCCTTGCTGTGTCACCTCACTAATCTGTTGTTGCAGCCTCACCACCACCTTGCCTACCCATCGCCACCTCATCAGCCAACTTGCTACGACACCACCATGTGGTCAAACACTAAACATGGCTGCTTTGCTCGGCTTCCCCTCTATTCCCTTTCCTTGCACATATTCTTCTTTGAACTGGGCAAACGGGTTGGGTCCAGATCAAAAAGGATAACCTGCCAGGAGGTTTGGGTCGACCTCCTTTGACTTGTTGGCGAGCTAGATCAGTTTTGTTCGGAGTTTAATTTCAAAAGGAATAATTTATCATTCAAAATCATGGTCTCAAAAACCGCCGAAACGGGATGGTAAGACTAGTATCATCATGTCTCAGTGCAAAACCGGCATCGTATAGGTGTCGGGACATCAAAATATATATCATGATACATACCGGTCCGTATCAGTGTGTACTGATGGTATTTTCCAGGCAATACCGATCAATACAAATGATTTTTAAATTTTTCTAGAACCTATCAGCTTCGGTATGCATGTCATTACTGGTACCGTATCGTTTCGACCGAGAAAATGATTGGGGGTTCATTACCGGTATTTATAACCTTGCTCAAATTGCTATTTTGAAGAAAAGAAAAAAATATTAAATTATTTTGTCAGTTAAGACTTAAATATAATCCAAATGGTTTCATGATCATCTCAATAGAAACATTGTCCACTTAGGGCCCTGTAGCTTCTTGCTAATATGAAATTTTTATGTGATGGTTCCATGCATCCTTCTCTTCGGCCACCAAAAATGCTAATTGATGAACATGTAATTGTATCTGGCTTCAGTTTCTAGACTTTTGGCTTGCTTTCATGGCTGTTGTGAGCACTTTCATATACATGGCTTCCATGGATGAAGCTTCAAAAAGAGCCATCCACACTAGTGCATTCATTCTCACTGCTCTGTTGGCTGTGATGCATGCGACCTGGTATGCATTCTGGACAAATTATTTTGCACTTTGATTCCATCTCTAATTGCAGGTTCTCTGACACATTTTTAATCATGATTGCAGGTCAGCAAATATTTTCATCGTCGTAGCAATAGGAATTCTTGGTCTACTTTTTGGATGGGCTTTAGAGTTTTCGACGGCATGCAGATCCGTGTACCGTCTACCAAGATTTGATTTAAATATGCCCGAAAGGTGCGCTTCCATAGAACTGCTGAACATGTTACATTTTTTGCATGTTAAGAAGGTAGTTTTCCATGGTAATAAATCAACAAAACTAATTATTCATATTTGTACGTTATGGGTGATTTGACGTAACATCTGGTCCGATGGCACCATGAGTACTTTGCCCCTGGTTACAAATTCTACGCTAGAATCTCAGCAAATCTATTAATGTTTTTGAATCACTCAGTCTGACTTCCTTGCAGATGGCAAAACATGAAAAGCTGGTTCTGGAATCGTATGAAAAAGCTGCAAAAAAGATATCATTGGCGATTTGTATTATTGGGTTTTGTCGCATTAGCTTTGGCGGCAACAAGCTGGAAAATGGAGGCTTATCAAAGTTACTGGATATGGCATAGGTATGAGATCTTTGGTCATATTATTACTTGCTTTCGAGCGTTCGGTTATATTTGATCAGCTCAATATATCATGACCGTCAAATAGGACTCCTGTTCGGTTCAATCGAAATATTATTTTTCCTGCGGTGCTTAAATGTAGCTTATACGCTGATGGAGAACCCAAAATAGCTCGGAATTTATATGAATGTTGTAGCATACAAACATGAGATATTTCTTACTTGCTAGAAATAATTTACTTGGCTGCAGCATATGGCATATTACCATATACACATCTTCCTTCTTCTTCTTGTGCTCAACTCGTGCAAAGAGAAGCAACGAGCAGCAAGAGTCTGAATATCAGCTAACACGGCAGGACTCGTCATCAAGAACATAGCAAACAGAAAACGGAGAACTAGATGAGGAAATTTCCAAGAGAGTCGGTAGTCTTGTCCATTTGCAATAATTTATGGTGTCAAGCAAGGTGTGAGAGATTGTTTGCAAACCTGTCAGCAGTCCAGCTTCCGAAGAAATTGGCATCCCATGCATTATCCGGAATTTCTGATGATGAGGCAAGACCAAGCGTAAGAGGAGCTCGGCTGATCAGATTTATCCCATCTGACACTATGACAGGCAGCAATTGTTGCGTTTCAGGGTGCCAAGGGGGGCAAAAAAGAATCAGGATTAGGGTTTAGTTTTATCGATGCATGGTTCACATAAAAGGGGCAATCTGAGTTAAAATTTTGTGGGACTTCTAGTTTTAGTGATGGTGGAAATAGGTCTCAAAAGGGAAGTATTCTTTGTCATTCTTATAAAATTTGCAGCGGTAATCAGAGTGCATGTAGGAATTTGTTCATGGTTATTTGAAATGATTGAATTCAAACTATTTTTATACCTTGTCATGCTGGATTTGATGATGGTTCCTCTTTCAAACCATATCGGCTGTATTACAGCAATCTTGATTATATACCTACTTACGTACACACACGAGCATGCGCATGTTTATGGATGTAAGGCATTGGTTTTATATGCATGTGTTTGTGCGTCGTAGGCATGACCATTGCGTGCGTGCAGCCTGGGTGAATTTGTGTGCAGGCCATGATGAGCCATCTGAAACATGAACCAATGGATGCATATCTAGGAAAGATGGCAATCCACCAGCTTATTTCAATAATGAAATAGAAGACAGAACAAGCTGCCAAAATACAGAAAGTTGTGGGATTAAAAATCTCTTGTAAAAAAGACAACCATTTATTTATATAACATAGCCAACTCTTTAGGGCCTGGACGATTGGCCTGGATTCGTGGATTGGATTAAGTACAATCGATGTCCCATCATCTATTTTTGTAGCAAGATGAAACCATCTTAATCATGTCCAGGGTATAATATGATACATGGAAATGAGAATAAGGAGTTTTTAGGTGATTCAACTGATTGGATCCTTGAAGAAAGATGTGAAAATTAGTTTTCATTCATTTAGATCGATCCAAGCAAACATATTCCTGCAGTGATGGTAGCAACAATCATGGAAAAATTTTAATTTTTGTCCTTCGTGGAAATAATAATTGCAACTTATGATAAATGTTAGGATACATCCATAACCACCATCTGTTGCTATGGAAAGATAGAAAAAGATAAACAGATACAACCATATACGTGATTCGGTTACAATCTCAACCCACCTTCCCAAGGTCCAAAAAGAATAATAGAGGAGATACAATCTCTCCTCACCATCCCAAGAAGACTCGCCTCACAGATCCACTAGTCCATGGCCCTCGACATTCCTAGACACTCTGTGATCCTCTCAACCTCTACATCAAGCTCCCGGCTTTCTTGATGCTCTTGACGCTCCATGAGACTCCTGGCTCTCTCTGAGACTTGGTGCTTGATCTCTCTAAGAAGCCCCTGGCATACTATGCTGAGATACTCTTCTCGACTGTTGCACCGTCGAGCATCTCTCTATGCCGCCTAAGAAGTTCTTTCGAGATTCATTTCTTCTTAGGTCATCTGGTCTTCTTATAAATCCTGATCAATCCAATAGCCATCCGATCAGCTTCTGCATGCTCTCCTAGCCGCTAGATAGCACAACAGCTCCATACACCTCGTGACTAGACCTGGTCCATAAGTCAGGGACTGTAGATCCCGTGAAAAGACTTCTGCATGCATGTCCGTGCGTGCTGTTCATCCGTGTTGTTCGCCTCTGTCGAGCTGGCTCGGTCTACAGTCGGATCGGCTCGACTATGTCTCACCCGAGCATAGCTTTCTGTCCATCTGAGAGAGCCGGCTCTTTCTATCCGCTTGAGAGAGCCGCTCGGATCTGCCTTGAGCCGGCTTGATCTCACCCCGAGCCAAGTTGGATGTATTGGTTGATCCTTTTCTCATGGCTTCTGAATGTCACTCTTGGCTTATTATGGATCGAATCTCGAGATGCAAGATTCCAACATTCTCCACCTTGACTCAATCTTTGGCTCCACCTCAAATCTGAGAGCTTCTTATATGATATCGCCCCCACGTCCTGGGGCTACCACCTGCTGCTCATGGATCGGCAAACATGAAAGTTGAGCTAGGCCGCTTGATCCCAAACTGAGTCTTGTATCCGATCCATCTCCACTTGGAGCTCCACCTCGTACTGAGCTCTATCTGACCTTTTCTTGTATATGAGAGCATCGATCTTGATTGTACCCTTCTTCTAACTTGATCACCACCACAGCAATCCTTAGTACAATCTGACTCCTGCTGGCTCTGATACCACTGTTAGGGTAGATCCACAACTGCGAAACATGAATCATCCATCCAAGATCACCTGTAGGAGATATAGCACCACATGTTGTTATGGAAAGATAGAAGAAAAAAACGAACACAACCATATACGTGGTTCGGCCCAAGTGCCTACATCCATGAGACATGCAATGCTTCACTATCAAGAAAGAATAATAGAGGAGATATAATCTGAACTTACCAACCTTCTCTCAGGATTCAGAAGCACTCGTCTATACAATGCTCTCAAAGTAATCCCAAGAAGGCCCTACTATTTCTTCAGCCTCAACAACGTCAAGAGATCTTGCGCATCAATAAACACATGAACTAATTAGTTCTTTTTAGATGATGAGGATGCCAACAAACTTAAATTGTAAAGTTGCTGGGTGTTGGTACTAGTCGGTAGGATTTGAATCTTGCCCTTCTACCCTAGTTCTTGAGATAATCTCTTTTGTGGGAGATATGGCTTCTTCAATTGAAGTAGGCCAAAGAATGTCATGCCACACTTCTATGTAGAACTCTAGAACAAGCATCAACATAAGGAGATGATAGATAAAGCCATAATACTTCCACTACCATGAGCCTTTGACAACCTCTAGTGTGTTAACTTACCCTTGTATCCTAAAATCCTAACCTGCTAAAGAAAAAGGTCAATAATGCATATTAGGATTTAAGGTATATGAAAAATTGACTTGAATGAGGATCTAAACCCATGACATTTGGATTTGATACCAGGCCTTAATACAAAGATCACTCCCAATTGAAGAATCCTTGGTGGACTAATTGATGCCTCACCTGAATCTTTCCATTTGAGAACCTTATGTCACAAGCACGGGCGCATTACTTGTGAATTAAGCATGTGGAAAACCAAAAAGGAGAAAACTGGAAAGCCCTACCAGACATGCTAATCTAATCCACAAAAAGAGGTAGTCTTTTTCTTGCATTTTTAAGACTCCACTTTTCTCTTTAATTTTTTTAACAAAATGCTGCATTTATACCTAAAATAACAAAATTCAAGTTCGAGATTTTCTTCCAATGAACGTGTGTGGGCTCCTTCATGCTAGTAGGCATTGGGAGAAGCAGTTTTTTTTTTTACGGGACTTGCTAATTTGCTTGAATTGATATGGCATAAATGTATTTGGGTGGGGAATTTATAATTGAGTTGAATTAGATGAAACCACTCTGACCTCAGACACCATCCTCGACCAACAAGGTTATCATGGATTGGACTAGCTGCGGATCTTTCCATAACAATCATGGTTGTTAAGAGAAAGAATAAGAAATAGTAAACATTAAGAGAGAGAGAGAGAGAGAGAGAGAGAGAGAGGCAGAAAACATGTGAAGTGTACCACATTTTATTCTCCTATTTAATTCTCTTCTTGGTTGCCAGCTAAGCCGTTCCTGCAGTTTTGGTTCCACATAGCAACTTTCAAAATCTTTTATATCCATGGCAAACACCATCCACAGTGAAAGGATGATGACTTTAATCGGCCATGTTGCCGTTGGCGGCCAACCTAATGTTGGAATAGGTTGATCTATGCTAGCTAGAGTTTGACACCGGATGAAAAAAAATAAATAAATTATATTTTTTATTAAAATTATTTTTGATAGAAATTTTTTGATGTTCAAGTTAGTCATCAAAAAATAATAAAAAAGAAAAAAAAAAATAAGGCCTGGGAGCTTATTTGGAGGTCTCCTATTTTCCAATATTTATAGATGGGATGGCTGGCCAATTATGCTGCTTTTGTCTTATTTGATAAGGTGAGCTATTATCCAATCTATTGGGAGTACACCTAGAATATAGAGTAGATAAGATAACTATTAGGTACTTAATTATCACCATAAATCTTGGCCTCTTATCTTGGCTTGGCAAGGCCCAAGCCGATCAGATCGGCGTCTAACTGAGGTTTAGATAACATTGGTCATGGTCGAGGTGAATTATCATTTTATATCAAAATGGTTTGCTTGATTTCTATCACCTCCTAAATAAATTTGGTAAGCTAATCATAATTATTAGATAAAAATATGATCCTTTTGGTACATGGATGGACAACGGGCATACCTTATATCATGCAAATCATAAGTGAAAATTGTCCTTAAGATTTTAGGAGACTGCACTTGTATTAATAATTTTTATGTTGTTAATAGACCGATATTTGTTGATAACAATTCGCATGTGGCTGTTAAACAAATCTTATTCCTAAATCACAATGGATTGTAAGTTATGTTTATATGTTGCTTAATTGCTGTTTCTTTAGACATCATTAAGTAACCCAAGTATGCATGCTTCATATGTTTTGTGTTTAGATTATTCGTTTATCCCAATCGACATATCAATCATCACCAACAGTTGACTTAATTAACAATCCATTATGGATAATATTGTTTAACAACCACAAGTAAATTGATATCAACAGAACATAACTTAAATTATGCAAACCTATATAAAAATTCTGTCCTAAAATTTTAGAAGGTCATGCTCATTGTTGGTGCAGAAATCCGTCGCTGCCGGAGGTCGCCGCAATCGAGGCCGCTGGAAGCCGCCGGGGACCTGCAAAACGAAGTCCCGTCCGGAACCGGTGGGGTGGTGGCTCCGGCAGGACCCTCCGACGGTCAAGTTAGTTTCCGACCAACAGTAATGGAGTGCTCGGAATGAGTTCCGGAGCTTAGAGATGTGGAGGAGAGCTTAGAGAGCTTAGAGAGCCGAGAGTTCAGAGAGCTTAGCCTGAGTATGTCGGGAGGGGTCCTTTTATAGCGGAGCTTAGTTGATGGTGACGGCTGTGCCGTCTGGCAGAGAGTCGTCGGGCAGCATGGAGTTTGGTACGGAGAGGAAGGCGTCGTCCGGTAGATCGTGGGAGCCATACCGGCGAGCCGTGGGCCGCATGGAGTCCGGTACGGAGAGGAAGGCGTCGTCCGGTAGGATCGTGGGAGCCATACCGGCGAGCCGTGGGCCGCATGGAGTCCGGTACGGAGAGGAAGGCGTCGTCCGGTAGATCGTGGGAGCCATACCGGCGAGTCGTGGGCCGCATGGAGTCCGGTACGGAGAGGAAGGCGCCGTCCGGTCTTGCTGCAGGCGACGGTTCATCCAACGGAGTTCGGACTTGTAACAGAGTTCGGCCGAAGGGGAAGCTGGGGGAGTTCGTCTGGCTGAAGGGTCGGCCATCTGTAGAGTTCGGCCGCTGAGAGGCCCGAAGAAGCTCGGCTGGCCAATTGAAGGACTTCGGTTGCTAGTTGGTTCGGCCAGGGCTCGCTGAGGAGTTCGGTCGCCTAGGGTCGGTCCGAAGGAGTTCGGCTGCATGGGCTCGCCTGGGTCGGTCCGAAGGAGTTCGGCCGTGGGAAGTCCGAAGGAGTTCGGCTGCATGGGCTCGCCTGGGGTCGGTCCGAAGGAGTTCGGCCGTGGGGTCCGAAGGAGTTCGGCTGCATGGGCTCGCCTGGGGTCGGTCCGAAGGAGTTCGGCTGCATGGACTCGCCTGGGGTCGGTCCGAAGGAGTTCGGCCGTGGGGTCCGAAGGAGTTCGGCTGCATGGGCTCGCCTGGGGTCGGTCCGAAGGAGTTCGGCCGTGGGGTCCGAGGGTTCGGGCTCGTAGGAGAGTTCGGCTGAAGGGAAAACCCGGGAGGAGCTCGGATGGCCGAACGGGCGTCTGGGAGGAGTCCGTCTCCTGAAGAAGTCCAGCCGCTTGGAGTCCAAGGAGCTCGGCCGTCAGGAGGGGAGTTCGGCAGTTGGCTTGGTGCAGGGGAGTTCGGCCTCTAAGCAGTTCGGCCGTGTTAGGGGCTCGGCCTGGCGCCTGGCGCTGAAGCTCTTCAGCAGCTACTGGTTACATTGGGCTGAGCGTTCGGGCCGGGCTTCGGCAGGAGCGGGATTTATCCCCAACAGTAGCCCCCCCACTCCCGAGTTCAAAAATTGAAGGAAGGGAGTACCAAAACAGGCGACTGCCGAAGTCTTCTTCCAGGCTCCGCATCTGAAGCTCGGGGAGGTCTCATCTCCAGCCAAGATTGACGCTGAAGTTGAGGCTGAGGCTTGGGGGAGACCTCATCTTCAGTCGATGTTTGGAGTTGAAATGGAACTCGTTTCCGGCTAAAGTCGATGAAGCTGATGTTGAAGCCGAAGTAAGATCTCGCCTCCTTCGGTCGAAGGTCGGATTTGAGCTCCTCGGGGGCGACATTATCTTCGTCAGTTGAAGTCGACTCGAGGGAGACCTCCTATCTTGCAGCCGAGGTTGAAGTGCGCGCTCGGGGGAGATCTTATCTCCTGCGGCCGAAGCTGAAGTGCGCGCTCGGGGGAGATCTCTCCTTGGACTCCAAGCGGCTGACTTCTTCAGAATAACGGACTCCTCCCAGACGCCCGTTTCGGCCTCCGAGCT
>QRFJ01000212.1:676513-712513 GCA_006176705.1 Cocos nucifera | reverse complement strand
ATCTCCTGCAGCGAGCTTGTTGTTCGGGAGAGATCTTATCTCTGGCCGAACTTTTGCCTTCGGGAGAGATCTTATCTCTGGCCGAGGTTGCGGTTTGGAGAGATCTTATCTCTGGCCGACCTTGTTTCGGGAGAGATCTTATCTGGCCGAACTTTTTCTTCGGAAGAGATCTTATCCTCTGGCCGAGGTTGCGGTTCGGGAGAGATCTTTCTCTGGCCGACCTTTTGTTCGGGAGAGATCTTATCTCTGGCCGAACTTTGCCTTCGGGAGAGATCTTATCTCTGGCGAAGTTGCGGTTCGGAGAGATCTTATCTCTGGGCCGACCTTGTGTTCGGAGAGATCTTATCTTGGCCGAGGTTGCGGTTCGGGAGAGATTCTTATCTCTGGCCGACCTTGTTGTTTCGGGAGAGATCTTATCTCTGGCCGAACTTGCCTTCGGGAGAGATCTTATCTTGGCCGAAGTTGCGGTTCGGGAGAGATCTTATCTCTGGCCGACCTTGTTGTTCGGGAGAGATCTTATCTCTGGCCGAACTTTGCCTCCGGGAGAGATCTTATCTCTGGCCGGAGGTTGGGTTCGGAGAGGCTTCCCCTTCGGCCGAACTCTGTTACAAGTCCGAACTCCTCTGGACGAACTGTCGCCTGCAGCAAGACCGGACGGCGCCTTCCTCTCCGTACCGGACTCCATGCGGCCCACGACTCGCCAGTATGGCTCCCACGATCCACCGGACGACGCCTTCCTCTCCGTACCGGACTCCATGCGGCCCACGACTCGCCAGTATGGCTCCCACGATCCACCGGACGACGCCTTCCTCTCCGTACCGAACTCCATGCTGCCCGACGACTCTCTGCCAGACGGCATGCAGCCGTCACCATCAACTAAGCTCCGCTATAAAAGGACCCCTCCCGACATACGCCTAAGGCTAAGCTCTCTGAACTCTCGACTCTCTAAGCTCTCCTCCTCATCTCTAAGCTCCGGAACTCATTCCGAGCACTCCATTACTGTTGGCCGGAAACTAACTTGACCGTCGGAGGGTCCTGCCGGAGCCACCACCCCACCGGTTCCGGACGGGACTTCGTTTTGCAGGTCCCCGGCGGCGACCTCAGCGGCCTCGATTTCGGCGACCTCCGGCGAGCGACGGATTTCTGCACCAACAGATTGGCGCTAGAGGAAGGGCCTGAACCTTCGAGGTTCCCTTGTTCTTAAAGGAGTGCTCGGCGACTCTTCTCTTCCCTCTTCGGAGATCTCTCTTTGCTCTCTTTTCGAAGAAGAAATGCCCCCCAGGAGAGCTTCGACACGGCGCTCGGCGGCCTCCGCGGCTCGATCCCAACCTAGATCCGTCTGCTCCCTGCTTTAGCCCCGGCAGCTCAGGTTCCACCTGTACGTGCGGTGGATGTGAAGCAGTTCGACCTACTTGTCCGACAGGTCCGTGGCCTCACGGAGGCATTGCAGGCTATACAGCAGCCCTCGGTGGCGACTCCACCAGAGAACCCACCATTGGGACGTCGGGAATCGGCCCCAAGGAAGTGTACCAAGGCCAGCGTACCGGTCGCCCCAGAGAAGGGGAAACCAGAGGGCCGGGGATCCGTGTTCGGATCATTGTTATCTTCTGGGGGAGACCTTTCCCACTCGTAGTCAGAAGCATCCGAAGATCAGCAGCCAAGACGACGCCCTCGATTGCAGGCTACGGGAGATGGACCGGCGTATTGAAGAGCTCGGCCGCGTCACCTCGGCTCATCATGCCGGCGTCCGTGCCGAACCTCCCTTCTCTCCCCAAATTATGCAAGAACCTGTTCCACCGACCTTCGAGCTCCCTCAACTGGAAAGCTACGATGGAACTTCTGATCCGGTTGATCACCTGGGGGCCTTCCGTGCCATGATGCTGCTTCACGGCGCTTCAGATGCCATGCTGTGCCGAGCCTTCCCATCTACCTTAAAGGGAGCAGCGAGGAACTGGTACTCGGCGTTGAAGCCAAACACGATCTTCTCTTTCGACCAGATGAGCAGTCGGTTCGCGGCCCACTTCATCAGCAGCCGACGACCGAGCCGAGGTTCAGATTCCCTGATGAGCGTCAAGCAGAAGCAAGGGGAATCCATCCGGACTTACGTCACTCGGTTTAACGCCGCGGCATTGGAAGTCCGGGACTTGGACCAGTCTGTCGCGATGGCCGCACTTAAGGGCGGCCTTCAGAAAAATAACTTGCTGTTCTCTCTGGAAAAAAAGTATCCCAGGGACTTCGCCGACCTGCTGGCTCGAGCCGAGAGATATGCCCGTGCGGAAGAAGCCTTCAAATTGAAAGATGAGGAGCTCGTCAGAAAGGACCGGCTGGCGGACGAGGAAGAGCTGGGTGAAGTTCGGCTGCACTCGCAGACCCCCTACGAAAGCAGGCGGGCCCGAACTCCTCGAACTCGCCCTGATAAAGAGGCGCGAAGAAGTCCTCCTCCCGGAAGGTTCCGCCACTATGCCCCCCTCAACGCTCCTCGAACCCAGATTCTCACCGAAGTAAAAAACCAGCTGCCAAGACCGGAAGGATTACGATCTCCCCCAAACAAGCGCGATCGAAATAAGTACTGCCTCTACCATCGCGACCACGGCCACGACACGGAGGGATGCATCCAGCTCCGAGACGAAATTGAGGAGCTCGTCAGAACGGGGCGGCTGGGTAAATTCCTCCGGTACCGGCCTGAAGCAGAAAAAGATCGGCTAAGGGCGCTGCCGTAGCCAGAGACTGCAAGAAGGTCGGCCACCTTACGGCGTCGTTCACATTGCCCCTGGGAAGATCTCGGTGCATCAGCGATTCGTCGTCTCCCAGCAACAAGAGCTTGCACCAAATTGAGGAGGCCAGCATGAGGAGGTCGTCCACCCCGGAACTTATTGCCGAAGAAATGCGGAGGAACAACGTTATCACGATCTTGAAATACAGAATTTGGGGATGCGCTACTAGTAACTTCCTTTCAATAAAATTTCTTTCTTTCGATAATATTATTTCTGGATGCGAAAACCATGTAGTGACAGGGAAAAAGCAGCCAACCGCGTTAGGAACAGGAGGAGAACCTCGTCCTAACGCGAGCAACCTCGGCTAGGAGATAAGATCTCTCCCGAGCGACCGACAACCTCGGCTAGAGATAAGATCTCTCCCGAGCGACCGTGAACAACCTCGGTTAGGAACAGGAGGAGAACCTCGTCCTAACGCGAGCAACCTCGGCTAGAGATAAGATCTCTCCCCTCGGCTAGAGATAAGATCTCTCCCGAGCGACCGTTGACAACCTCGGCTAGAGATAAGATCTCTCCCGAGCGACCGTGAACAACCTCGGTTAGGAACAGGAGGAGAACCTCGTCCTAACGCGAGCACCAACCTCGGCTAGAGATAAGATCTCTCGCGAGAGATGACAACCTCGGCTAGAGATAAGATCTCCGATCTCTCCGAGCGACCTCGTTCGAGCGACAACCTCGGCTAGAGATAAGATCTCTCCCGAGCGACCGTGAACAACCTCGGTTAGGAACAGGAGGAGAACCTCGTCCTAACGCGAGCATCAACCTCGGCTAGAGATAAGATCTCTCCCGAGCGACCGTTGACAACCTCGGCTAGAGATAAGATCTCTCCCGAGCGACCGTGAACAACCTCGGTTAGGAACAGGAGGAGAACCTCGTCCTAACGCGAGCACAACCTCGGCTAGAGATAAGATCTCTCCCGAGCGACCGTTGACAACCTCGGCTAGAGATAAGATCTCTCCCGAGCGACCGAACAACCTCGGTTAGGAACAGGAGGAGAACCTCGTCCTAAGCGACCGAGCATCAACCTCGGCTAGAGATAAGATCTCTCCCGAGCGACCGTGAACAACCTCGGTTAGGAACAGGAGGAGAACCTCGTCCTAACGCGAGCACCAACCTCGGCTAGAGATAAGATCTCTCCCGAGCGACCGTTGACAACCTCGGCTAGAGATAAGATCTCTCCCGAGCGACCGTGAACAACCTCGGTTAGGAACAGGAGGAGAACCTCGTCCTAACGCGAGCACCAACCTCGGCTAGAGATAAGATCTCCCCCAAGCTCGGCTGCAGGAGATAAGATCTCCCCCGAGCGCACTTCGACCTCGGCTGCAGGAGATAAGATCTCCCCCGAGGGAAGCTCGGCTGCAGGAGATAAGATCTCCCCCGAGCGCGCACTTCAACCTCGGCTAAGGAGAGGAGGTCTCCCTCGAGTCAACTTCAGCTGATGAAGACAATGTCGCCCCCGAGGAGCTCAAACTCCGACCTCGACCGTAGGAGGCGAGATTTACTTCGGCTTCAACATCAGCTTCATCGACTTTAGCTGGAAACGAGTTCCAATTTCCAACTCCAAACGTCAATTGGAGATGAGGTCTCCCCCAAGCCTCAGCTTCAACTTCAGCGTCAACCTCGGTTGGAGAAGAGACCTCCCCCGAGCTTCAGCCGTGACAAATGCGGAGCCTGGAAGAAGACTTCGGCAGTCGCCCGTTTTGGTACTCCCTTCCTTCGAATTTCGAACTCGGAAGTGGGGGGGCTACTGTTGGGGATAAATCCCGCTCCTGCCGAAGCCCGGCCCGACGCTCAGCCATAATGCAAACAGTAGCCACCGAAGAGCTTCAGCGCACTGGTCTGGCCGAACTTTTTCAGCCGGTCGAACTGCCTAGTGGCCGAACTCCCCAGCATCCAGGCTCCGGGCCGAACTCCTCGGCTGAACCCCTAGCAGCCGAACTCCCCAGCTCCCAGGCTTCGGGCCGAACTCCTCGGCCGAACCCCTAGCGGCCGAACTCCCCAGCTCCCAGGCTTCGGGCCGAACTCCTTCAACCGACCGAACTGCCTTGCGGCCGAACTCCCCAGCGTCCAAGCCCCAGGCCGAACTCCTCGGCCGAACCCCTAGCGACTGAACTTCCCAGCTCCCAGGCTTCGGGCCGAACTCCTTCAACCGGCCGAATTGCCTTGCGGCCGAACTCCCCAGCGTCCAAGCCCCGTGCCGAACTCCCTCCGCCGGCCAAAGTGCCTAGCGGCCGAGCTCCTTGGATTCCAAGCGGCAGGACTTCTTCAGGAGACGGACTCCTCCCAGAGCCCATTCGGCCATTCGAGCTCCTCCCGAGCTTTTCCTTCAGTCGAACTCTTCTACAAGTCCGAACTTTTTTGGACGAACTGTCGCCTACAACAAGACCGGACGGTATGGCTCCCACGATCCATCGGACGACGCCTTCCTCTCCGTACCGGACTCCGTGCGGCCCACGACTTGCCGGCATGGCCCTCACGATCCATCGGACGACGCCATCCTCTCCGTACCAAACTCCATGCCGCCCCAACGACTCTCCGCCAAGCGACATGGCCGTCACCATCAACTAAGCTCCGCCTATAAAAGAACCCTTCCGATACGCTAAAGCTAAGCTCTCTGAACTCTCGACTCTCTAAGCTCTCCTCCTCATCTCTAAGCTCCGGAACTCATTCCGAGTACTCCATTCTTATTGGCTGGAAACTAACTTAACCGTCGGAGGATCCTGCCAGAGCCAACCCCCACCGGTTCCGGACGGGACTTCATTTTGCAGGTCCCTGGTGGCAACCTCAGCGGCCTCGACTCCGGCGACCTCCGGCGAAGATGAATTTCTGCACCAACAGTACCCAAAGCAAGCAATCCTTAAGCAAAATAAAAATACAAATGATGCTACTCTCTAACAATTTAGAATTTCATTCAAAAAATCTAACCAAAAAATATTATTTAAATTTTTTAATCCTACATAAATATTTAAGATCTATCTGATATATAATTAATATGGAACTAAATAATCTTCACATACTTGAACTTCAAAGATATATTGGAAGAAGAAATTATGAGGCTGAATGCACGGATGGTATACAGCTTTATCATTTCATCATATTGCCTCTCATTATGGTAAAACACCGCAAAGCAAAACATATCAAACAGCATTTTGGATTTGCTGTACCTCCCGTCTCAAAAAAAATAAACAGAAACTTCCTACAAAGAAAAGAAAAGATATGCAATTGCTTTACCTATGTACCATAAATACAATGACAATCCCGTAAAAACAAAATGCCGTGAAACCAGTCAAACACCTAATGGCAAGAACATCTGATCCAGCGTCACATCTGAGCAATCCCAAATTTGACCGAGCTTCTCCAAAGTAAATAGACCTTCCATAAAAAATTTCACCCCATCAGCTCTTCTCCGCCTTGTTTTGGTTCAGAACAGCGTTCCTTCGATCTGATGGTTGGGAGAAGGAATCTGAAGACGAGAGCTCTCTGTAGTCCTTACGTATGCTCCATAAGACTTCTGCACACCTCCTCATGCTGGGCCTCTTGTGTCTGGTCTGAGCTAGGCACCGCAGTGCAAGCTCAAGGATCTGTTCTACTGCAAGAGTGGTGGCTGGATTTGGTGATAGATTTGGGTCCAATATTTGCATCGCATTGCCTTCTGTAAATTTCTTCATTGCCTGTACTTTCTCAAAGACAAGTAGAGGCAGAACAGCATTCACCATATGGTTAGCATAACCGCAACACGTCATTTTATACCAATCAAACAGAAAAAAATAACTCATTGCACATATGCAAGATCTTATAAGCCTCTACATTGTCATCATGCAAGTTCCGACAAACTTGCTTTCGACCTTCATTTTTTTTTTTTTTTCAGTCAGAGTATGCTTTCAGCTGAATCCAGAGGACTCGGCATTACTGGAAAGTTAAAGATCTGTATGAAAGAAACAGATACCTACCCATTTTGCCGTAATTCGTTCTTTGAGTTCCCTTTTTGGTTCTATAGGGCGCCTCCCAGATAATAATTCCACCAGCAATACACCAAATGAGAAGACATCACTCTTCTCTGTGAGTTGATAGGTTCCCAGATATTCTGGATCTAGATAACCTACAGTCCCTTTAACTTGTGTTAAAACATGGGTAGCTTCGGACTCAGTCGCACCACGTCGAGCAAACCCAAAATCAGCAACCTTAGCATGGAGATTATCCATTATGAGGATGTTCGAGGATTTAATGTCTCTGTGAATGATAGGATGATCTGCACGCAAGCAAATTTTATAAAGAAAGGATCCAAAAGAAGCTCTCAACTTCTATGAAAAAAAAAAAAAAAAGCATCAGGATGTTCGTGATTCGAGTATAGATTCTCACTAGAGCAAAAACAAACATTTTGATTGCCCTGTTTATTGCCATAGTAACCAGAGAAGGTTGGCAAAGTGAAAAGGTATAAATGTGTTTTGCAAAAACCACAAGAGATAAGAATGTCAAACATTTGGTTCCTACACCAACCTAGGAAGCAAATGGCAAGTTTCAACGTAAATCACAGCATTTCTAACAGAGCAAGACCAAAAGAAAAGGAGAAATCATCAGTCCCACTTGCTCAAACCATGCATAACTATTCTCTATCATCCAACTGATATTTTCAGTTATGACTACAGAAACATATGAAAATAACAAAAATTCTTAACATTTGAAAACAAACCTGAATACATATGAAGATATGTAACAGCATGAGCAACATCAATTGCAATATCGAGCCGTGCACCAAGGTCCAAAGGTTTTCCACGTCGACCTGAATTTTTTGAAACACATGTCAGCATTCAGCAGGCCAATGTTATATAATCGAAAGAAATAGTAGCAGACTAAAATATTGCTCATGAAATGATACTAATCTTTTAAATATCAACAAAGTACAGAAACAATCGGAACAGCAAGAAATGAACCCTGTAATATGACCATAACAACAAAGGGAAACTGTGCAATAAAAACTTACAGTCGAGATGTTCTCTAAGAGTTCCATTAGGGACATACTCAACAACAAGAATCCTCTCATCCTCATATTCCACAAAACCATAGAACCTGACCAGATTCAAATGCTCGGCGTGTGCCAAAGTCTGGATCTCACTCTTGAATTCCGCACCCAGATGGTTATCATACACATTCTGCAAAGGATCAAATCTCAATACCGTTCAGTCTCGATTTCTAGTTAAGTCAACACATCTTAAGAAAAACCATAAGTTTTTTGACAACAATGGAAGAACAGAATCTACTGCAGGATTTCATAAAGATAATAAAAAAGTAGTATAAAAAGCCATAATCAAATTTGCTCAAAAAGAAAGAAGAGCCATGGTATCCCAAAACAACTGCATTAACCTTTTTGGCACGTTTAACTGCAACAAGTGTGCCATCATCTAGTTGGCCTTTGTAGACTGTCCCTGAGCCACCTTGTCCAATCTTCAAGACTGGGGAGAAATTCTTGGTTGCTTTGTGGATCTCTGCCATGGTGAATCTCATACTTCCAGGCTTTCTCTGGGAAGTATTGCTTGAAATACTACGTATGCCGCCGCCCGATCGCCTCCTCTCGGTAGTATAAGAGCTCCCAGGGGAGCTTCCATAAGTACTACGTGATGGGGTGACTAACAAGAATTGATCAAAAAAGTCAAGTAAAGCTGCTAGTCCTTTTGCCATCTCTTGAATCCACAGATCAAACTCATAATTTCACAAAAATTCAGAAGTTGAACGATTAAATGCATCAAAACAATGAATTCATCACCTTCATATGTTTTACATCCATTCCAAGATCATAACAGAAACAACAATAGAACCAAGCCATTAAAACAAGAAAAATACTCCAATTTCAAACCAACTTTTCTGAGATATTCTTGGTAGAAAAACCAAATAAAAGGGGAGAAAAATCCAAAGAACCTATCTTTTCCCCGATCTGAACCTGTAACTCTAGTTCCTCTAATATCCTATAGACCTACAAGAATAATCTTTTGAGAACCACTTCTGCTACCGTTATAGCAGAACTATAAAATTAAAATTTCAATTGTACGGCAACAAAATCTCAGCTAAACAAGCACATATTTGCTTCACCAACAATCAAAACCATTTAATTTTTTTTCTTAAAAAATCGATTTTCCAAAATTATCCACGTAAAAACAACAACTTTTCTTCAAATTCTTATGTATTTCCAGATGAAAACAAGAGAAGAGCGCCAATTTCCTAAAAAAAAAAACGAGGAGGATCCGAACCCAAATCCAAAATTTCCTTAAAGGGAGAAAAGAAGCGTACGAGGAGGCGTGAAGTCCTCCGAGAGGTCCTCCTTCTCCGACCTCACAGCCAGCGGGCTGAAGCACGACCCGATCGCCCGGGCGGCAAGCTTGACCGGGTTCCGGCCGGGCGTCGCCGCTGACGACGACGACGACGACGACGACGACTTGCTGCCGCTGGAGGATCCCGAGGAGGCGGGGCTCCGGGAGACGTCCCAGCTGTCCTGGGACCTCCTCCTGGGGGCACCAGGGTTCCGGCTGCCGCCGGTGGCCGCCGCGGGGCTACGCATCATCGGGAAGACGCGGGAAAGACGACGTGGTTCTGTTGGCGGTCAAGTATTGACGGCCGGGGAATATCTTTGGCTACTTAACGTGCACGGCTCAGAAGCTTTCTAAGCTCCGGTCGGTGCTAACGGGAGCTTCGGCGCCGATTTGTTGCGCTAACCTGGGCCGGCACGTCCGGTGGACTTTAAGCGGAAGGCTGAAGTCAATGTAAACTTCCACAAGCTCGTAGGAGCCGTTTGGTTAGGGTAATCTGGCATGGCATGAAAATATAATTTTCATGCAGATATAAAAAATAAAATTTTATTAAAAAATGTTTTATTTTTTAAAAAATTAATAAAATATTTTAATTTATATAATATTAAAAAAATTATAAAAATAATTATATTCATTATATTCTATGTAACAATTTTTACTTTAATATCTTATAGATTAAAATATTTTATTATTTTTAAGAAGCATTAAATGTTTCTTAACGAATGTCCTAAAAGCACTCGTAAGCAAAACCCTAAAAGTTAAAAAAGATATGATAAAAAAATTGATGGCCTAATGCTTATTTTTTGAAAAAAAAATAAAAAAAATATCATAAAAAATTGATATTTGATAAATTTTTAGTGGTGGTAATCTATATTTGACAAAAATACCTCCAATAAAACTATATATGTAATCATTAACTTTATTCTAATATTTTTTAAAATTTATTTAATAAAAAAATTTTGTAAAAAAAATAAGATGGATATGACATTATGTAAAAAATTATGTGATTATAGTCATCATATAAAAATTAATTAGAGATGATAATAGTATTTTAGTATTAAAATAATATTATATATTGAAGGATGTATCTATAAATTTTACCATATTCTCATATATAATTAACTCCAACCAAATATAATAATCTTTTTTCAATATTATTTTTTAGAGTAATATCAATCAAACATAATAAAAAATATTTTTCTTCATAATTATTTTTTAAGATAAATAATTTCTTATCAAATTACTTCGTAATCTTATATATCCTAACCAAATGGACCCCTAAAGTATTTGCTGAAGTCCTTTTTTAAAAAAAATATTGGTTAGATGTCAAATTTTAAGTTGTTTTACCGTTTATCTTAGGCTTTATATAGTCCTAAGATGCTGTGCTATACTATACTATATTTATAAATAAAATTATTATTATATAAGTAGTGTACTTTGCTATATTGTACTTTAAATTGAAGTAGAAAAAATTGTTTGTTAATAGTTGCTATGCTGTGTTGTTTTATCTTTTGGAGAAAAATATATAAATTAATTCAAAACAGTTTTTATTTGAAAAAAAAGCATTTCTTAAGATGCTTTATAGGATAGAAGGTAATATACCTAAAATCAAAATATGTTGATTATTTTTAAAGCAAAGCACTTAAAAAAGTTTGGTTACCAAACATCTTAATCTCAACTTTTATTTATTTTACTTTGAAGCAAAGCAACTAAAGTAGAAAAAAAAGGGCCAAATAGCACCTTAATTTTTAACAAATAGGTCCAACAGGTTATTTTTCATATATATAATGCGAATACTTAGAGGGGTCTCCACCGTAAACTTCCACTCCACTTTTCAACTTCCAAGTTATTCCC
This sequence comes from Cocos nucifera, assembly GCA_006176705.1. NCBI lineage: Eukaryota > Viridiplantae > Streptophyta > Magnoliopsida > Arecales > Arecaceae > Cocos > Cocos nucifera. Next base: position 701,586 of record QRFJ01000212.1, on the reverse strand, counting down.
CACCATCTATTTATCAATAGACCATCTTTTACAACTAAAATATAATAAAAAAACAAAATTCTATTCAAATGACAAAGGAAAAAAAATATAGTAGCTATCTAGTTTTAGTTATTTTCGCTTATGAGGTTCCTAACTTCCCATCTTCTCGATTTAAGAATTATGATTCTATGACTAACTGTTAATTGCAGTATACATTGAAACATAATATACACAGGACCCAGTTAACAAATGCCCAAGGCAGTAGTTTAAAGAACTCCAATCGTCTTGAATGGTATGTCAAACTCTGATTGGAAGGAAACCTAATTATTCATAATTTCAATTTCTACACTTGGTTTTCCAGTTTAATTAATAATTTTATATTTATCGTTTATAGTTCATAAAATAAATATTACACAGTCATTGGATGATGAATGAGATGCATGGGTGATTTGTGGTGGAGATAGAGAGATTTTAGAAAAACTTGAGAAAAAAATTGAGAATCATTTGATAGCTTAAATAGCATATAATTATAGTTAGTTAACTAATTAGAATAAAAATCAATTGTTGTCCATTAATGAGGCAGTTACTTTGATAGATGCTCCTGTGGCATCTATTAACATTTTTCATATATTTATTAAATAATGGCAAGAGAAATTTATTTTTGACCATATAGCATCGGGGCTTGTTGTGACTTGTATTAACATAGGAAATGATAACTATCAAAATTTTCAAGCCAACATTAGGAGGCTCAATAAATTTTTTTGTTGCATATAATAATCACTCAAAACAATCTCCTCGATCATAAGCTAAATGGCATATTACCCTGCGTAGCTAACATATTATGCTATGGATAAGTGTTTAAAGTTTTATGGTCTTCATCTCGGCTTAGGTGTTAAGGATTTTTAGAGAAATACTGTTTTTCTTATGTAGTTCATTGTTTACTAATTATTCTATTAAAAAAATTAAAAAAATAATTTTTAATAATATTATTGTGAAATACATGCAAAGTGCATATATTTTTATTTTATAGTTTTTCCTATCATTTAATAAATTGGTTACTTTTGCGATAAAATTCTTTATAAATTAGGATAAAATTGAAATGTCAAAGATCAATGTGCCCCCTTTTTATTGGCAAGTGGGAGGATATAGCTCAAGGCATTAAAGCCACACAAGAGGACAACCTATAAGCTATTAACATTTAGGTTGTGAAACAAGTGGAGAGGAATATGAGAAGCCTAGTTTTCATTTGAAGCCCTCCCAGCCAATTAGTCCACTAGTTGATTGGACCATCTTTAGATGTAGCTGGCATCACAGAGCTGGAGGTTCTTTATCAAATCACTAATATTAATGAGGATGGGGATGCGGCTTTGCAGAAGGGACCTGAGGGTAGTTGATCCATCGCGTTGCAGTTATTAGCAATTCACGAGTCCTTATCAGTGGAGGAATTTCTCTCTCACACACATCAATATGAGAAAAAGAACAAAAAAACTTGAGAATTAAAACAACAATAGATAACAAAACAGAAATCTAATCTCTTTGGTAGGTCTAACCACAAAACCATTACCATTATAATAATGACGAAGCATACCAGAATCCAATTACATGCCAACTAAATGGGTTATTTTATTGTGTGAAGTTAATCAAACGGGGTCATCATTTTGTTGTCACGGCCATCGTTTCAGTTCAAAGCACTCTGCACAGCTCTCAAAGCACTCCAAATTTTTTGAATCATCTGGATTGCTCGGCGTTTGTCGGATCGGTGACGTGGGTGACGCTGACACCTCTCTCTCTCTCTCTCTCTCTCGCATCCGCAACGACGTGATGCGGAAATTGACTCGTTTGAATTCATGCTTCGTGAAGTTTCTTTGAGCCACAAGGTTATGTTTCCGGGGAACGACTTTGGCAGCGAACGTTTAAAGGCTTTCACATTGTTTTATAAAAAAAAGGGGGAAGACGGTCAAAGCGTGGACTTCTGGGACGTGGATCTCCGCCTCCGCGGTCTGCTTTTGTCGAAGGGTCTTTGTCGACTTCTTGCTTGGAGGGAAGGTCGTGTGTACGTGGAGAGATCACGAGAATGACCAATATTTTACGTCAATCGGTTGGATCTGGCCTTTTCACTCATCTTAATCGCTGCAGATGCACCGGCAAAAGGACATGGCCAGAAAATTTCGATGTGGCGTCCGCGTACCCACATGCAACATTTTCAGACCCTGCTCACGTGGATCGGAATTCTTGGGTCTTCTATTTGAATATTTATTTATTTAAAAAAAAATATTATTATAGATTGACTGTAGCTCATTCTCGATCTAATATTTATCGGCCGCTGCCGATCTATGACAATAAGTTGTCTGAAGATGATCGATCGCTGCCTATTCATCCCCAACCAATCTCCTTCTATGGCAAGTTACTTGTTTACTGATGATTCGCCATGGATCGTATGCGGTCGATCAATTTTCGAACGTGATTTATTATAAATCAACTATTGCTGATCTACCATAGTTCGTCCTTGGACGAGCTATCTCCCAAAAAAAGCTTTCCCAAATTAATCTATGAAAAGCTATCCATAACCGACCTATCTAATATAGATCATACTTCGCTAACCAATATTGGACGACCAATGTTGGAGCTCTGCGTGCCTTAAACATCAGTTTTGTATGACCAATTATAGGTCATCTATTACCGAACCGTCTCCATCTTTTCTCTTCAAATTGAAAAAGTATGGATAAAGGAGTTTTCCGCAATCCCATCTTTCAGAAGATGAAAAATATCTTCCAAATCAATCTGGTACGATAAATTCAAAAGATTGTTAGAGTTTGAGATGAATACAACTACAATTCCTCTCCTATAAATAAAAGGACTCCGAGATCCTCCAGGTACACATTCAATTCGATGCTTTCTCCTCTCATTATTTTCCAATCTCCTAACTTAAGCATTGGAGGGTCTTCACTGGAGAATATCCCGGTGAGAACTTTTTTGTAGGAGATCGGGCGAAGCTCCAGCGGCAGTCTTTTCTCGGCCACACGATCCTCGGCGACTGACCTCAGGCAGGAAGATTCAGGAGCAATAGTTGGCGCTAGGAGGGCTCTCGTCTGATTTCGAGGCCCAATTTTGAGAGGAGAAAGCTCATCATCGGATATCATCAAGATTTGGAGGACAGCATCAAATACATCTCAACGTTCTAATGTCCAGCTAATCAATGAATCACTACCATCGATACAAGAAAATCCACCAGCAGCACTAGCAATCTCACAAGAACAGTACAATACACTCGTTCAACAAGTGCAAGCGCTTTCGGCCGTCGTAAGGGAAATGCAACAAGCCAGCGAACCTCGTTCGATCAATGAAAATTTAGGACCAGTTCGTGGAAGATCGACGAATCGACATCCCAGAGATCCGAGGGTGGAAGTTAGTCGTCGTAGTAGACCTATCAATCCTCCTCGCCAAGGACTTAGGCAATCTCTTACCCCCATCTCCAGAAGGGATTCTACCCTAGGTCATGTTTTCCCTTGATGCCGACCTACTCAGGAGGACGACGTAGAGAAAAAGCTTTAAGAAATGCAACAATAGATAAATGCATTACAGGCGCCAAAACAACAAGAGGATGACCTAGGGTTTAATATTGACCCTCCGTTCACCCAAAAGATCATGAATGAGCCTTTGCCATCTTAGTTCAAAATACCTCAGATGGAATCTTACGATGGAACGGCTGACTCCATAGATCATCTGGATAATTTTCGGACTCTCATGCACCTGCAAGAAGCTAATGATGCAATCATGTGCCGAGCTTTTTCTTCAACTCTGAGGAAGACAGCTCGACAGTGGTATTCGAATCTACAGCCGGACTTTGTGATTTCCTTCCATCAATTAAAATGCTTGTTTGTTGCTCATTTTGTTAGCAGTCGTTGGCAATGCCATAACTCGAATTTTCTCGTAAGTATTAAGCAGAGGAAAAATGAGTCTCTTTGAGAATACATCAATCGATTTAATGCAACTACTCTGGAGGTTCGAAAGATAGATCAGTCGATTGCGATGACAACACTAAAGGCTGGACTCCTCCAAAATGATCTTTTTTTTTCTCTTAATCTAGATTATCTAAAAGATTCCACCGAGATGTTAGAGCGGACAGAAAAATATGCCCAAGCCGGGAAGCCTGGGATCAGCAAGGAGGCAATCTCGGTAATGGATCAAAGCTAGCCCAAAAGCACGAGAAGAAGAAAGACTACTAGCATGTGAAACATCGATGCGAGGAACCATGACCTCATCACTCACGGACTCCACCTCGAAGCTGCCGACCTACATCTCTTACAGCACAGTGTCGATCAAGGACTCTACCTCGGAGGTTTCACTATTTTACTCCCCTCAACACTCCTCGAGCTCAGATTTTGATGGAGATTGAACGATAAGAAGAAATGCCATGACCAAAGAAGATGGTAACTCTTGCTCGAGCAAAAAATTTGAGAAAATATTGCAAATACCATCATGATCATGAGCACGACACCGAGGAGTGCTGGCAGCTCAAACAAGAGATAGAAGTATTAATCAGGCGACTCTGATGCTATATTGATGAACAATGAATTCCAGCAAACTCATATCGCGAACAACCTCGATAAGAAGTCCTCATAGAGAACAGCCGGTGGTGGGAGAAATACCTTAGAACAAGACCGACCTAAGGAGGAAGGATCGAAGAAAAGAAAGGTTGATGATGAAATCACTTTTACTGAGGATGATGTACAAGAAACAAGTTAGCCACATGACGATCCTGTAGTTGTCTCTTTAAATATTTTTAATTATGATGTACATTGAGTTCTTATTGATAATGAAAGTTTAGTAGATATTTTATTTTACGATGCTTTTGTTTAGATGAAATTAGACCCTGGGTGGCTGATGAAAAAGAATATACCTCTGATTGAATTCTCCGATAGCACGGTACCAGTGGAAGGAACTATCTCTTTAATAACAAAAGCTGGGCAAGCCTCGAGGCAAGCTGTAGTTGAAATAAATTATTTCGTAGTAAATAGTCTATTAGCCTACAATATTATTTTAAGTCGGCCTGGATTGAATGCCCTTCGAGTAATAGTATCGACCTACCATTTAAAGGTGAAATTCATGACTCCATATGCGCTCAGAGAGCTCCGAGGTAATCAGTCAATTGCAAAGGAATGTTATATGGCGACCCTGCGTGGAGTAACACCTGAAGAACAACCAATGAACAAGTTGGACTTACGGGATGAGCTAACTAAGCAAAGGAGTTATCCAGTGGAGGAATTGATCCCAATTCTGATTAAGGAAGATCCGAATAAAGTTGTAAAGATTGGTTCAAATTTGTGCGAAGAGGATCGCCAACACCTCATCTCATTCCTACGAGCTAATGCTAATGTGTTTGCTTAGTCAGCATCCAACATACCTGGTATCGATCTGAAGGTTATAGTTTATTGACTTAATGTGGATTTGAACCATTGCCCAATTAGACAAAAGAAATGAAGCTTCTTCCCTGAGCGATAAAAGGCGATACAGGAAGAGGTTGACAAACTTTTGAAGGCTGGATTTATTCGAGAAGTTTACTACCCAAAGTGGCTGGCTAATGTCATCCTCATCAATAAAACGAACAGAAAGTGGCATGCATGCATTGACTATACGGACCTTAATAAGGCATGCCCGAAGGATAGCTATCTCCTATCCCGCATTGATCAACTAATGAATGCGACTTTGGGACATCAACTCCTATTCTTTATGGATGCATTCTTGGGATATAACCAAATATGAATGGTACCCGAGGATGAGGAGAAAACCTCTTTTATAACCGACCAAGATCTTTTCTACTATAGGATCATGTCGTTCGGCTTGAAAAATGTAGGAGTGATTTATCAAAAGCTCGTGAACAAGCTCTTCAAAAAATAGATTGACAGAAATATGAAGGTGTATGTGAACGACATGCTCATCAAAAGCAGAGCTACCAAGCAACACATCGTCGACCTACAAGAAATATTCTTCACATTGTGACACTTTTACATGAAGCTCAATCCAGATAAATGCGCTTTTAGTGTTACCTCCAAAATTTCCTTGATTTCATGGTGTCACAATGTGGGATCGAGGCCAACTCAAAAAAAATTCGAGCCCTATAAGAGATGAAGCCTCCAATGATGATCAAAGAAGTATAATGGCTCACTAGGAGAATTGCAGCTTTAAATAGATTTCTATCAAGGTTAGCGGAGAAGAGTCTTTCATTTTTCAAAGTTTTAAAGCAGCCAAAAATTTTTCAATGGTCGGAAGAATGCCGAATAGCTTTTGATGATCTAAAGAAATACCTCAGCTCTCCTCCTCTTTTAAGCAAGCTAGAACCTGGAGAAGTATTATACCTGTATCTGGCTACTTCTTCATCGATGATTAGCTTGATTCTCATCTGACAAGAAGCTAAGATGCAGAAATCGATCTATTATGTAAGTCGGGTGCTCCACGATGTCGAGACTAGATATTCAAAGCTGAAAAAGATCGCCTATGCTCTCATGATATCCATCAAGAAGCTACATCCATATTTTCAAGGCATACCATCACTATCCTCACCGATCAACTGATTGGAACGGTACTTTACCGCTTAGGCACCTCTAGATGATTAGTTATATGGGCTATTGAGTTGGCAGAATTCGACATCAAATACTTACTGAGGTCATCCATCAAAGCTCAGGCATTGGTAGATTTCATCTTAAAGTGCACGATTCTGAATGAGGAATCAAACATTGAAATAGCTCCTACAACTGAGGAATGCTAGGTTCTTCAGGTTGATGGATCTTCAAATACTGCGGGTGCAGGAGCTGGGTTGATCTTGACTTGCCTAGATGGAGTGGTAGCAGAGTACGCTTTGCATTTTGATTTTTCGGCTTCCAACAATGAAGTCGAATATGAAGTGCTCATAGTAGGCCTAAGGATAGCAAAGAAAATGGGAATTCGATATTTTAGAGTTCACAGCGACTCATAATTGATTGTTGGCTAGGTTCAAAGAGAATATGAGGCTCGGAAATCGAATATGATTAAATACCTATAGAAGGTCAAGGATTTAGCTTCCAATTTCACTACGATGGATTTTCAGCAAGTGTTGAGAGCAGACAACGTACGAGCCGACCTTTTTATAAAACTTGCTATCCTTGGTGCAGCCGACCTAAAATGAAGCTCATACCTTGAAGTTCTTAAGAAGCCGAGCATTGAGGAAGCTCTTGCAGATCTAGAAACGAGCTGGATAGATCCTATTCTATGCTATCTGCAAGATGGTACCTTGCTTGCCGATTGAGATGAAGCTAAAAGATTAAGGCATCTTGCTCCACAATATCTCGTCTACGAGGAAAAGCTATATAAAAAGTTCTTTACCCTACCTTTACTCAAGTGCCTCCATCCCTTAGAAGTCGATTATGTCCTACGAGAAGTTTATGAGAGAATTTATGGCAATCACCTAGGGAGCAAGGCCCTCGCCCATAAGAAATTAAGATAGGATATTTTTGGCTGACCATGCAAAAAGATGTAGCTGACTTGGTAAACAAATGAGATCAATGCCAAAGGACCTCCAACATTCAGTACCAATTTTCGACTTCATTGGCCCCAATCATGACCCCTTGGCCTTTCGCTCAATGGAGAATGAATATCTTCGAATCATTTTCTATCGCTACATCAGAGAAGAAGTTTTTACTCATCGCAATCGACTATTTTACCAAATGAATGAAGATCGAGGCTTTGGTAACTATTATCAAAGCCAAACTTTGAAATTTTATCCAGAAATCAATTATTTACCAATTTGGTTTGCCACGAGCTATCATAACCGACAATGGGCGATAGTTTGACAATCCGAGATTTACAAAATTCTGCAATGACTTTGAAATTTCGCACAGGCTAACATCAGTAGGTCATCCTCAGACTAACAGTGAAGTTGAAGTGACGAACAGAACTTTGCTGCAGGGTTTAAAAGCTTGTCTCCGCAAGGCTAAGGAACTATAGGTCAAAGAACTATATAATGTTCTTTGGACATATCGCATAACCCAATAAGTTTCGACCGGAGAGGCACCCTTCATGTTAGCTTTCGAAACAAAAGCTATGATACCTTTGGATATTGGTCTACCTACACTCTGAGTAAAAGAATTTGATGAGGGCAGCAACTCTTTCGAAATAAGAGCAAATTTAGATTTATTGAAAGAAACTTGAGAATGAGCTCGGATTCGGATGGCCAACTATCAATAAAGAGTAGCTTGGTATTATAATTTCTAAGTTAAAAAAAAATTATTTTTGATTGGACAACTAATTCTTTATCGAGCTGAGGTCTCTCATTCAACCAAGCAGTTGAAGTTATCACCAAACTAGAAAGGTCCCTACCAAGTGGCTGAAATATTTTGACCGAATGTTTATTGTCTTTATCGATTGGATGAAACTCCAATCTCAAGGACATGGAATGCCGATAACTTGCACAGATATTATCCTTGAACTGTAACTTTTATTTTGATTTGTTCTTCAAAAATAAATAATGATCTTTTGCAGCTTCGATCTTTTGAAGTCTCCATCGTGCGTTTCTCAGCTATGGCCGAGGAATGGAATGCATCTCCAACAAGTCTTTGCCGTACATTCCTCGATTACGGTCGAGGAACGAAACACGTCACTAAAAGTCTCTATCACATATTTTTCGATTACGATCGAGGAACGAAACACATCTTCAAAGATCTCCATTGCGCATTCCTCTACTATGGCCGAGGAATGGAACGCATCACCAAAAAAGATTTTGCTCCACATTTCTCAGCTATGATCGAGGAACGAAACTTGTCTCCAAACATCTCCACCACGCGTTCCTCGACCACGGTCGAGGAACAGGACATGTCTTCGAATGATTCACCATCGCGAGTTCCTCGATCACGATCGAGGAATAGAACTTGCCTCTAAAAGAACTTTCATCGCGTGTTCATCGATCATAGCCAGAAAGCGCAACGCATCTCTAAGTATCTCTATCACACATTCCTCGGACAGGGAAGAGGAATGGGATCGAACAATCACTGTACTTTCCTTGGTCAACATCGAACATCCTTGCAAGGGCCGATTCCTCGGTTATAGCCTAGAAATGATGCTTTAATTGGTCTACCATGTGTTCCTCGGCCAAAATTTTGGATGTGATAATGTATCTTCCCTACAGCATCAGGACCAACAAGCAGTTCATGGTCCTACCCACCTCTAGATCCATCCTAATGTTGGTCATCCCAAATTCCAACCGATCTATATCCCTAGGGTAAATAAAGGCCTAATAGAGGATATCGATGGCATTCATTCAAAACAACCGACTTCGACAACTTAAGAAAAACTATGCATTCATTCAAAGAAAAGATATTTATAAAACTTGATCAATCTCGTACAAAAATACCTTAGTAAATATCGAAGTTAAACAAAATGGACCGACTTATAACGAAGCTCGAACAAGCCCGAGCAAATTTACATTAAGCTCTATTTGGAGCCCCAGATTTATGGACCTCTGCTTGGTTGGGTAGGACGATGATAGTTGGAGGTGGGGCCGATGCTGCATCCTCGGCCACTTGGTCCTCATAAGCAGGGCTAAAAAGATCCTTCATGCAAATTTTTCCTTTGCCGACCTCTCCAGCCTCTTCCTTGTCTGATTTCAGGAGGCCCAAGTTTAGGTCACAGAAATTCTTCCTCACCTTTTTCTTAAAATCCTCAGCTCCCTGTACATAAGAAACCGAAGTCACCTTGATGTCGCAAAATTCGGCTAAGGAATGGAAAGCCTCGACCACCTCGACCTTGGCAGCCTCTACCTGCCCTTTGCTAGCTTCTTTCTCTGTCAACAGCCGAGCTTCAGCATCATGCCAAGCTTTAGCTAGCTAGGGCTCCAGCCGCTTCACCTCCTCCTTTAAGGACCTATTTTCATCCTTGATCTTCAACCTAGGTAAATGGGCATCATCCACCCTTCGGGTAGCCTAAGTGATCTTCTTCTCGACGTCCTTCAATAGATGTTGAACTTTCCTGATTACTTCGGTGAAGTGATCCACATGATGGACGAGCTGAAAAAGAAAAAATTATTAGATTAAAAATTATTAAATTATATAAAAATAAAGATCAGCCAACGATCAGTGCTTATCCGAAGAAGAGAATTGTATGAATCCTGGATGCGGAATGCACCCCCGGCCTCCTCTAAACTCTGGATGTCGGATGGTAGAAGAATCAATTTGAACAAAGTTTGAGCAACGTGATAATCGTCGATGCCCTTTTTTCTATCCTCGATGTTCGAGGCTACCACCACTAGAGAAGTATCCACCGATACATCAGGCTTGCGGGTGGACATCCGGATGGAGATCTTAGGCCCATCCGAGCTTCTTCTTGAAGATGAAGCAGAAGGTCGGGGGATAAGCTCCACCGGGGTGATATATCGTTTCGGCGTCACAACTTTTGTCGATGTCGAAGCCTCTTTTCTTAGAGCACTAGTCGGCCCTGAGGAACCTCCAATTGTGGGTTGAGCAAGGACGGCCTCAGATTGGCCACGTTTGGGGGTGGAGGCTGCGGTAGCCTTCCTCTTCTTTGCTGCTTGATGAACAGCTTCGAGGTCGGTTGGATTCGTTGCTGCAGCAAAAGACAAACTCAGTGGACACCGATGATAATAACTATAAGGACGAGCTAAATAAGAAGGCGAAAAAAGATACTTACTCTTCAGGTCGGTTGGAATCAGCCTGATCTTGAACAAGTTCTTCCTGGTGAGTAGAGCTATCAAAATGGACTAGGGCCCATGGGCCTGCCCATTTAGTCCTAAAAATGGGCCGGGTCGGGCCAAAATTTTTTGGCCCATTTATGCAAGTGGGCTTTTTGCCCCAGCCCCTATAGCCCATGGCCTAAACCGGGTTAAGATCGGGCTAGCCCATCTTTTTTTTTCTTTTTATTCCCTTCTTCCCCTGCACGCCACATGCACACCCCCAACACCACCACCACCCCCAAACACCCCCGACTACTCCGCAGAGTCCTATGCACCCTACCCCACGGCATCCTATCCATCGTGCCTTCGGCACCGCCCTAGGCTCTTGATTGGCCGACCGTTCGCTCGTCCTCCCACCCTCCCACACTGCCCCTTGGCCCCCCGGTGAGAGTGCACGGTCCGCACCCTACCGCTCCATTGCCGTCCTTCCCAGTCCCGACACACCTGCTTTGCTGCCATCCCACCCATCCACTTTGCCGCCCTTAGCCACCTGCACGACCCCATTTGCTCTACCACCCAGCCCCATGGCCCGTCGCACCTCTGGCACCACCCCTGGCTATTCATGCCCTCCGATCATCCGCACATCCTCCGACCCTCCTGCACCGCCCCTATCCCCCTACGAGATCGTGTGGCTCGTCGTGCCTTCGGCACCATCCCTAGGCCCCCTGGCCATCCATGCCCCGGTCGTCCGTGCATCATCCCACCCTCCTGCACCACCCCCTGGTCCCCCGGCTAGACCACACCGCCCCTGGTCCTCCCCTGCCCCTGGCCCTAGAAAAGCAAAAAGAAAAAAAGAAGTAGGCTACCCCGGCCCTAACCCACAGCCCACATGGGCTAGGGCCAGGCTGGATTTTTGCAGCCCATTTTAACAAGTGGGTTGACCCCGGCCCAACCCACATACATAATCACAATCCACATGGGCTAGGGCTAGGGCTGGGCAGACCCATTTTGACAGCTCTACCGATGAGGAGCTTGGACAATGGAGAAGTGAAACCAAAGATCCGAGCTATGGTTTCCTCCTCGATGTTTGTCAACATTAGAGCCCCAACAGCTGACCTATGAGGTTGATCCTACAATGTGCTGAAACTGCATCGTTGCTTGGCCAAAACAAAAAAAAAAAAAAAAAAAAAAATGCTCCTTCCAGTTATATACCAAAGAAGGAGCATCCCAAAAAAGATAACGTCTTTTTTTGAGGAGAGGCATACCACCATCCGATCTTCGTGAGATGCTCCTTCAATATGAAGCAAGCTCGGAAGAGATGGGAGGTAGGCTCAACCCCGAGGAGGAGATAGTGTATGAAAAAATCTAAAATTTATCGTCAAAAATTTGGCTCCAAACTATAAAAACTTATCCTATACAATTTCAGAAATTCGATGACCAAAAAGTGGAAAGGTAACCTAAGGATGGCCTTCAGGGATTTCTCGTAAATTCCAACTTGGCCCTAATAAGAAAGAGCTATTCGTTCCTCGGGGTTGGCTATCTCTAACCTAAAGTCAGCTGGGACCTGATATTTCAACCTAATAAATTCTAAATTCTCTCGCGTGAGGATGAAGTTCATCCTAAAAGGGTCGTAGTCCGGAATTTCTTGTTCTTCAGATCTACCCGAAGAACTAGCCATCTCGAACTCTTAGTCCACATCTCTCGAGCGGTCACCCGAACTCCAAGAAGATTGGGACAAGCTCAGCTCACTTATTATGGACAAAAAAAATATGTGGCCGAGCAATAAGGAGATGAGGATGGGATCTACGGAAGGTTGGCTTCTACCGAGTAATCAGTTCACAGACGCAAAGTGGCAGAGCTCCTCCCTCAGCAACTTAAAAAATTAAAATGATAGAGACCCCTATTTATAGAATATCCGGATGGCTCCGATTTATTGCCAATTCACTAACCCCTCTAGATCTTTGCCAAATGGCAGTCGTTGATTAGTCGAAGTGGATGATCGTGGATTGAGCCGATGATGAAGAAACCAGGTCTGAGATTTGGATAACTTTAGACCAGTTATGTGCTGCTTTCTTATACATCTTGCTAGAAAGAGAAATGGAAGAATATTTTTCCACAAACGCGGACTGGTCTATTTTGTGCAATCAGAAACAACTTCTTGATTTCTCTAAGATTAGATATTCTTAGAGTTAACTAACTTTATAGATTTTCTTTTCTTCATTATTTTATCAAATTATTTTTTATTTTGATTAAAATTGTGCAATTCAGTTGTTGGATGGTTCTGTCGGTGATAGCGGCTCGATTTGGGCCATTCAATTCTAGATTTTAATAAGCAGTGCGTGACAATAAATAAAGCTATTTGTGCTCGTGTGGATCTTGCCGGTATTCAGTGGCCGGTTGAAACATGTTATGAGGTTTTTCCAGCATGTGCTCTCACCCTGGGGACTATTTTGGTTAATTATTATTTTTTAAAAAAATGGGGGAGCGGAGAGATTGTTATACGAGTGTCTGTTTAATTAATTAATCGTTTAAAGTCTTGGTAAAGGTCCAAGTCTATATATATTCATTTTCTTCGTTTGACTCTGGAAACAGGACCACGATTTAATATATTGGATCAGAAGAGGAACCATATATTTCCATTCTTTCGCGAGTGTCGTTGCGCGCTCTTATGCTGAAACGAAGACTAGCCAACCATCTACGCTCATCTTTACGGGGCCAACTCCGAGCCGCTCATTCTCTCAGCAGTTCAGCCGTCCTGTTCGATGAAATGCCCCAGAGACATGTACATTCTTCCAAAAGATCGGTACCAAGATTTGCCCGCTACCCTTCCAAGGCCACACCTATCGATACCAGTCCTGGAAGTCATAGTGCAGTTTTCCGAGACCAGCTGATGAAAAAGATAGGTATTTCATTCTTCTCTGACTGCAAGCTTTTAGAAACGATGGAGCTTAATAGCAGAACTTTCGTACATCTTCTTGGCACTTGCATCAGATTTAATGATGTCCTGATTGGAAGGCAATGGCATTGTCTGATTACAAAGTTTGGATTCTGTTCAGATGCTTTCGTTGGTAGCGCTCTTATTGATATGTACTCTAAATGGGGGTTTGTTAGAGAAGCTTGTTTAGTGTTTGACGATATTCGTATAAGAGATTTGGTGCTGTGGAATGTGATGGTGTCTTGCTATGATTTGAATGGCCATGGTAAAGAAGCTTTCGAAATCTGGGATTTGATGCGGTCTGAAGGGTCTGCTGGTGATGAATTTACTTTCAGTAGTTTGCTCGGTTCCTGTAGATCTTTGGATAGTTTTGACTTAGGGAGACAAGTTCATGGTCTTGTTGTAAGGTTAGCTCTTGATGTTGATATAGTTGTCGGTAGTGCAATCGTTGATATGTATGCGAAATGTGGTGACATTGAGGACGCTCGACGGGCTTTTAATGTCATGGAGAACCGGAATATTGTCTCCTGGAATACCATGATCGTGGGTTATGGGCAATGTGGTGAGGGAAAAGAAGCTGTGAAGCTTCTTGTCCAAATGCTTCAAGGAGGCTTGAAACCTGACGAGCTAACACTTGCCAGCATTCTTAGCTCTTGCGCTGATATGTCAGCAATCAATGAGGCTATCCAGATACATGATCGCGTGATTAAAGATGGGTATGAAGCTTTTGTGTCAATTGGAAATGCTCTTATAATGGCATATGCAAAGAGTGGCTGTATCCATAATGCATTTCAATCTTTTTGTTCAATCTCTAAGCCTGATTTGGTTACATGGTCTTCAATGATATATTCGTATGCCTTTCATGGCCTTGCTAGGGAGTCTATAGAGATATTTGGAAAGATGTTGCATGAAGGCATAAAACCAGATGGGATTGCCTTTCTAGGGGTTCTGTCTGCTTGTAGCCATGCTGGACTTGTAGAAGAAGGGCTACACTATTTTGATTCCATTAAAAAAGACTATCAAATTCAGCCAAGCTCAGGGCATTATACTTGTTTGTTGGATCTACTTGGGAGAGCTGGTCACATAAATGAGGCTTATGATGTTTTGCTTAATATCCCCTTAGAACCTGATGCAAATATTCTTGGAGCTTTCATTGGTGCATGCAAGGTCCATGGAAACGTTGAATTGGCAAAATGGGCTGCAGATATGCTTTTCAAAATTGAGCCAGAGGAATCTGTTAATTATATGCTTATGTCTAATGTCTATGCTGCTGTAGGATGTTGGAATGAGGTAGCAAGGATGAGAAGGATGATGAGGAATCGGTGTGGTAACAAGGTGCCAGGTTGCAGTTGGACTGAGTTTGGCGGTAGAGTCCATAGATTTGTCTCTAATGATAAGTCGCATCCGCAAGCTCTAGAGATTTATATCATGTTGGAAGGACTCATTAAGTTCATTAAGGAGGAAGGAAATATGCCGTATGATATAAATATGGATGTCGGATTAAGAGATTAAGTATTGCTGCATTTTCATAAAAAATGTCTTAGTGGGTGTTGTTATAATGAGCACAACATTCGAAGCCTTACTGGATATTTCTGGTTGCATCCCTTGTTGCTTCTGAATTTTCAAGGAGTGCCTTTAAGTCATATCCATTGAGACTTTCAGGATTGCCACCTATTTGAGACTGGTTTGGTGCTCCTCTCTGAGGTAAGAACTACGAGGTGGCTGGGGTTCTATGTGTTGATAAAAATTTGACTATTTTTTTTGATATATTATTTTGTTCGAGAATATTGGTGAGTGCCACCAATCATGAAATGGTGCAAGAATTACTCATGTCAGGTACTTGAGGAAAGACCTTCAAGGATTTGACTGCAAAACCTCCTCCACCTTGAGAACAGCTGCAATAGCTGGACTGTAGCACAATTTGCTGGCTTTTTCATATCAGGATATTGAGTCTTTCTCTGTAACTTCATAGATCCAAAGTTCAAAAAATGAATTATCTGGCATGAGATTTTGGTCATCTCCTTTAAAAATACATGGCTTCCGATAAAAGGCCCTACTAAGAATTTATCATATTTTAATTTGGTTTCAGGTTATGTTTCACAAGTTTTCATCCATAGGCACACCACATTGGTCAAAGAATGTTATACTCTATGGCTTCTGCATAGATTTTCTTGCAATTGTTCAAAGCCTTGAACATAAAAGCTCTTGGTCTGGAATATCTCCAGAAATCAGGTGAATCATTTGAAACTTGTATAATTAAATTTTCAAGTCTTTTTTGAATCAAATAAGGATTATTGCAAGATCTCTTTTCTTTTCCAGTTTTAAAAAGACACGAAGCTTTGAGGTCTCTTCAATGACTAGCACAGGTCTTAGGTGCTTTCTTTATCCATTGGAGCCTACCATAGGGTTCTTGCTAGTTTGAACATCAAAACTGTGGTGAAATCCATATTAAAATTTCATTTGAAATTCATGAGGCTTTTGCAGTAAAGTCAAATATTTTTCTTTTTCATTTTAAATACTGTTTTATACTTTTAATTGTCATAAGCCCTAGGGTGTTTTAATTCTTTTGAAATAATGTAATCAACCCTATCATTTTTCATTTAGAGTATTGCTTATACATCTAACCAAGGGTCTTTGGAAAAGTTTTGGTTTATTTGGATAATGTAGTCAAATGAAACCTCTCAGGTTCTATTTTATATACCAACATATTTTGTTGCAAAGGCCTTAGCTTCTTTGGGATCTGTTTGAATTACTGCTGTTATACATTTGCAGAATTCACTGCATAATGTCTGGTTTTAGTTGGAATAGATACTGAATATTATCTTATTTCTGGATGGAAAGTATTTCTTTACAAGGCTATAGAGTATGTGCTTTTATATGATTTCTTCCTGATTTATCAACATTTTATCACCATGACTTCCTCTTGGCTTTTGAAGACCGCCAAGATTTTTGTTTTTGACTTTAATAACCCTATTTGCCTCACAAATTTCTTGTCTTTCTCTTTACTCAAAGCACCATTTGTTAGCTTCTCCTACCAGAAACACGTGAGCAATGTGGTGTTCCCAAGAAGAAACATCAACTAGTTCTTTTGATTGCTAATTCGTTCTCTTTTCAATCTGTGCTACAAGTGAATTCTAGGTTTACACTGTTCTCACATCCATGTACCTCATTAACTGTCTTGATATGATGATTGTTCTTCTATACGATACATTTATTTTTGTATGTAGTTTTTTTGTTCTTGTTCCTTTCCTTGAGCAGCTAAAGCTTTCTCCTGAAGGAGAAATCCTGATTTCTCGGGTCAGGTTCGTTCAAATCTGATTGGATCAAGAGAGATATTTCAAAAATTTCTCTTATGAATCCAGATAAGATCTGAGATGTTTCAGATCTGATTTTATAAATCTAATAAATAAAATTAAAATAAATTAAATTTGATTTAATTTGTATTTTGATGTTGGGTAATCGGATTATTCTTTTGATGATTCTGCTGATTACTTGAGGTTTTGGATCTAGCCACGCAAGCGCCTGGCCTCTACCGGTATCCACTCGGGCTGGATCTGGAGATCCTCTCCTTCTTTATCACCTCTCCAAATATCAGATCTCGATCTGATTTGGAGGATCTTTAAAACTTCTTTCGAAGATCTGCAGTCGTCTCTACAGTAGTGCTGTCTTCTTCCTTTCTCGTCACTTTTCTCTTATCTGGATCGCATCAAACTGGAGCCCAAATCTCCTTTGGCATGGAGAGGAGAGAGAGAGGATCAGAAGATGGTGTGGAGGAGGGAGAGGGGCAGCCTTGGGGCGTGGGTTAAGAGAGATCTCATAAAAAACTAGGCGCAGACAGGGTTTATATAGACCTTGCTGCGCCGTGTAGTGCCACATCATCCCAACTAATCACGTTGCTTCGTGCAATCAGATCTAAATATGATTGGTGGGATGATATCACCTGATCTAATCAGATGAGACCTCCCTCAAAACATCCTTAGATGGCGCCTAAGACTGGTCAAAGTCTATTCCTAGGCGCCACCTAAGTAGAATCCAAGAAGCAACCTCAGATGGGACTCCACGCGTCCTTATCCATGGGCGCACGCCTCCCTAGGCGTGTGCCCCCTCCTTTCCAATTTCTAGCGAGGCGTGCGCCCCCTCCTTTCCAATTTCTAGCAAGGGGACAAGCCTTTATCTGCTCTCCTACAGGTGCATGACACATGGGCAGATATCTAAGTGTCAAAGGTCAACGTTTGACTAAAATCAAAAGACAAGAATTAGCAGATGATGGAAATTGGCAGATGTTGTCTCCAATTTATCTCATAAATTAAGACAACCCTTTTCTGACCTGAACAAGCTCCAGTCAGACCAAGTAAAGGTACCTGAGTGAGCACAAACACATTTGGCTCAGTCGAGACAACTTTTAATGATAGTAGAAGGAGAACGTTAGGCTCAATCGTGTGCTAGCACGATTTTCTTGAACCTAATTGAATCTTATTCAAATCAATTGAACTGGGTTAGTCCAATTGATGATATCCAGATCCAAATCCTTGTTTGTGTGATCCAGTTAGGTTCAGTTCTGTATGGTAATGGGATATGTCATGATCTCTATCATCGACATCATCGAAACTCCTTTCGATGGATCAGAACTCTTCTGATTCAGACAACTAGAATGATCGATCATCTAAATCATTCTAATTGCTCCCAAAATCCACCAGTGACACCTAGCAGTATATGGTGGCAACCCATCAAAACTGAAAATGAACCTCTTGGTGCAGCTACCTGTGTGATTAAGTTCTTCTATCTTGAGCCCCGATCAGATTAGGGTTAAGGTGAACTCGTCAAACCCTAGTTTTCTATCATATGATTTAATCATTCGATTCAAGTCCGATGTGAAAATCTTAAATAGAAACTCTTTCTATTATTTCACTCTACCATGGCCATGGGCTTATGGACTTGATTCTCATGATCATCATAGGGCTGCTCCTCATCCACCGAGGTAGATAGATTCCATCTTGGTGCAATCCAATTCCTACAATGAACATGCTATAGCCAACATACACCTCAGGGATTTCCGAATGGCTAGGAGATCGAGTCATGGTGTAGTCAAACTATAACACCCTCAAGGTGAACTGCCGATGCACCTCAGGTCAAAGAACCAGACACACCACTGCAGCATCGAGTCAGTCATTCGACGAGAAGGTAGACTTCCTAATGACTACTCGAGGTGGTCACGCTCAGTGCCCTCGTTCTCTAACGAGTACCTGTACTCTCGCTCCGGTGTCTCCACACCATAGACTCAAGACTCATCTACTAAAAAGAAGCGATTGTACACCAACCTTTCGGATCAATCACCATCCTCATGATGATCCTATGGTCGGGAGCATTTTATGAGTTAATAATGAAAATTCATGTCTTAAATTTTCAACTCTTGAAAATATGAATTATCATTACCATTAACTCAAAGGATGTATCACAGACACTAAATACACATATGTGATAGAAAATAAATCCATTTTATTATTTATAGTCAAAATTATAATTTTGCCCCTAGAAGTGTATTACAAGTGTCAGCCAATTCTGGCTTCTAGGGCACACATATCTAACAAACTCCCACTTGACCTAAAGCCAATTGGCTACAAATCTAAGTCCCATCTTCTCAAGGTGGGCTTCGATCTTCTGCTGGCCCAACGGCTTTGTAAGTGGGTCCGCCACATTATCTGCGGAGTCGACTCTCTTGACCTCGACGTAACCCTTCTCGAGGTAATCGCGGATGAGGTGGTATCGCCGCTCGATGTGCTTGGATTTCTGGTGAGACCTCGGCTCCTTAGCAAGGGCTATGGTGCCATTGTTGTCGCAGTATAGAGGAATGGCATCTGATGGTATCACTCCGATCTTTGCGGCAAACTTCTTGTACCAGAATGCCTTCTTCGCAGCTTCTGGCGCAGCGATGTATTCTACTTTTATGGTGGAATCTGCTATCATAGTTTGCTTGGAACTCTTCCAACTGACAGCACCACCATTGCACACAAATAGACTCCCAGATGTCGACTTTCGATCATCTACATCGGACATAAAATCCGAGTCTGTATATCCCTAGACTTGGAGTTCTCCATTACCAAAGACCAACAACATATCCTTAGTTCTTCTCAAGTACTTAAGGATACATTTCACAGAAGTCCAGTGTTCTTCACCTGGATTTGACTGATATCTGCTCGTGACACTCACAGCATGGGCTATATCAGGTCGTGTACATAACATGGCATACATGAGGCTCCCTATTGCTGAAGCATAAGGGATCTTGCTCATGCGTTCTATTTCCTCAGGTGTGCTAGGGCACATCTTCTTGGAAAGATGAATGCCATGTCTGAAGGGTACTAATCCCCTCTTAGAGTTTTCCATGCTAAACCTCTTTAGCACTTCCTCTATGTACATCTTCTGTGAAAGTCCTAGCATCCTATTCGGTCTATCTCTATAGACCTTAATTCCTAGAATAAAGGATGCTTCTCCTAGGTCTTTCATGGAGAATTCTTTGGATAACCACATTTTAACTATGGTCAACATGGGAATATCATTTCCAATAAGGAGGATGTCATCCACGTACAATACGAGGAAGACAACAGCGCTCCCACTGACCTTTTTGAAGACACATGGCTCCTCATTTTTGATGAAACCAAACAATTTGATCACATCATTAAAACGAGTGTTCCAGCTCCGAGATGCTTGCTTAAGTCCATATATGGACCTTTGCAGCTTGCATACCTTGTGATCAGTATCACTGGATGTGAAACCTAGCGGCTGTTCCATATAGATATCTTCCTCAAGATATCCATTTAAGAATGCCGTTTTCACATCCATTTGCCATATTTCATAATCGAAATAGGCTGCAACAGCAAGCAATGTGCGGATGGATTTTAGCATAGCTACTGGACGAAAAGGTATCCTGATAGTCAATGCCTTCGCGCTGACTATAACCTTTTGCCACTAATCTAGCTTTGAATGTCTCCACATTCCCATCTGCACCAATCTTTCTCTTGTAGATCCATTTACACCCAATAGGTACTATACCTTCTGGTGGATCTACCAAGGTCCAGACTTGGTTTGAGTGCATCGAGTCAATTTCTGACTTCATTGCCTCTAAGCCATTTCTTGAAGTCGATATCTGATATCGCCTCGTTATAGATTTTGGGATCATCACCATGAACCCCATTACCTACGAGGAATATTTTCTCTACTTCCTCTGAAATAGTACCTAAGTACCTCTCAGGGGGATGGAAAATTCTTTTCCGATCTACGAGGTGGAGGAGGTAGTGATTGTATTGGCTCAACCTGATTTGGTTCCATTTGGTCCTTAGCTCGTTGCTCTTGTGAGACTTTCTCATCGAGCTTGATCTGCTTTCCAATGCCGCTATCTTGAATAAACTATTTTTCAAGAAAAATGGCATGTCGACTCACAATCACATTGTGATCTTCTGGAATGTAGAAATAATATCCTAATGACTCTTTAGGATATCCTATAAATCGAGCTCTAAAGGACCTAAAGTCTAACTTGTCCGCTTGTTGTCTTTTGACATGAGCCGGACAATCCCAAATTTTGAGATGACTCAGACTTGGTTTCTTACCATGCCATATCTCATACGGTGTGGTAGGAACGGTTTTAGAAGGAATCCTATTCAGTAAATATATTGCAGTTAATAAAGAGTATCCCCAAAGATAATCAGGGAGATCTGTGAAGCTCATCATGGATCGGACCATATCTAATAGGGTTCGGTTCCTCCATTTTGAAACTCCGTTGAGTTGAGGTATTCCAGATGGAGTCCATTGAGAGACTATGCTGTTTTTCTTGAGATAGTCCAGGAATTTTCGACTAAGGTATTCACCTCCTCGATTTGATCGAAGAATCCTAATGGATTTTTCAGTTTATTTTTCTACTTCATGTCTGAATTTCTTAAACTTTTCAAAAGCTTCAGACTTATGTCTCATAAGATACACATACCCATATCTAGATAGATCATCGGTAAAGGTGATGAAGTAGATAAAATTGCCTCTAGCCGGCACATCAAATGGGCCGCACACATCAGTATGTACTAGGGCAAAAAGATTCGTGGCCCTTTCTCCATGTCCTACAAAAGGGAGTTTAGTAATTTTGCCATAAAGATAAGATTCACAAATTGGATATGACTCGAAAGTCAACGGACTCAATAGTCCGATTTTCTCCAATTTATTAACCCCATCTTCTTCTATATGACCTAGTCTTAGGTGCCATAGATACCTATCATTTGGACTATCCCTAGGTCGTTTTGTGGCATTCACATTTTGCTCAATATTAAAAACAGACACATCAATACGTAACTGATAAAGACCGTTAATAAGGAAACTACTTGTAATTTTATTTTTTTCATAAAGAATGTTACAATGGTCCTTAAGAAAACTAATTACATAGCCTTCTAGTGCTAGGCATGAAATAGAAATCAAATTCCTGCTTACTGCAGGCACATAATAACAGTCTTTTAAAACTAAGTCTAAACCAGATGATAGTCGAAGAGGGTATGTTTCCATCGCCACGGTAGCAACTCTTGCTCCATTTTCAATGCGTAGGATCATCTCGCCATCCCTCAGCCTCCTGCTATCCTCAAGACCCTGCATAGAAGTGCACAAATGAGCACTAGAAATCAGAGTCAAGCACCCAACTGGATGCAGAAGAAACTGTAAGGTTAGACTCAATAACGAGCATACCTCCAGAAGGACCTGTCTCTTCTTATTCTTCAGGGTGGCCAGGTAAGTAGGGCAGTTCCACTTCTAGTGGCCGTTATTGTTGCAATGGAAATACTTTCCTTTGTCAGCGACCTTCTTTAGCTCTGCCTTTTTCTTCTTTCCTCCTTTCATATTCTGCTTTTTCACAGACTTCTTCTTCTTTCCAAAAAACTTTCTTTTGAAAGAAGTCCGTTCCATAGCAAGCACTGAGCCTTTAGAACCTTTCATGGAAAGCTCAGCAGTAACCAGCATATTCATAAGTTTGGCCAGAAAATTTTGAAGTTTATGCATATGGTAGTTCATGATGAACTGCCCATATGCATCAGTCAAGGATTGCAGAATTATATCATTCTGCAGATCCAAGTCCAACTTCACTCCGAGCTTCTCAAGCTCTTCCAAGTCCTTGATCATCATCAGACAATGATCTTGGACTGACTGTCCATCACGCATTTTAGCCTTGAAAAGTCGTTTAGTGACTTGATACTTGGCTGTGCGACTCTGTTCACCAAACATCTCTTGTAGGTGAGCCAACATTTGGCGGACAGTCCTGATATCTTCATGTTGGCACTGAAGCTCATCAGACATCGAGCCCAACATGTAGTATCTGGCCTTATTATCTTCATCCGTCCACTTATCAAGAGACGCTCTCTGTTCAGTGGATGGACGAGCTGGTAAGGTGGGAGGGTCCTGATCCAATACATGAGTTAACTTCTCAAAACCCAAAATAATTTTGAAGTTTCTGGAGCCAATCCTTGTAATTGGGTCCGGTCAGTCTATGGGTGTCCAGGATACGTGCTAGTGGGTTGGATGCAGACATTTTTCTGTAGAGAGTCAAAGTTTCTAGTTAGATATTGTAATTAAGACTTGACCAATTTATTTAGGAATTTTATTTTTAAACAAATTAGCTTTCACTATTTTCTCGGATCCCTACACTCCCTCTGTAGAGATGCGAAAATCTTCCACGATTAATGATTTCTAGTGGATGGTGCGGTCCTCACCAACTGACTCATCACCTCACCTAACAGTTATTGGTGATGGGTTAGCCAATGAGTGAACAACTCTTGTTCAATGATTCTCTAATCATGGTGCACCCAAACTTGGTCTCTAATTCATGAATCTCACCGTGTCCAAAATATTGATCCACTCCTTAGTTAAGTCAGACCCACCATTTGCACAGATTGGATTCCTAATTGAGTCTCTCATCGTATCCAAAATATTGAGCCCAATCCATCCTCCAGCCCGTAGCATCCAATGCCTAATAGACATGGTTGCATCTTTTCGGTGCAACTGAACCACTGTAACCAGCCGAAGAACAATCAACCCCGAGAAGGGCCCGCACATCTACAATGGTGGAAGACCTTAGACTTAATCTTTTCTTAGGAAGATTTGATTTAGGATCTCATTAAACTAGACTTGACATAGTCATAACCATTATGACTAACCTAGTGGCATGGGTTAGCTCGGATTATTGACCACCTCAGATCAGAACTGAGCCAACAAATATGGCCAGGTAAGTGAGATCGGTGGAAGGGATATGCCATTAACTCGATAAGAATGCATTCGAGTCGAGTAGCTCCCAATTAAAAATCAGTCGATCGTATCTGCCAAACTTACCTTAGACACCAAATTATTGAGCCAGAACCAATTCGGTTAGCCTACAATCCAGACTCTAACCACTGAGCCTAATTAGGTCTTAGCTTGATCGATCACTCACGTGACTCGATCTTGACCCAGACTTAATCCTATTAGGCTGGTCAATTTAAGCATTGTTGATCCCATCTAACCAACTCTTGATTCGGTTTGATCAACCGCTTAGACCTAATTGAGCTACCCAAGCCCGAACCCAATATTATGAATATATCTTAGATCTGAAAATTCTCAATTTTAGACCTAATTAATATTTTCATAATCTTAATTCTTAATTAAGTTTAGGGTTCATAAACAAAATATGTAAATAAAATCCTAGGGATTTCAGGATCTAGGATTTTGCAGAAAGTAAGTTTTGATTTTTGATTAAGGACGAACGCGCAGCACCCCTACACATCATAAGAACACCCCATCGAATGGAGGAGAGGGTCTTTAAATCCTACTTTATTCTTATGATCGGACGGCCAAGGGGAACGCCTTAATCAGAAATATACAAAATCTACAAAACTAGTTAGATCTACATCATATATCTCATATACAAAAATTGATCTAATTAAATACATTTTGCATACATCTCATGTATCATATCATGCATGTTTTTAGATCTAAATTATCTCATAATTATCTAAAAAATTAAATTTAAATTTGATCTTATCAAAATAAATTCTAATCTAGACAATTATGTAGAACTATTCTACAACTAGTCTAAACATGCATTCTATCATATCTCATATGATCCAAAAATTAAATAATTTTATTTTTTTTTCAGATCTATTATAATATTTATAACATCAAAAAATAGTAAATAAATAGATCTAAAAATATAATTTAATTCAAATTAAATTATGAACATGCAAGACTACACATAGAACATTCTATTTCTAGTAACTAGTCATGCATCTCATAAATACTTAGATCTAAATTATTTTAATTTTAATTTTTTCTGATTTTAGATCTAATCACATCTCATGTGACATCTGAAATCATCCTATTTAATAGATTCAAAAATAAATTTAAATAAGATCTAAACAATTTTTAGAACCTGGCTCTGATACTAGTTGAAGGAGAAATCCTGATTTTTCGGATCAGATTCGTTCAGATCTGATTGATCAAGAGAGATAT
>QRFJ01000212.1:397960-675513 GCA_006176705.1 Cocos nucifera | reverse complement strand
CGATATATTCTGCTTCCATGGTGGAATCTACTCTCACTATCTGCTTGAAACTCTTTCAACTTGATAGCATCACCATTACACACAAACAGACTTTCAGAATGTTGACTTTCGATCATCTACATCGGACATAAAATCCGAGTCTGTATACCCCTAGGACTTGGAGTTCTCCATTACCAAAGACCAACAACATATCCTAGTTCTTCTCAAGTACTTAAGGATACATTTCACAGAAGTCCAGTGTTCTTCATCCTGGATTCGACTGATATCTGCTCGTGACACTCACAGCATGGGCTATATCAGGTCGTGTACATAACATGGCATACATGAGGCTCCCTATTGCTGAAGCATAAGGGATCTTGCTCATGCGTTCTATTTCCTCAGGTGTGCTAGGGCACATCTTCTTGGAAAGATGAATGCCATGTCTGAAGGGTACCAAACCCCTCTTAGAGTTTTCCATGCTAAACCTCTTTAGCACTTCCTCTATGTACATCTTCTGTGAAAGTCCTAGCATCCTATTCGGTCTATCTCTATAGACCTTAATTCCTAGAATAAAGGATGCTTCTCCTAGGTCTTTCATGGAGAATTCTTTAGATAACCATATTTTAACTATGGTCAACATGGGAATATCATTCCAATAAGGAGGATATCATCCACGTACAATACGAGGAAGACAACAGCGCTCCCACTGACCTTTTTGAAGACACATGGCTCCTCATTTTTGATGAAATCAAATAATTTGATCACATCATTAAAATGAGTATTCCAGCTCCGAGATGCTTGCTTAAGTCCATATATGGACCTTTGCAGCTTGCATACCTTGTGATCAGCATCACTGGATGTGAAACCTAGCGGCTGTTCCATATAGATATCTTCCTCAAGATATCCATTTAAGAATGCCATTTTCATGTCCATTTGCCATATTTCATAATCGAAATAGGCTGCAACAGCAAGCAATGTGCGGATGGATTTTAGCATAGCTACTGACGAAAAGGTATCCTGATAGTCAATGCCTTCGCGTTGACTATAACCTTTTGCCACTAATCTAGCTTTGAATGTCTCCACATTCCCATCTGCACCAATCTTTCTCTTGTAGATCCATTTACACCCAATAGGTACTATACCTTCTGGTGGATCTACCAAGGTCCAGACTTGGTTTGAGTGCATCGAGTCAATTTCTGACTTCATTGCCTCTAACCATTTCTCGAAGTCGATATCTGATATCGCCTCGTTATAGATTTTGGGATCATCACCATGAACCCCATTACCTACGAGGAATATTTTCTCTACTTCCTCTGAAATAGTACCTAAGTACCTCTCAGGGGGACGGAAAATTCTTTTCGATCTACGAGGTGGAGGAGGTAGTGATTGTATTGGCTCAACCTGATTTGGTTCCATTTGGTCCTTAGCTCGTTGCTCTTGTGAGACTTTCTCATCGAGCTTGATCTGCTTTCCAATGCCGCTATCTTGAATAAACTATTTTTCAAGAAAGATGGCATGTCGACTCACAATCACATTGTGATCTTCTGGAATGTAGAAATAATATCCTAATGACTCTTTAGGATATCCTATAAATCGAGCTCTAAAGGACCTAAAGTCTAACTTGTCCGCTTGTTGTCTTTTGACATGAGCCGGACAACCCCAAATTCTGAGATGACTCAGACTTGGTTTCTTACCATGCCATATCTCATACGGTGTGGTAGGAACGGTTTTAGAAGGAACCCTATTCAGTAAATATATTGCAGTTAATAAAGAGTATCCCCAAAGAAAATCAGGGAGGTCTGTGAAGCTCATCATGGATCGGACCATATCTAATAGGGTCCGGTTCCTCCATTCTTGAAACTCCGTTGAGTTGAGGTATTCCAGATGGAGTCCATTGAGAGACTATGCCATTTTTCTTGAGATAGTCCAGGAATTTTCGACTAAGGTATTCACCTCCTCGATCTGATCGAAGAACCTTAATGGATTTTTCAGTTTATTTTTCTACTTCATGTCTGAATTCTTTGAACTTTTCAAAAGCTTCAGACTTATGTCTCATAAGATACACATACCCATACCTAGATAGATCATCGGTAAAGGTGATGAAGTAGATAAAATTGCCTCTAGCCGGCACATCAAATGGGCCGCACACATCAGTATGTACTAGGGCAAAAAGATTCGTGGCCCTTTCTCCATGTCCTACAAAAGGGAGTTTAGTAATTTTGCCATAAAGATAAGATTCACAAATTGGATATGACTCGAAAGTCAACGGACTCAATAGTCCGATTTTCTCCAATTTATTAACCCCATCTTCTTCTATATGACCTAGTCTTAGGTGTCATAGATACCTATCGTCTGGACTATCCCTAGGTCGTTTTGTGGCATTCACATTTTGCTCAATATTAAAAACAGACACATCAATACGTAACTGATAAAGACCGTTAATAAGGAAACTACTTGTAATTTTATTTTTTTCATAAAGAATGTTACAATGGTCCTTAAGAAAACTAATTACATAGCCTTCTAGTGCTAGGCATGAAATAGAAATCAAATTCCTGCTTACTGCAGGCACATAATAACAGTCTTTTAAAACTAAGTCTAAACCAGATGATAGTCGAAGAGGGTATGTTTCCATCGCCACGGTAGCAACTCTTGCTTCATTTTCAATGCGTAGGATCATCTTGCCATCCCTCAGCCTCCTGCTATCCTCAAGACCCTGTATAGAAGTGCACAAATGAGCACTGAAATCAGAGTCAAGCACCCAACTGGATGCAGAAGAAACTGTAAGGTTAGACTCAATAACGAGCATACCTCCAGAAGGACCTGTCTCTTTCTTATTCTTCAGGGTGGCCAAGTAAGTAGGGCAGTTCCACTTCTAGTGGCCGTCATTGTTGCAATGGAAATACTTTCCTTTGTCAGCGACCTTCTTCTTTAGCTCTGCCTTTTTCTTCTTTCCTCCTTTCACCTTCTGCTTTTTCACAGACTTCTTCTTCTTTCCAAAAGAACTTTCTTTTGAAAGAAGTCCGTTCCATAGCAAGCACTGAGCCTTTAGAACCTTTCATGGAAAGCTCAGCAGTAACCAGCATATTCATAAGTTTGGCCAGAAAATTTTGAAGTTTATGCATATGGTAGTTCATGATGAACTGCCCATATGCATCAGTCAAGGATTGCAGAATTATATCATTCTGCAGATCCAAGTCCAACTTCACTCCGAGCTTCTCAAGCTCTTCCAAGTCCTTGATCATCATCAGACAATGATCTTGGACTGACTGCCCATCACGCATTTTAGCCTTGAAAAGTCATTTAGTGACTTGATACTTGGCTATGCGACTCTGTTCACCAAACATCTCTTGTAGGTGAGCCAACATTTGGCGGACAGTCCTGATATCTTCATGTTGGCACTGAAGTTCATCAGACATCGAGCCCAACATGTAGTATCTGGCCTTATTATCTTCATCCGTCCACTTATCAAGAGACGCTCTCTGTTCAGTGGATGGACAAGCTGGTAAGGTGGGAGGG
This sequence comes from Cocos nucifera, assembly GCA_006176705.1. Classification (NCBI taxonomy): domain Eukaryota; kingdom Viridiplantae; phylum Streptophyta; class Magnoliopsida; order Arecales; family Arecaceae; genus Cocos; species Cocos nucifera. The sequence goes on along the minus strand of QRFJ01000212.1, from coordinate 672,018 downwards.
TCCTGATCCAATACATGAGTTAACTTCTCGAAACCCAAAATAATTTTGAAGTTTCTGGAGCCAATCCTTGTAATTGGGTCCGATCAGTCTATGGGTGTCCAGGATACGTGCTAGTGGGTTGGATGCAGACATTTTTCTGTAGAGAGTCAAAGTTTCTAGTTAGATATTGTAATTAAGACTTAACCAATTTGTTTAGGAGTTTTATTTTTAAACAAATTAGCTTTCACTATTTTCTCGGATCCCTACACTCCTCTGTAGAGATGCGAAAAATCTCCATGATTAATGATTTCTAGTGGGTGGTGCGGTCTCACCAACTGACTCATCACCTCACCTAACAGTTATTGGTGATGGGTTAGCCAATGAGTGAACAACTCTTGTTCAATGATTCTCTAATCATGGTGCACCCAAACTTGGTCTCTAATTCATGAATCTCACCGTGTCCGAAATATTGATCCACTTCTTAGTTAAGTCAGACCCACCATTTGCACAGATTGGATTCCTAATTGAGTCTCTCATCGTATCCAGAATATTGAGCCCAATCCATCCTCCAGCCCGTAGCATCCAATGCCTAATAGACATGGTTGCATCTTTTCGGTGCAACTGAACCACTGTAACCAGCCGAGAAACAATCAACCCCGAGAAAGGGCCCGCACATCTACAATGGTGGAAGATCTTAGACTTAATCTTTTCTTAGGAAGATTTGATTTAGGTCTCATTAAACTAGACTTGACATAGTCATAACCATTATGACTAACCTAGTGGCATGGGTTAGCTCGGATTATTGACCACCTTAGATCAGGACTGAGCCAACAAATATGGCCAGGTAAGTGAGATCGATGGAAGGGATATGCCATTAACTCGATAAGAATGCATTCGAGTCGAGTAGCTCCCAATTAAAAATCAGTCGATCGTATCTGCCAAACTTACCTTAGACACCAAATTATTGAGCCAGAATCAATCGGGTTAGCCTACAATCCAGACTCTAACCACTGAGCCTAATTAGGTCTTAGCTTGATCGATCACTCACGTGACTCGATCTTGACCCAGACTTAATCCTATTAGGCTGGTCAATTTAAGCACTGTTGATCCCATCTAACCAACTCTTGATTCGGTTTGATCAACCGCTTAGACCTAATTGAGCTACCCAAGCCCGAACCCAATTTATGAATATATCTTAGATCTGAAAATTCTCAATTTTAGACCTAATTAATATTTCATAATCTTAATTCTTAATTAAGTTTAGGGTTCATAAATAAAATATGTAAATAAAATTCTAGGATTTCAGGATCTAGGATTTTGCAGAAAGTAAGTTTTTGATTTTTGATTAAGGACGAACGCGCAGCACCCCTACACATCATAAGAACACCCCATCGAATGGGAGAAGAGGGCATTTAAACCCTACTTTATTCTTATGATCGGACGGCCAAGGGGAACGCCTTAATTAGAAATATACAAAATTACAAAATTAGTTAGATCTACATCATACATCTCATATACAAAAATTGATCTAACTATAAATACATTTTGCATACATCTCATATATCATATCATGCATGTTTTTATATCTAAATTATCCCATAATTATCTAAAAAATTAGATTTAAATTGATTACATTAAAATAAATTCTAATCTAGACAATTATGTAGAACTATTCTACAACTAGTCTAAACATGCATTCATCATATCTCATATGATCCAAAAATTAAATAATTTTATTTTTTTTCAGATCTTATTATAATAATTATAACATCAGAAAATAGTAAATAAATAGATATAAAATCATAATTTAATCAAATTAAATTATGAACATGCAAGACTATGTATAAAACAGTTCTATTTTATAACTAGTCATGCATCTTGTAAAACTTAGATCTAAATTATTTAATTTTAATTTTTCTGATTTCAGATCTAATCAGATCTCATGTAACATCTGAAATCTCCTATTTAATAGATCAAAAATAAATTTAAATAAGATCTAAACAATTTTTAGAACCTAGTTCTGATACTAGTTGAAGGAGAAATCCTGATTTTTCGGATCAGATTCGTTCAGATCTGATTGGATCAAGAGAGATATTTCAAAAATTTTTCTTATGAATCCTGATCAGATCTGAGATGTTTCAGATATGATTTTATAGATCTAATAAATAAAATTAAAATAAATTAAATCTGATTTAATTTGTACCTTGATGTTGGATAATCAGATTACCCTTTGATGATCTTGCTGATTGCCTGAGATTTTGGATCTAGCCACACAAGCGTTTGGCCTCTATCGGTATCCACTCAGGCTAGATCTGGAGATCTTCTCCTTCTTTATCACCTCTCCAAATATCAGATCTCAATCTGATTTGGAGGATCTTCAAAACTCCTTTCGAAGATCTGCAGTCGTCTCTACAGCAGTGCTATCTTCTTCGTTTCTCGTCACCTTTCTCTTGTTCGAATTGCACCAAACTGGAGCCCAAATCTCCTTGGGCGTGGAGAGGAGAGAGAGAGGACTAGAAGATGGCGTGGAGGAGGGAGAGGGGCAGCCTTGGGGCGTGGGTTAAGAGAGATCTCATAAAAAACTAGGCGTAGACAGGGTTTATATAGACCCTGCTGCGCCATGCAGTGCCACATCATCCCGATAATCATGTTGCTTCGTGCAATCAGATCTAAATTTGATTGGTGGGATGACATCACTTGATTTAATCAGATGAGAGCCTCCTTAAAACATCCTTAGATGGCGCCTAAGATTGGTCAAAGTCTATTCCTAGGTACCACCTAAGTAGAATCCAAGAAGCAACCTAGGGTCCCATCTGAATGGGACTCCAGGCATCCCTATCCATGGGCGCACGTCTAGGGAGGCGTGCGCCCCCTCCTTTCCAATTTCTAGCAAGGGGACAAACCCCTATCTGCTCTCTTACAGGTGCATGACACATGGGCAGATGTCTAAGTGTCAAAGGTCAATGTTTAACCAAAGTCAAAAGCCAAGAATTAGCAGATGACGAAAATTGGCATGTGTTGTCTTCAATTTATCTCATAAATTAAGACAATCCTTTTCTGACCTAGACAAGCTCCAGTCAGATCAAGTAAAGGTACCTGAGTGAGCACAAACACATTTGGCTCAGTCGAGACAACTTTTAATGATAGTAGAAGGAGAACGTTAGGCTCAATCGTGTGCTAGCATGATTTTTTTGAACCGAATTGAATTTTATTCAAATTAATTGAACTGGGTTAGTCCAATTGATGATATCCAGATCCAAATCCTTGTTTGTGTGATCAATAGGTTCAGTTCTGTATGGTAATGGGATATGTCGCGATCTCTAACATCGACATCATCGAAACTCCTTTTGATGAATCAGAACTCTTCTGATTCAGACAATTAGAATGATCGATCATCTAAATCATTCTAATTGCTCCCAAAATCCACCAGTGACACCTAGCAGTATATGGTGGCAACCCATCAAAACTGAAAAATGAACCTCTTGGTGCAGCTACCTGTGTGATTAAGTTCTTCTATCTTGAGCCCCGATCAGATTAGGGTTAAGGTGAACTCGTCAAACCCTAATTTCTGTCATATGATTTAATCATTCGATTCAAGTCCGATGTGAAAACCTTAATAGAAACTCTTTCTATTATTTCACTCTCTACCATGGCCATGGGCTTATGGACTTGATTCTCATGATCATCATAGGGCTTGCTCCTCATCCACCGAGGTAGATAGATTCTCTCTTGGTGCAATCCAATTCCTACAATGAACATGCTATAGCCAACATACACCTCAGGGTTCCGAATGGCTAGGAGACCGAGTCATGGTGTAGTCAAACTATAACACCCTCAAGGTGAACTACCGATGCACCTCAGGTCAAAGAACCAGACACACCACTGCAGCTTCGAGTCAGTCATCGACGAGAAGGTAGACTTCCTTATGACTGCTCGAGGTGGTCACGCTCAGTGCCCTTATTCTCTAACGAGTACTTGTACTCTCGCTCCGGTGTCTCTACACGGTAGACTCAAGACTCATCTACTATAAAGAAGCGATTGTACACCAACCTTCCGGATCAATCACCATCCTCATGATGATCCTACGGTCGGGAGCATTTTATGAGTTAATACCGAAAATTCATGTCTTAAATTTTCAACTCTTGGAAATATGAATTATCATTACCATTAACTCAAGGGATTTATCACAGACACTAAATATATATTTGTGATAGAAAATAATTCATTTTATTATTTATAGTCAAAATTATAATTTTGCCACTAGAAGTGTATTACAAGTGTCTGTCAATTCTGGCTTCTAGGGCATACATATCTAACATCTACATGCCCAGAAAGGAAAATGATGGTACCAGACTATTGTCTCACACTTGTTCGTGGCACTTGATAGCAATTTAATAAAACATTTTCCATACTACACCTCTCCTAATATGCAAGCTTCCCATCTAGCCACTCTTCTTAATGATTTTCTATTTCTAAATCTGTTCCACCTCTTGTGAGGGTATTTCTAGATGTTTCTGCTTTTAATCCCCCTGGTCCTCCACCTTAGAGTAGACCACTATTATCACTTTATTAACTTTTTGCCCTTTATTATTTGCGTTTAGCAGGTGGAAGACTATAAATATATCTTTGTATCATTTAGTTGTTGCAGTGTGCTACTTTTCTTGTTCCTCCTCAAGGATTCAAGTCCTAGTATAGGTACCATTCCAGTCCAATCTTAGGTCAGTGCAAGAGTGGGTTGCTCTCATCATCAATGCAAGCTGGCATCCCTGTAGGATATCAGGACACCACCTTTTCCCCAATTTTTATTTTTTTCTTTTGTTCATTTTTAACTTTTATCATTGTTAATGAAATTTTGATGAATTTTTCCATGTTTTAAGGTCCTTAGTAGGATTTTCAAGTCAATGATGTTTTATAGGGTTTAAATTCTTCCTCTTTTTTCTCTTTTTTCCGCCTTTCTTTCCTCTCTCTCTCTCTCTCCTAAACCCTGTTTGACATTGCTGCCAATTTCTAGTTTTCAACTTTTATTTTCAAAAACAAAGAAACCAAGGCAGAAATGGTGTTTGGCAACCTAATTTACATTTTTAGTTTTTTGAAAACCCTTTTGCAATTTCAAAAAATTTAGAAACTAAAAACATCTGCTTTTCTTGTTTTCTGAATATCCAAACTGCTATGTTCACCAACACTGCCTCTATCGCCAATGCCACCGGCGCCCACGGCCACTACCTACCACCAACCATTGCTGCTGCTACCACCACCACTTGGCATTGCCAGTCGCCACCATCACTACCACCGTTACCACTTCCATCACTGCCAAATACAACCCATGTGACTGCTGATTTCAATATTCAAAAAGATAGAAACTAGTTTTAGATTTTATGAAAACTGAAAAGTGGAACTGATTCCAAATGCAACCTTTGTTTTCCTCTCTCCCATGCCTACACAAAAGGAGACAAAAGAGAGCCCTAACAGCTCCTTTTCTTTTCTGTCTTGAGTGAGTTCCAGTTGTCCTAGCTGGTGCTAGGTTACTCGGCTAGCTTCTTGGTTAGTTCTGATCAGTAGCAATCAGGATAGCTAGTCTCTTGGTTCATGAAGGTACCACCATCCAGAGGCCATCATAAGTACTGTTTTCTCATCAAAATCATATAGTAATGGTAGAATGTGCTAGTACTGGTGGGACGTGCGTGTACTGGCAGGACACGCTTGTACTAGTGGGATGTGAAATTGTGAATCCTCGCTCCTACTCTCTAGTTCTCCAGCAGATTTTATGCACTGCTCAACTGCCACTCACTCCGTAAGCTAATTGTGTTACTTCTGATTGTTTTCCCATAAGCTATGAATTTTTTCTAACAACCACCAACCCATCAAGATGCCTGGAATTACCTCAAGTTTGTAAGAATTCTAGAGTAACAGCAGGTATCTTTAAAGTGCTTGTGCACTTTACTTCATTCGTACTTGGATTGTTGTCCCCTTCGGACCTAAATGGTCTCTATCATCTAATGTTGACTCTGCAAGATCAGGGTTCCATCCAGTGGTTTGATTCAGTGATATTACACCCAATTGGTGGTTTCTGGTTCCATGGAAAAAACAAATGTTATCCAGTTATGGTCCTAGCATTCTCGGCCCCAGGAATGGCAAACTAGGGATAGACCTAACTTTTTAGCATTTTTTTTCTTGCATAGAGTGGTTTCTAGTTTCATGGATGTGCATTAAGAGGAGAACATGTAAAATAGTAGTCTTTTATAGTGTACTACTATCTTTTAGATGAGAAAAAGGGGGGTATGCATGAACTTGCTATGCACTCCTACTGCATGACTTATACGAGTATAGTGATGATTCAGTAAATTCAATTACCAATTAACTTATGACACATTTTTGGATGAGATACAAGTTTAACTTGGCTTTCAGGTTGGGTTTCATGGGTGATGTGGCAAGTTTGAATCTAATAAGTCCACAATCTTTTAGTAAACCCAACAAGTATTTTCACTGGGATATTGCCACAATAAAGCATACTATAGTTTCCAAAAGAGGAAAAAAAATGTAGCTACGGTCTCTAATTTCAAATTCTTATTGCCAAATTTCACCAAGCAATCTTAATCAGGCCATCACCCACAACTATATCATCTACAGAGACACTGAGCACCTGAAGTCTGCGAGTTGTTTTTAGGAAAAAAAAAAAAACTATCCTAAATAAGATTCGTCATGCTGGAACCAAACCCCATGCCGGTTGGTTGGTGGTATGGTTTGGTACACCCTTGTACTAGGCCTGAACCGACATAGCTAAGTAAGCGGGGGAGAGGCAGAATTAGAGAGAGGGAGGGAGGCAAAGAGAGGAACATGAGGGGAGTGGATGGGGAGGCTAGTAGTGGCTGCCGGAGGGCCGTGAAGGCCCTTGAAGGGTGGGATCTTTCTCCTTGCCCTTTGTTGGGTTGAAACAGGGGTGACTGCCCTATTTTGATCGCAGCAACCATATTACCGGCTTCATTTAAAACGGATCGCGATTGAAATCAGGGCGGTTGCCCTTGTTTCGACCCAACGTAGGGTGTGGAGGAAGATCCTGCCCTCCATAGGCCTCCACGGCCCTCCAGCAACCACCGCCGACCTCCCTGCCTACTCCCCCTATTTCCATTCCTCTCTCTCTCTCTTTCTCTCTCTCTCTCTCTATCTATCTATCTATCTATCTCTATCTCTCTATCTATCTCTATCTCTCTATTTTCTTCTCTACGGAGGAGGGTGGAACTTCGGAGGCCTCAGCCTCCAACATATTCAGCATCATATTTCTATGACTTGTTTTGGTTAAGTTACTCATTAGCATGATAGTTTAAAGGTACATCAAACAACTACCATCACAGTGAGTTCACTAGTTCATGAATATTGTATTTTGAAGCCCCTTCATTTCATTGAACATTGGTTTTTCCTCCCACTACTAGCAAGTGCTTCATGAGATCCTTGGAATAGATATAGATAACAAAGGCAAAGGCTTATGAGCATAAGACACTCAAAAAAAGAAGCATAATGATTAATAAAATGAGAAGAACAATATTTTTTTTATGGAATGGATGAGACTCAAACATTTTTTTCGTAATAGATACCTCCCATTTGTAAATAATCATCAATACATGTAGCTTAGTATTTTATGTAGAATTGTGCTAACTAATTGAGTTGTTGAAGTTACTCGGTGCTGGATGCTAGTAAATTGGGTGCCATCCTGCCCTCGCCTGATCTAGCCAGGTTCCCCTCCCCCAAGCGAAACACATACACACAAAACAATAGGAAACAAATAAAAGTTTTTAAACTAAATAAAGTGCAAGACCTCTAAACTTCATGATGAACAAGCACAAAATATTTTAAATCTGAATTTGCATAGGTACAAGAGGGAAGATTGTTTTAAAGTGTTTTGTAAACTTGTACACAAAATGGAAAATGATGGTCTCCATGAATGACAATGCCATCTAAACAAGTATTTTTTTTCTATTACTCGATATAGCTAAAGAGAAACCATCTCTAGCATTTGGAAATCAAAACGGTTCTTGTCAGCCTCCATAAATTTTCTCCTTGCATCAAGATCCTTGAATTCAAAATTAGTGGTATAAGAGCTTAAGGTTTTGCTTATTTGGCTCAGACATGGTATAGTACATTAAAATTTAGGAAGAAATAATAAAATTGGATAGGATGGTGAGCAAGGATTGTAGAACCATCCTAAACAGCCTTGTTCAGGACATACCAAACTGTACTAGCATGGACCAGGACAATTCTAGTGATGGAAATGAGAGACCGACAAGGAGGACGGAGAAAAACAAGAGGAAAAGAGAGAGAGGGGGGAGGAAAGGAAAGGGAGAGGCCGGGGAGATTGTAGGAATCATTTGAAGTCGGCAATAAGGTTGCCGACACTATGAGTTGGCAACAATAAAAAAGGAAAAAGGGGTGAATCACCCTTGCTTTGGTCCAAAGGAGGGCAGAGCCCCTTCTTCAATCATATGGAGGCCTTTGTGGCCCTCTGATGGCTTCCCCAGCCTCTACCTCTCTTTCCCTCTTCCTCCCCCCCTTCCCTCTCTTTCTTTCTCTCTCTTGTTCTCCCTCTCCCTGCCCTTTCTGCTATGTTAGTTCGAGCCCGACATGGAACGGCATAAGGGCGCGCATACTGAACCTTGCCAGCAACCGACCAGTCCGAGCCCCTGTATCGGCACAGCCTTGATGGTGAGGCTTGGAAATCTTGCTCAAAGATGATAATACCATCTATGTGAATAAATATGTTTAGTAGAAAAGGAATTATTAGGTGAAGAAAGAGAACCAAGTGCTTGTAATGATTGAAGTCCTTGATCTTTTGTCCAAAGAGGATGATGTAACCACATGATCAACAAATAAAGTTTAGAAGTGGAGGCTGTCTTTTGCTAAAGAAACTTTGTCCTGGAAAATAAACAGTATCAACTGATGCTGACAGGCAAAAAGCAAGGGGCAGTATCACAAAAGATTTCAATGAGGCAGCCATCTGGGTTGGCACCAGTCACATTTCCCAAGACGGTTTGCTGGTAATGTCCTATTGGCAATCAATAGAATGGTCTGTGTAATCACACTTTGTACGTTAAATGTTGCCACTGCCTCTACTCTAACGAGGATATTGCAGGCTGTGCATCATGTCCAAATCCTCACCCTCCATTTTATATACCAGTAGACATCAATCAGATTTTTGCTTAAAGATGGAGCTGAAGAAGCAACAGAGACCTGTTTAAGGTGCACATAACATTTTTCAAGGAATGTACTTCACTGCTGGTCATGAACGTCCTTCTCAAATGTTCAGATCTTAAACTGAACATAAATAAAATTCAGAAAGTGAACAGTATCTTTTGCTTTAAAGCGAGACCCTTATTGATCTTCATCATTGTAACACTGCTTTTACTTGAGTATCATCATTGATATGTTGGTGATGTTGATGCTTTTAATCTCAGCATGCTTCCAGAATTTGGTAATAGCTTCACTTGGTTCAATTGTTAGCTATGGCTTGTCTTTATGACATGTACGTCATTTTTGAGGCTATTATGTAACTGGGATTTCCTTATTGTTCTAAAACTAAGATGATGCTTCTTTTGGATCCTTGAACATTATAAAGGATTTACACATCAGGTAACTGAATGTGCATTCCAATCAATTCAGCTCATGCATAATTTGGTTAATGATTTTCTTGGAATTATTTGTGCTGGCACTTTCTGTTGGATATTCATTGTTTGATTTTTTTGACCCATCAAAACTTCTCGATGGTCAATCTAGGCTATGATGTCATTTTTATTCATTTGGATGTTAAATTTGCAAGTCAGTTTTCTGTAACATCTGATTCCTTCCTCTTTATTTGTGGTTTGATTTTTTTATTATGCCAGACATACTTACGGATACAATATTTTGGATCTCTTTTTTATTCAACATGCCCTGGGAGTGTAGTATCTGTGATTTAGAATACAATCTTTCTCAGTCTCAGCGCCAAAAATTTCAAAATGTGCACAAGATTGCAAAACCGCAACTGCCATAATATCAGGTTAGATCTATGTGGCTTCAACTATTATACTTGTTTCACTGTTACCACGGCAAGTAATTAGCTTGAAAATGCATGTTTTCTGGCATTGTGATTTCTTGTTACATGGCCTAGTTAGGACTGGCACCACATGTTTCTAACGATACATGACATGTCTTGATGTTAGTTCTGGTGTTGGAGACAAATGCCGACTCTGTTAAAGTACACCAGAACTTTGGATGTCTAGAGACACATCAGCATGCCATTTTCACTTGATATAATGGTGTGAAATTCAGAGTTCCATTCACTTTTTAGAAGATGACCATGTTAGATGACTGGAATCTGTTCATGTATAAACTGCACCATAAACAAAAGGTGAAAGTTCTTAATTATCTTGTAGTTTGATGCACTAATCATGGAGACCCTCTATTTGATGGTTTCCTTCAAATATAACCAAGCATAACATTTTCTGAAACATGTCACTTCAGTATGAGAGTGTTTGTCTTCTGATAGTTACATGATGAATGAGAGTCCCCTCATCATCTACGACTAATGAAGTCACAACATAAAGGCCCATTCGACATTTCTTTTTGTTTTCTGTTTTTGTTTTAAAAAACCCAAGAAGGAAAACGAACAAGACTGAACATGTATGATGAAAGCTTTTTCGTTTCTAAAATTGTTTGAAACATCTTTAGAGCGTTTGGAAGGAAGGATTTGTTGCTTTGAAAAGGAGTGAAGATAGAAGCAAGGAATAGCATAATTTGTTTTCAAATCTTATCTTCAAAATAATTCTTTATATAGTATTTCACTAATCTATGCAGAAACAAAAACTCACAAACAATAATAATGCCAAACAATCCCAAAGAAATTATGTGGTTTAAGACTATTAAAATTTCATGGATGTGTGGTTCGTCGTGTATATGATAATTTAGCAGATTTTCATCAGCAAACAGGCTTGGAAAATGCTTGTATTCATATATAAATATAAAATCATTGTGATGGGAACTGCAGAGCTACAGGTGGGAGATGGAAAAAAATAATAATAATGATGTATCAAATGCCTGCTGGAGCATACCGTGCTGCAATTCTGTTCCGTTAATGTAATTGCTTATATAATGCTGCTTAGACAGCTTACTTGGGAATAAAACTGAGATCTGCAGCCATGTGTTTATGGAATACTTAGTGACTATAGATGTGCTCATCCTATTTTGCCACATGATTGCTGATAATTGAAGTCTCACCGTACAAGCCAAGATAGGTTGTGAGAGAGAGAAGAATCTTGCAACCTGAGGTGAGAAGACACCTAGAAGAATCTAGCGTCCTGAAGCGGGAAGACAACCCTGTACCTTGGCGAACCACTCTCAGCACCCACTATCGTAGATGAGACGAGTGGACTTCAATAATAGAAATGCTTGCAACAGCGCAATGGTTGATTGTTAATTTGTCTAGAGTACAAATTTCCTTCGATCACCATTAGTTCCCTAAAGAACTTGTCTTATCTGAGGAATGCTTTTTTTGGAGGGTTGCCAATCAATTTAGAAATCTTTTGTTTAAAGTATGACATCACTCGTTTTTTTCGTAGAACAATGATATATGAAGCAGACATAGCCCTCCTACTTAAGAAACTAGTCCGGCACCTGAGTAATGTTCTTCAGTCATAGCTACAGCATTATTAAGGCTTTTTGGAGTTCTGGTTCTTCTATTCATGGTATGGTATACTTGGAAGGGGTAAAGAGGGAGGGCGTTTGGGGCAACAGTTTTTTTGGGAACTAGATGAGTGGAAACTTTGATTCCAGGATCAAACCTCCGGGTGCCATCTCGACACAACACTCCACGGTAGGCAGTCAACACCCTCAGAGAAGGGCTATAATTGAACAGTCACGTTGGACGGGTTTTCACCCGTGATTTCCGTAGTTCTCTGGAGCACCCGTGATTTCCGTAGTTCTCTAGATCGAGCATCCCCTTTCTTTCGCAGGTCTAAAAAATCTAGGATTTCCTAAGCTACCTTTCTTTTATCCCCGCTAACCCTTAAAAGAGGATTTTATAATTGTATGCTGGGAATCCCTCGGGATTTTATATATTTTGGTACCGGAATCCACTTCAATTATGAATTGAGTAATGCATTCTACATGTGAAATGGATCGGACTATTGAAATACGTAGTTATTTTTTTCAATACTATATTTAATATCTCATGATATTTAAAATTTTAAATGATGAAAATATTTTTTTTAAAAAATTATGATATTTTTTTACAAAAAAATATATAAAAAATATAATATTTTATTTAAAATATTATAATTTTTATATAAAATATTATAATATTATTTATATATATATATTTATTATTTTTTTTGTTCCTTCATGTTTATACAAAAATTATGATATTTATTTATATTTTTAAATAAAATATTATATTATGGGAATGCTATAATTTTTATAAAAAAAATCATAATTTTTATAAAAAAATATCATAAAATTTTCATTATGATATCACTTTACAAAAATTAATATATTTATTCATAAAAATTATGATATTTTAAATAAAATATTATATTTTTTATATTATACTATAATTTTTATAAAAAAAATCATAATTTTTATAAAAAAATATTTTCATCATCCAAGCACAAAAAATCATAGCTATGTATTTTAATAAAAATACTTGATATAATTCATATTATTTTTTCTACCATGCAATGCAGAAAGAATTACTCTTATAAATTTTGCAATATACGTTCACAACAATATTACAGTCGTTTAGCAGTTAATTCACATGAGTAAACATGAATAAAAAAAAAATCATCAGCCGTTGAATTTTCGAGATACAACCTGCCCCTCCAACTATCAAATAAATCAGATTTTAGGCATGGATGATAGGACCGCGCCCCCTGAAGTGATTCCGGGAAGAAAGCTAGACGGTCAAAGAGATTGTTGCAAGAACCAAGATCATTTTTTTTTTACCAAAAACAAAATACCAAGATCACTTCGAAGGTATGAACAAGTTGACACTCTTAAAACTTTGGATAAGCATTGAATCGATACCAAGACTACCTGTTTCTGTTTTCTTTTAAAATAAGAAAAAGGTTAAGGTGGTCTTAATCAAATTGGAAATTTCCCATGCAAGTTGCGTCACGAAATCGGCGGAGGGTATAATATTATTCACAAGATGCTGTCCCCTTGCGGGCTCGGTTTGCCTGCACTACACACTGCCCAACCACCAACCAGACGGACACGTAACCCATCACACAGCCTGTCAGCCGTCCCATCACCATCTCTTCATTGTCTACTTTATAAAATATATCCAGTTTCGAGGTCCGGAAAGAGAAAAAGTTGACAATAGTATCAAGCATGATAACAGCATGGTCCTTTGTCCATCCATCGTCCAAACACCCTTCTCCCATACCCAAACATCAAAAACTGCCACTGCTACATCAAATCATATCCTCTTAACTTGTTCTTGGAAAAGCACCAAATCATAGCTCTAACAGTAGGATAGTACATTACAAAACCTCATATAGCATGGTCAATACAACTGTGCTACATGTGAATGAGCTTATAATGCTCTTAGATATAATAGATTTGCAGAAGGATGACAGCATAATCTACTTTCCGATTTCATCCACCTCTATATTCCTTCTTAAGAGTAGATGGTCTTCAACCTCTTTGCCGTGTGGATGAAACCCACAATAACCTGCATCTCATCCAATTGCTTTTGCAATTGGCAGAAAAGAAGCAAGACCATAACGTGTGTCAAGGCTTCGAAAATGTGAAAGGAAAAATGACCACAAAAAGAAACACACATTCAGTTCTGAGATATTAGGAAAGTTTATTCTATATCATCATGCGAAACCTAGAAGCAATAAGGTAAGCAAATAATAATGCACAAATGGTACCTGAGAAAGGAAATGGTGCCGCACGCCATTAACGAGTTGTTCCTTTGACGGGTTAGGATTGACGCTCACCTGGAACATCGTTGCAAATGACCGACGTTAATCTTACATCTTCCTCAAGAAACCAAGGACACAGGGTTGAGTCAGAAATATACCAGATTGAAGTGCGTCCAGTATCTCCACAAGGTGGCCGTCCCGAGTTTTGACAAGTTTACCCTCTGTTAATAATCTACAAAGTGTAAGCACGATCTTTCAATACGTACAACTCAATCTACAAGGTGTCCTAAACTAATATCGAGGATATCTTGAGCGTTATGCATCTTCCTTCACCACAGGTGTTGCTGTCATATATAACGACTAAATTTTGGTAATCTGGATCCAATTTAACATGGGATATATTATGCCAAGGTATCTTGCTATCTCCTAAACTAAACCCGGTAGTGCAAAAGGCTGACGCTCATCAGGCACACAAAAGCACCAGCTACTGTTACCACACATCACTTAGGCTAATTAACTTAGAATTCATCATTCATACAATTTCTCACCGTCCGAGGCTTGTAACCATGGGAGCGGACATCTTTGTAGATGCCTCCTCGGTTATTCTTCGCTGAAGATGTCCAAGGCCTTGCATGCCGAACCCTCGGCTTTGTTGGTTTGTGGAACTCTATGCTACCTGCCCACAAGGGAATTTATTAAAATAAATGTGATTAGCTGGTTTTATTACACGTTACTTGAATTAAATTGTCTAATTATTGATCATTAACAGCACTTGATTAGCTGATATTGGATTGTCGGTAAAAACACAAAACCTACTGTAATCAATATCTCTCTCTCCCATGTCAGAGCTGCTGCAGAAAGAGTTATCCCAATCGACATCATCGTCATCATCCTCATTTCCAGTTGGAGCTTCTAAAACACTCAAAGCATTCCTCTGCAACTTTACCTCCACCCCATTCTTAAGGACCTGACATCACAAATCAGCAAAGATCATGTCTTGCAATGAAATTAAAAACAGAAGACATGATATGGGAAAGATGAGGTTCAAATATTGGAAGCAAGCTCCAACATCAAGGTTCTCATAGCTACAAGATCAAACCGAGGTAAAAGATACATAAATTCTCTTCAGAAACTACATCTAAAACATTTTTTTTTGCCTGTGGTACGCTTCTTATTGCCACGGATTTTCTGATGTGCAATCTCTCTACACATGGTTGACCAAACAAGATCCAGGAGGAATACCAAAATACAGTGCAGACTGCAGAAGCATAGATCATATAGTTAACCAGCATTTCATGTAAGGTCACCAAGACCTTGTTCACCACGCACAGCCTTCCCACCCCCTAAATAAAAAACGTTGTTTTACTTGATTAATTTGTTTCTGCAAATTCTACCGGCGGATGCCTTCTAAAAGAAATTACTTGGGACCAGAGTTTACTTGCCCATGCTAAATAACAAATTATTCTCATGACCTTGGAAAGAGTTATGATTAGGATCCGAATGATTCCACTGTAATAATCCAACTCTAATCTCAGATGGAAGATATAGAAACAGCTCAAAGAGATGATGATAACATATCAAGTCAATATAGCCGAGAAATGGTTCTATTACCAGCCAATGCCAGCCACCAAGACCAACAGCTTTCTTCACAACACCTTGCAGCCCAACCAACACAGACTTCGTCCTGTTGTTGCCCGTAACGATGACTTTAGTGTGCCTGGGAAGCACTGAGAGCTCTTCATCTCCACTTTCTTCCCGAGACGGAGACAAAGCCCGAGACGAACACAACTCAGCCTCCATTAAGTGCATATACCTTGGCACCTGATTTAAAATCCAAACAGTAATAAATTTCGTCAAAAGATTCCACAAAAAAATAAACAAACAAATAAAAACTCAATTGATAAATGATGAATCAGCTACATATCATTCCATGATTCACGAACTCCATTTCAAAAATAGTACACAACTACAAATAGCCGCAACAAATATATCATCCCTCAGATCAAACCTTTAGGCATAAACAAGAGACAAACAAAATTTCTATCTGACGCTAGAAAGTATGTTTACATTTGCAGAAAATCCAGATATGGTGAAGCTGCATGTGAGAAAATTAGGAATGTCCAAAGTTACAATCATCCAAACAATAATTAGATGCAAATATATCTCCAAGTAACTGTCTGGTGCAGGGCCGCTCACCAGAACATCTGCCTGGTTTTCAGATTATAGCGGCAACCAAGTCAAAGTTAGGCAGCGAAGGGATGGCGCACTGCTAAAGACCAACCAAAATTCCTAAGAGCAATCCAGCCCTTAATTGCAACAGAGCAGTTGACAAATCCGACCTATTTGATGTAAAAGAACTTGCAACTCTTGGGACCCACCACCCTGCAATTATTGTTTATATGCATGGTGGATGTTTCTCTACCGACCGATCTGAAAGCGATCATGTTGCCGCTACCGCATCATAACCATAACCAACAATCTTTATCCTAAAATAAAAGGAATGATTAAGAAAAAAATAAATAAATTCACCTGATTGTATACCTCTATAACTTCGCTCGAAATACTCTCATCTGCGTCGCTCTTACTTGCTGCCAAAGACAACAAAAATTTCATAAGTTCATGGTACATGTCACTAGAAAAAAATGAAGTTAATAAACAAATGAGAGTTTGAAAGCTATTATCTACTTCTCTCAGAATAAAATTTCCAATTCCTCTGGATTGAATGAATGAAAATGCTTTCTTTTACTGAATCGAGAAGTACTTTAAGATCTAGCAGGACTTGGCAGTGTGATCCTCTATTTGCTTTTTAAAAAAAGTTTCTTAGATTTAAGTCCACTTCGTTATAAGGATCCAAAAGGAATTAAAAGTAGAAATCATTGAAGTTTAAACTGGTGTGATGAAGCCAGTAGGTCCGATTGCTTGCAGCTAAATCAAAATCCTGGTCACAGATGTCCTAATGAAAATTGCATGTTTACAAGGAAAAAACAATCTTTAAGCAATAGACCAGCTCAATGTAAATGGTGAGTGATGAAAAGTAAAGAAAAGTTCTCACTTGCACTGGTTTCACCATTCTGACCAGATTCCTTCCAAAAAATACACTTATCTGTCAGATGAAAGAGAAAAAGAAATCTAGGAAAAAAGAAAAAAAAAGAAGAAGCAAAGAGTCATTAAATCTTTGCCGAGAAAACTGACGCCAATGTCATGCAATCAAAGCAACGTCGAGCTCAGTACCAGAAGCTCAATCCAATCATTCCACTCCTCCAACTCGCCGATCCACAAAACACCAGATCTCACTCAATTCTACCGATCCATAAACAAATCCATTAGGAGAGAGAGAGAGAGAGATCTTTTTGATACAGAACTAAGATAAAATAAATGTATCCATCAAAAAAGATTCTTGAATTCCAATTACCATGTCACAATGGCCCGATCCGGATAAGCACCCGCATAATTTCGCGGCAAATTTCGAAATGCAGGGGTTTTAAGCCACGGAGATCGCAAAAACAGGATTTTCCTAAAAAAATTCTGTGCTCTAATTCGTCGGAAACCCACCAGATCTGAGGAATGGGAGCCTCCGAGATAGTAAAGGAGAGGACTTGAGGGAAGAAAGGGCAAGGGTTGGAATTTTGGGAGCAGGGGAAGACGAGAACAAGGGAGGGGGAGAGGGAGGGGAGAAGGGGGGGGCACACTAAATGCTGTCCAACCGCCGAGAGGGTGAGTAAACGCTTTAAAAGAAGTGGGGGAAGGAGAGGGGGGACCAGGTTTACCGTACGGCCTTCGCCGGGTGCTGAAGACGAGCCGGTCCGCTATATGAAGCCGGTCTCAAGCTGAACCGTGATACTGGAAGATACCAGGTTTACACGAAAAATTATTGGTTCTATCGGATCCCCCCATATCATTTTTAGACCGTTTCATTAAAAACTGGACACGTTACAAAAAGGAAAATCACCGATCAAATAAAGATATCACGATTCTTCTCCAAGACATTTGGAAACCAAGAATGGGGTAGATTTGGAGGTTATTGAAAGGTCATCACGTCCAATCACACTATTTCACTCATATTACGGTTCCACTAATTCAATCCATAAATGATGTAATAGGTCTGGTTGGATCAATAATTTTTTAACGATTTTCATGTTTTAAAATATTTTGATTGAATCAATTAAACTATAGCATATTAATAATTTATAAACCGATAAATTGAATATATCTGTGTAATTTTAGCTCATGGTTCTCACATGCTACATTAAGGATATGGATCAGCTTAAGATTGAAAAATTAGAATTATAAGGGTGGATAAGGAGTTGTGACTGCTTTAAAGTTATATAAGGATGAAATATAAAAAAAAGGATGTAAAGAGAATAAAAATGACAACCTACGCAAATTATAGGTCTTTTAATTATGATAGCTCCTGGACGTTGCTTGGAGAGGATAAAAGCATGTTTTATATGCATGTATAAAAGATTTTATTTGAAGCTTACAAATACAAGCTGATATATTTTATTTTGTTGTTTATTGTATTAAAATTTATCTACTTTACATCAAGTTTATCCATTCTTTTTGATTCTATGTGCGTTGAACATATGAAAAATGTATTGCTTCTTTATACATGACGTCAATTTTAGAAAAAGAAGTCTTTATGATTGATGAGTATAAATGAATTGTTTGATAGATAATGTGAAAGATAAATTTAAGAACCATGAGATATTTTGCATATGTATATATCTAAATGATGGTGTTGCCTCATTTGAATGTTTGGTTATGAGGAGAATGACATTCTAGTTAAATTTAGAAATGTAACTGCAAAGATTGAAGAAGTAGGTAGTGGACAGGGATTGCAAAATGAATGCCCATTAATTTCTTTATTTAAATACTTTCTAGATAAAAAAATCTTATTTTGAGTATATTGTATAACATAGTATTTTTTGAGGATATGTATATCATAATATTTTACATGATTGTTATATCAATTTCCAACTTTATAGGTCGATAATCATGTAACATATTCCATCTTTATTAAAAAATGTCATGTGAAATAAGCCATCCATGATAAATCACAAAATAAGATTAAATCCAGCCATATATCTTATCATGTATCATGGTGGTTAACCAACATACGTTCATGCACACAATTAATTCAAGCCCTTCAGTTGTATAATAAACAATGCTATGATAGTATAATAATTTTGAAAAATATATCCACCACCATCACGGACCTTCTAACTTGATAAGGGCCCAACCTATTAAAAACTTATAGAGAAAAAAGTTATTAACCTGATTTTATATTCAAGAAATTAGATGATTTGGATGGTTGGCTTATATCTTTATGATCGTATATATGAGATATTATCTATTTTTATTCTGACTATTTTAAGCCTTAACCATTAGATTTTAGTAGGCCTCGCAAGGTTCACAAGGGGTTAGTCTCGATTGATTTTAAGGAGTCTTATAATTTTATTTTTTAAAAAATATTTCATATAGAGAAGAAAAAATTTTAATTCATATAAATTATTTTTTGTACTCATAATTGATATGAAATTAAAAAACCAACCCTTATTATAATATTTTTTTTTTTTAAAATCATTTTTTTTTGAGTAGAATCAGTATTTTACCGCATAGCTCTACCATGTAACAAATATTTTTAAATTTTAATAAATTTTACTCTTTTATCTCCTCTCTCTCTAAAATAGGGATTGTCTTGAAAGGTAATAATAAGATTAAAAGAGATTATATCGATCCCATCCCAGGAGATTTCCATGTTAACGAATCCGGTCTAAACAACGTACGCACTAAATCTCATCATGCATCATATCCCAAATATCGGACCAAGATACTGGTTCGTCGCAGCAGTCCATCTTTCCTTCCTGCTGAGGCTATTTTCGTAATTTCGCTTACCACATCCGTCGTCTCGCAGACTCCACCGCTCTCCGAATCCGAGCCGAGCCACCAAACTTCTGAGTATGGCCCATGATAGCGACACGTGTCCGAAATCCAGCTGTCGGGATCTAATCCGCCGGGACAAATTTCCCCTTCTCGAACGGGCCTAAGAAAGCAACCGACCCCGACCGCACTCCATCGCGGGCCTCACAGTTCCGATAGCGGCTAAATTCTTGGGTAATGTAAATCGGGTTTCTGTCGTAACGGAAGAGGGGGCTCCTTTGCTTTGGTTTGAAGTCCGGGGTTTGGAGTCCGGATAGCAGCTGGCGCGCATTAAAACGGAGTCCGTTCCCGAATTCAAAATAAATAAATAAATAAATATAATATAAATGGAAAATAAAGGGAAGGAGAACAAGGATCCGTTCACTCCGCTTTTGATAATACTCCGTACTCTCTCCCCGCATCCGAAAAAAGTTAAAAGGGGAAACGTTAAAGCGAAAGATGCTGCCGTTTTACGGTTTTACTGCTACGGATGCGACCATCAGAAGAATGGCGTCAGTTGACCGAAAAATAAAAAAAATAAAATAACTTTTATATTTTTTTTATTTTTTATGTTAAAATATATATTTATATATTAAGATATAATCTAGTGATTTTTCAACACATCATATGGCAGTCCGCCAAAACGAGCGTATAGGATTGCCTTATGCTAAATAGATGCTAACGGAATCTCCAGGGGTGGAAGAAAAAAATTTTCTAATTCAAATTGTTGCTCCTCAATTTTTTAGCTTAAAATCGATCGATGAGAATGTAGGAGCTCGATCATCAAAAAATATAAGATTGAGAATGAATTTTTACTGGAGCTTCATCCATTCATCTGTAATAAAGTTCCTACCGAAGTATTCTTCGGTGAAGACCCTCCAACGCTCAAGTTAGAAAATTGGAGAACAATGAAGAAAGAAAGCGTCGAATTGAGTGATATATCTAGAGGATTTCGGAGCTCCTTTATTTATAAGAGAGGAATTGGAGTCGTATCCATTTCGGACTCTAATGGCTTTTCGAGCTTATCGCTCCGGATTGATTCGGAAGATTTCTTTCCTTCTTAAAAGATGGGATTGTGAAAGATTCTTCTTTTATCCAAGTTTTTTAATTCGGAGAGAATGCAGTTTCAGTAAGAACGATTGTAGGTCGGCTATTGATGAGCTATGATAGGTTATCCTGTTCATGTAGCTCAACGGTCGATCTGAATCCGACGAGGATGAGGTATGAAGGCCTACATCGTTTTGCTAGAAAATGATCTTCAGTAGATCGGACGGAATTGTAGGTCGGCTTAGACCGACCTACAGCTAACCGCGAATGAAGTGTCGCATTGTTCCGCTCAGACGATCTATTGGGGTAGATCGATAGACGATCCTAAATAGGCCGAGGCCATACCAGCCCCATTCCACAACAGTTACCCCCCACTTATGAGGTCGATCTACCTTTGAGCGGCTGATGTAAGTACTTTGTCGAAGCCGAGGCCGATCTTCAAATCATGACTGCATTGCTGTATTGGAGATCAGTAGCATGATAAGATTGGGAGAAGTCTAACGGCCATGAAATCTAACCGTCCGTTGCTTTGATTTGGATCTGCCCGTTCCGACCAATTAGTATCTGACACTTGGTGAAGATCTAGAAGGGCAGATGAAACGAGGGTAGATCGGAGCCGTTCATGCCTCTTATAAATAGGAGTCAGTGTTATTCTTTTTGACTGCTACTGTCGCTTAAAGGGTGAACTCTGGCACTTTGTGCGTGAGGAATAGCTTAGATTTAGCCGAGCTACCATCGACCGCACCTTAACTCCCCTCGTTGCTTGGCCTCCTCGCCTCTTAAGTCAGTCTTTTCCACACTCATGAGTCAATTTAGTCTGTCCCGATCTTCTTGGGGCTCGGGTAGCCCTTCTGATGAGGATCACGGTTTCGAGATAATAGATTCTTTGGACAAATTCGAAGAACATGAAGTTTCAAACTATGGTCCTTTTAGAATAAATTTTATCCTCTCCTCAGAGGACCTAGAAGTCATTAGGATTATTGACGCTAAATCTGATCGTCGTCGGAATCAGCTGGAGCGGAGATGGACGAGGTCGCCGTCGAAGACTTGCAAAACAAAGTCCCATCCGGAGTCAGTGTGGGATGGCTCCGGTAGGACCCTCCGACGATCAAGTCGGTTCTGGCCAATAGGAATGGAGTGCTCAGGAATGAGTTCCGCAGAGCTTAGAGAAGGAGATGAGAGCTTAGAGCTTAGAGATCAGAGATTAGAGTTAGCGTATCTGAAGGATCCTTTTTATAGACGAAGCTTGATGGTGACAGTTGTAGCTGCGTGCTGGCGGGCCGCTCGAGGTCTGATGGAGTCAGTCCCAGGGGAAGGCGCCATCTGTAGTGGGTTGATGGTGACAGCCATCACCACCTGGTAGCGGATCGCTGTTGCTTGCGGTGGACTGATGGTGATTGCTGAAGTTGTCTTGATACTGAGCCGTTCGAGGCCGAATGAAGGGTTGAAGGGCTTCGACGTATACCCATTTCGGAGAAGTTTGGACTCCCGAAGAGGAAGCTCGGAAGGAGTTTGGCTCCTGTAGGCGTCTGACTGGAGGTGTGCGGCTAAGGCTCGATCATTGGAGAGTTTGGTAGGAGCTCAACCGACCGGAGGAGGTGTCTAGGAGGAGTCTGGCTCCTGAAGAAGTTCGGTCGAAGGATGTTTGGGATGAGTCCAGCTCCCGAAGAAGTCCGACCGAAGAGGAAGCTTGGAGGAAGTTTGGATCTTGTAGGCGTCTGGCTGGAGGGGTGCGGCTAAGGCTCGGCTGCTGGGAGTTCGGAAGAAGCTCGGCCGCTGAGGAGTCTGACCGGGAGACGACCACCGAGGAGCTCGCTGAGAAGTTCGATCAAGGGACGACTGCTGAGGAGTTCAGCCGCTGGGAGTCCAAAGGAGCTCGACCGAGGGACGACTGCTAAGGAGTTTGACCGCTGAGAGTCCGAAGGGGCTCATCCACTGAGTAGTTCGATCGGCTGTAGGAGTTTGGCTAAGATCTGTCCGCTGAAGCTCTTTTATGGCTACTGGTTGCATTAGGCTGAGCATCAAACTAGACTTCGATAGGAGTGGGATTTATCTCCAACAAGAATGAAATACCATGTTTCCAACAATTTTAAATTAGAGGTCTCTAGTCCCAGAGAGCGTATAGCTCTTCCTTATCCTGAACGGATCGGTGTTTACGAGGAATCGCTAAAAGCTGGCCTCAGGTTATCTTTTCATTTTTTAATTGTCAAGTTTCTGAACCTATATAGAATTAGCTTTTGTTGTTTGGCGCCGAACTCCTGACGACTGATCCTAGGCTTCTTCATCCACTGCCTTCTCCTTGGGATCGAGCCTATCTCCCATCTTTTTCGAGCTTACTTCACTTTAAAGGAGCATCCGACGGAGGTCGAATGGTGGTACCCCTCTCCTTGGAGAGAATGCTGTCTTTTTTGAGGCGCTCCTTCCTCGGTGCATAACTGGAAGGAGCATTTCTTTTTTGTTTTGGCCGAGCAACCATGAGGTTTCAGCACATCATGGGGGTGACCTCATAGGTCGGTCGTCAGACCTCCAACGCTGTCCAACGTCGAGGAGGTCTTAAGTCAGATCTTTAGTCTCGCTCCTCCTCTACTGTCCAAATTTCTTACCGAGGAGAACTTATTTAAGGTTGGACTGATTCCAACTGATCCGAGGAGTAAGTGTTCTTATGTGATTTTGTTTGGATCGTCTTTTCTTTCCTCATCATTATCATTGACTGATCATGTATTTTCTATCCAATAATGAACCTGTCTGACCTTGAAACTCTTCGATGGATTGCAAAGAAAAGAAAGACGAGCACGATCGTGGCCCCCAAACGCGCTCGGATCGAGGCTGTCCTGGTGCAGCCCACGGTGGGAGGTTTCTCGAGAGCGGCCAACACCCCGAGGAAGGAGAAGTCGGTGCCGGCAAAGGCTGTGATGCCAATTTGGTCTGCTGCTCAAGCAGAGTCCGTTCCTCGACCTTCTGCATCTTCCTACAAAAGAAGCTTGGATGGGCCGAAGATCTCCATCTGGATGTCTAGCCACGGACCTAATGTTCTGGGGAGTGTATCTCCGGTGGAAGTACCCTTGGATATCGAGGACAAAAGAAAGGGCATCGGTGACTACCGTGTCGTCCGTTTCTTGCTGAAGTCGATCATCTTACCGACCGACGTCCAAATCTTCAACGAGGCCGGGGTGCCTTCCGCATCTAAGACTCCTACAATTCTCTCTTTCGGGTATGTATCGACCTTTTTTATTGACCTTCATTTTAGCTCTTCCATTCATTCCTCAGCTCAGCTTCTTTTTCTTTTCTCTTCTTCCTTTCTCTTTTTTTTTTTTAGCTCATCCATCATATGGACCATTTTGCCGAAGTAATTAAAGAGGTTCGGCGCCTCTCTAAGAAAGCTGAGGAGAAAGCCGCCCAAGCCAACCGAAGGACGGATGATGCTCAGTTATCTTGGCTGAAGGTCGAGGATGAGACCAGGTCTCTTAGGAAGAGGGGGCAGCAGCTGGAATCCGAGCTGGCTAAGGCTGAAGCTCGGGTGCTGGGGGAGAGGGAGGCCAGGAGGGCACGAGCGGAGGGCGCCAGGGTAGAGGCGGTCGAGGCTTTCATGTCTTGGAAGAATTCCACAACATCAAGATGGATTTTGCATCGCTCTCCTACTTGCAATGAGGTATATACCTGAAAGAGAAGGTCCGGAGGATCTTCCCCGATCTAAACTTGGACCTCCTGGAGTCGGACGATGA
This sequence comes from Cocos nucifera, assembly GCA_006176705.1. Classification (NCBI taxonomy): domain Eukaryota; kingdom Viridiplantae; phylum Streptophyta; class Magnoliopsida; order Arecales; family Arecaceae; genus Cocos; species Cocos nucifera. Next base: position 647,462 of record QRFJ01000212.1, on the reverse strand, counting down.
GGAGGTCGAGAAAGTTGAGGGTCGGGAAGTTCAAATGGAAGATGTCTTCAGCTCCGCACGTGATGACCCGGCTGTCGAGGACGTAGCATCGGTACTACCTCCAGCCATCATCACCCTGCCTAACCAAGCGAAGGTCGGCGAATCTAGAGCTTCGAACAGAGCTTAATGTACCTTTTTGATTAGGCATGTCCGATCTTTTTTAGGTCAACCTTTTTTTCTTTATCCCCGATTATTGTCGAGGTATCTTTGTATGGGCCGACCATCACTTGTAAATACTCAATTTTAATATAAAATCTTTTTTTTTGCTAAAGTTGTTGAGCTCGTATGTTCTTTGTCAAATTTTTCTTTTTTGAGATATAGATCGGCATAGATCTTAGGTGGTGTGACTAAGAAGTTATGGCGAATGATTCATGCCTTCGCGTTATGATCCTCGGCCACAATTGAGGAGCACATTTTGACAAATTTTGTGGGACACGTTTCGGTCCTCGGTTGTGGCCGAGGATCACATGTTTTGATGAATTTTGTGGGATGCATCATGGTCCTCAACTATGGTCGAGGACCGCATGTTGGCAATTTGTGTTAGGGATGCATACTGCTCCTCGATCGTAGTCGAAGAGCGCACGTTAGCGAGATCCGATGGAGGTGCATTCCGCTCCTCGACCATGGTACAGTCAAGGAGCATGTGTTGGCGAGATCCAATGGAGATGCCTTCCGCTTCTTAGCCGTGGTCGAGGAGCGCGCATTGGCGAGATCCGATGGAGATGCATTCCACTCCTCGATTATGATCGAGGAGTATGCATTGGCGAGATTCAATGGAGATGCATTCCACTCCTCGATCATGGTCAAGGAGCCCATTTTGGCGAGATCTGATGGAGATGCGTTTTGCTCCTCGACCATGGTCGAGGAGTGCGCGTTGGCAAGATCCGATGGAGATGCATTCCGCTCTTCGACCGTAGTCAAGGAGCGTGCATTGGTGAAGATAAAATCTATGAGAAGTTATTATTCATTATCGAAGAAAAATTTAGGATGGAAATTATATTCTAAGGATAATATCTTCGAAGATTATCGACATTCTAGGTCCTTAGGATCGGGGTTCCATCCAATCGATAGAGACGGTATGTTCTAGGTCGAACTACTTCAGCCATGCGATAAGGATCTTCCCAGTTCGATGATAATTTTGACTGTTCAGATGTGCGAAAAATCTCGACTCAATGAAGAACTAATTGTCCTGTCAGAAAAGATTTGTCCTTTACTCGAGAATTGTAGTACCAAGCAACTTTCTGTTGATAGTTGGCTATTCGAACTCGAGCTCATTCTCAGGTTTCTTCTAATAGATCTAGATTTGCTCTCATCCCGAAGAAATTGCTATCTTCATCGAACTCTTCCACTCGGAGCGTGGGTAACCCAATTTTTAGGGGTATCACAGCTTCCATACCGAAGGCCAACATAAAAGGTATCTCTCCAGTTCGGATACATTACATCGCATGATACGTCCAAAGGACGTTGTACAGCTCTTCGACCCACGATCCTTTTACCTGACTTATGCGAGCTTTCAACCCCTGCAATAATATCCTGTTCATCATCTCGGCCTCACCATTAGTCTGTGGATGACCTACTGACGTCAATCTGTGAAAAATTCTATAGTCATTATAAAATCCTGTAAACCTTGGGTTATTAAATTATCATCCATTATCGGTTATGATGGCATGGGATAAACTGAATCGACATATGAAAGACTTTTAGATAAAATTTCGAACTCTAACTTTGATAATTATAGCTACTATCTCTGCTTCTATCCATTTAGTAAAATAGTCGATCACGATAATCAAAAACTTTTTCTATGCTACGGCAACAAAAAATGGTCCGAGAATATCCATTCCCCATTAAGCAAAGGGCCAAGGGGTCGTGATTAGGGCCAATGGAGTCGATGGTTGGCACTGAATGTTTGAGGTACTTTGGCATTGGTCACACTTACTCACTAGATCGGCCGCATCTCCTTGCATGGTTGGCCAAAAATATCTCTGCCATAATATTTTATGGGACAGAGTCTTGCCCCCTAGGTGATTACCACAGATTCTTTCGTGAACTTTCCATAGGGCATAGTTGGCTTCCGAAGGATGGAGGCATCTAAGCAGAGGTAGGGTGAAAGATCTTTTATACAACTTTTCTTTATAGATGATGTATTATGAAGCGAGGCGTCTCAGTCTTTTTGCCTCATCTCGATTTGTAGGCAAAGTTTCGTCTTACAAGTAATGGAGGATAGGATCTATCTAGCTCGGCTCTGGATTAGCTTGTATTACTGGGGCCTCCTCAATACTTGGCTTCTCCAGGACTTCCATATATGAGCTTCTTTTTAGGTCGGCCACCTCATGGGTTGCTAGCTTAGAAAGAAGATCAGCTCGTGCATTTTTTGCCCTTGGTATCTGCTGAATATCCATTACTAAAAAGCTAGAAGCTAAGTTCCTGACCTTTTGTAGATACTTAACCATATTCGGCTCTCGAGCTTCATATTCTCTCTAAACCTGACCAATCATCAACTAAGAATCACTATGAACTCCGAGATGCCGAAATTCCATTTCTTTTGCTATTCTGAGTCCTGCTACCAATGCCTCATACTCGACTTCATTGTTGGAAGTCAGAAAGTCAAAGTGTAGAGCATATTCCGCTACTACTTCCTTCGGACTGGTTAAGATCAACCTGACTCCAGAGCTCATGGCATTCAAAGATCCATCAACATGTAGGGCCCAATATTCATTGGTCGAAGGGGCTTCAGTGTGATTGAATTCCTCATCCAGGATTGTACATTCTAAGATGAAGTCTGTCAATGTCTGAACTTTAATGGATGGTCTCGGTAAATATTTGATGTCGAATTCACCTAGCTCGATAGCCTATTTAGCCAATCATCCTGAGGTGTCTGGTCGATACAATACCGATCTAATGAGTTGGTCTATAAGGACTGCGATGGTGTGTACTTGAAAATATGGGCGTAACTTTTTCACAGATATTAAAAGAGCATAGATGATTATTTCTAGCCTCATATATCTGATCTCAGCATCATGAAGTATCTGACTCACATAATAGATCGGCTTCTGCATCTTGGCTTCATGTCGGACCAGAATAGAGCTAATTGTCGAAGAAGAAACAGCTAAATATAAGTACAATACCTCTTCGGGCTCTGGCTTGCTTAAAAGAGGAGCGAAGTCGAGGTATTTCTTTAACTCATCGAAGGCTGTCTGGCATTCATCTATCCATTAAAAGTTCTTTGATTGCTTAAGAGCTTTAAAAAATGGAATGCTCTTTTTCATCGATTTTGATAGTAATCTATTTAAGACTGCGATCCTTCCTATGAGTCACTATACTTTTTTGATCATCTTCGGAGGCTTCATCTCTTGAAAAACTTGAATCTTCTCTAGATAGCGTCAATCCCACGTTGTGATATCATGAATCCAAGAAATTTTTCAGAAGTGACACCGAAGGCATATTTGTCCGAGTTGAGCTTCATTCGGAAGTGCCGGAGTGTAGAGAAGGCTTCTTCTAGGTCGGTGATATGATATTCGATAATTCTATTTTTGACGAGCATGTCGTCCACATACACTTTCATATTTCTTCTAATTTGCTTCTTGAAAAGCTTGTTCACAAGTCTTTGATTGGTCGCCCTAGCATTTTTTAAACCAAACGGCATGACCCTGTAACAAAAAAGACCTTGATCAGTTATGAAAGAATTTTTTTCTTCATCCTCAGGCACCATTCGGATCTGATTGTATCTCAAAAAAGCATCCATGAATGATAGGAGCTGATATCCCGAGGTCGCATCCACCAGTTGCTCTATGCATAATAGAGGATAGCTATCCTTTGGGCATGCTCCGTTGAGATCCACATAATCAACACACGTGTGCCATTTTTCATTGGCCTTCTTGATGAAGATGACGTTAGCCAACCACTCCGGATAATAAATTTTTTAGATGAAATTGGCCTTCAAGAGTTTATCAACTTCTTCTTATATCGCCCTCTGACGTTCAGGGGCAAAGCTCCATTTTTTTCTGCCTGATCGGATGATGATTCAGATCCACATTGAGTTAGTGTACCATGACCTATGGATCGATGCCCGGCATATCCGAAGCTAACCAAACAAACACGTCGGCGTTAGCTCATAGAAATATGATGAGGTGTTATCGATCCTCCTCACATAAGCTTGAGCTGACCTTCACAACCTTGTTCAGATCGTCTTTGATCAGTACAAAGATCAGTTCTTCTGCCGAAGAGCCTCTTTATTTAGTTTGCTCATCTTGAATGTCTAACTCATTCATGGATTACTCTTCAACCACCACTCCATGCAAAGTAGCCATATAATATTTTCTTGCGACCAACTGGTTTCCCCTAAGCTCATCGATTCTATGTGGAGTCGTGAATTTGACCTTCAGATGATAGGTCGACACTATGATCCAGAGGATATTTAGGTCCGACCGACCTAAGATGACATTGTAGGTAGAGGGGCTCTTCACGATGAAATAAGTTATGTCGACAATCACTTACCTTGGAGCTCGATCAGCTTTTGTCGTTAGTAAGATAGTTTCTTCCATTAGAATCATAGCACTAGAAAATTTGATCAGAGGTATATTCCTCTTCGTCAGTAGTTTAGGATTCAAGTTCATCCAAACAAAGACATTATAAAACAAAACATCTATTGAACTTTCATTATCAATAAGGATCCGATGTACATCATAATTAGCAATATTTAGAGAAACGACTACAGAATCATCATGTGGCTGACTTATTTCTTTCAGATCTTCATCGATGAAAGTAATTTCATTATCTGCCTTCCTCTTCCTCGGTCCTTCTCCTGATCGATCCCGATCCAAAGTGTTTCCACCGAGGTTTTCTTCAGCAATTACTTTGATCTCTCCCATGGTCGGCTATTCTCTGTGTGGTTCATCTTATCGAGGTTGATCACGATCCAGATTCATTGAGATTCGTCGTTCATCCACATAGTCCCGGAGTCATCCATGCCTGATTAGTGCCTCTATTTTTTCTTTGAGCTACCAGCACTCCTTGGTATCATGCCCGTGGTCACGATGATATTGATAATACTTTCTTGGGTTTCTTACTCGAGCAGGGGTTATCATTTTTTTGGGTTAAAATATATCTTCTCGTCACTCGATCTCCATCAGAATCTGAGCCCAGGGTGTATTGAGAGGGGTGTGGTAATTGAATCTTCGAGGTGGAGTTCTTGATCGGCATTGCAACTTTGGAGATGTTGGTCGGCTACTCCGAGGTGGAGTGCATGATTGATGAAGCCGTGGCTCCTTCTGATGGTGCTGCACCCGTCTATGATCTTTTTTCTTCTTCTGCTTTTGGGATGGACCCGACCTACCATCTCGGCTACTTTCTTGCTGGTCCCAAGCCTCTTCAGCCTGGGCATTCTTCTCCGCTCATTCTAGCATCTCAGCGAAGTTCTTCGAATAGTCCAAGTTGAGGGAGAGCAAAAGGTCATTTTGGAGGAGGCCGACCATGAATGTCGTCATAGCTATCGATGGGTCTAAATTTTGGACCTCCAAGGTGGCTGCATTGAAGCGATTGATATACTCTCAAAGGGGCTCATTCTTTCGTTGCTTGATGCTCACGAGGAAGTCAGAGTTACGACATTGCCGATGATTGCTAATGAAGTGGGCAACAAACAGATGACTCAATTGGTAGAAGAAATCTATGGAGCCAGGCTTTAGGTTCGAGTACCAATATCGAGCCATTTTTCTCAAAGTTGAAGGAAAAGCTCGACATAGTATCGCGTCGGTAGCCCCTTGCAGATGCACAAGAGTTCGGAAGCTATCCAGATGGTCTATGGGATCGATCGCTCCATCGTAAAGCTCCATCTGAGGGATCTTGAACTGACGTGGCAAGCATTTATCCATAATCTTCTGAGTGAATGGGGGATCGACATTAAATCCCAAATCCTCCTCTTGTTGCCTCGGCTCCCGCAATGCATCCAGCTGTTGTTGCATCTCTTTGAGTTTTTTCTCCATATTATCCTCATAAGTGGCTCGGTGCTGAGGAGTCTCATGGCTCGAGTTAGAGCCTCTTCTAAAAATTAGTGTGGACGAGCATTCAGATCTTCGATGGAAAGGATCGGTAATTCGGCTGTGACGACTGGCCTCCGCCCTTGGGCTTCGAGGGTGTCATTCCTTCGGCCTTCTTCAGACCAGACCTAAATTTTCTTCGGCTAGATGGCGCTCGTTGACCTATTGTATTCCTCTTACGGTGGCTGATAGTGCTTGCACCTGATGAAGTAGCATGTCATACTGTTCCAATGAAACCGCCAGCGCCGTTAGTGGGTTTTCCTAGATTGGTGGTGGAGATGCGTTAACCTACTGAGTATTGTAGGTCCTTCAACCACTAGAATGCTGGGACACATTTGATGTTCTCCTTCGGGTTCTAATGATATTCGGTGACGTACTTTCTTCCTTCAAAATTAGACCTCGAAGTCAATCGAGGGCCCTTTCTCTAGCGCCAACCGTTGCTCCTGGATTTTCTGACTTGAGGTTGGCCGACGAGGATAGAGAAGCTCAGTCATCGAGGAATATAAGGTTGAGGATGAACTTTCGCTGGAGCTTCGCTCATCACCTGCAATAAAGTCCCCATTGGAGTGTACTTCGATGAAGATCCTCCGACGCTCAAGTTAGGAGATTGGAGAATAATGATAAGAGAAAGCGTCGAATTGAGTGGCATACCTAGAGGATCCTGGAGCCCTTTTATTTATAGGAAAGGAATTGGAGTCGTATCCATTTCGGACTCTAATGATTTTTTGAGTTTGTCGTCCTGAATTGATTAGAAAGATTTCTTTCCTTCTTTGAAGATAGGATTGCAAAAGATTCTTCTTTTATCCAGATTTTTTAATTCGGTGAGAATGCAGTTTCAGCAAGAATGGTTGTAGGTCGGCTATTGATGAGCTATGATAGATCATCCTGTTCATGTAGCTTGACGACCGACCTGAACCCAATGAGGATGAGGTTTGAAGGCCTACATCATTTTGCTAGAAAGCGATCTTTAGTAAGTCGGGCGGAATTGTAGGTCGGCTTATGTCGACCTACAGCTAACTGTGGACGAAGTATCGCATCGTTCCGCTCAGACGATCTATTGTAATAGGTCGGCAATCGATCCTAAACAGGTCGAGGCCGCACCAGCTCCATTCCACAACACAAATTATATTGCATGTCTTTTCTTTTAATTATAAAGTATGAGATTAAGAAAATAAGTCTCAAAAAATTTAATAGGACAATAGAGAGTCAAAAAGATGACTTGCATGGAGGAGAAAGGTATGCACCCATTCATAATACAATAGAGATTGAAGAGGAGTTTTCTTTGTTTCAGACCGGATCACATCCCTTATCTTTTACAGATTATGAGGTTAAGAAAAGAAATCTAGAAAGCTTTAATTGGAGCGAGAAAATTTGCAAGAATAAAATTAGAAAGTATGGATGGCACAGTATGGATTATCTTATTAATTTCTTTCTATCTTTTAGTCTATATACATGGAAAAGTTCGAACATTCAAGCACGAGAACAACTGAACAGAAAAGGTGAGGTCGGAAGTTTTTTCTTTTTTCTTTTGGATGCGTCTGTTGTTAATTACTATTTTTTTTTTTGACATCAGGATTGAAGAAGTTGACAGCAGAGTAGAAATCGAGAAAGCAGAGCTAAAGAAGGTGAGTTCTCTCATCAGTTTTTTTTTACTATAATATCAAAAATGTTCTATTCTTTGTGAAGAATGCAGGAGGATTGCTGACCATATTTTGGCAGCCTTCCACTCTTTTGTTCGTAAACATCATGTGAGAGAATAAAGGGATAAAGGGTTGCTACCATACTATGGTAGCCTTCCTCAATGTCCATGAAAAAAATGCAGTAGTTGCTGTTGAGATCCAGGAGCCAAGCAGTGAGTGGGAAAAGGGAGCAGAGGTTGGCACTGCACCATAGTTGCCTTCCTCATGAAAAAAAAGGGTTCGATCGATAAGAATAGATACAGGATAATGGGTTTAGGGATGGGCTGTGATCAGATCTAGACAAAATAGCAAATAAACTATACGGATCCAGGTTACCGAGTTAAGGGGTGTCACAACCTGGGTCCAACTAACCCACTAGGGTTAGTATTGTTGAGGGTTATGAGCAGGTTAGGGTTAGGATTGGAGGTCAGGTTAGGATTGGGGGAGAGATGCAGAAAAGCTTGGGCCGTAAAAGAACAAGAAAAAAATTATGGTGGTTGAGAGAGAAACTGCCGATGGAGGATGAGTTTATGTGAAGAAAGAAAAGAAAAATACAAAAAAAAAAAATTCTAAAAAAAGAGGGGAGCTTAGATTAGGGAAGAAAGTTATCAGAGCATATCTTTGGACTGAAAAAAGATAGGATGAACTTTGGCATCAAGCAGGATCTCACGGACGCACACGTGCTCCCTACTCTCCTGGCCATGGCCTCCGTCGATCTCAAATTTGGGTGGAGAAAGAAAAAAATATAAAATATGAGGACAGAATTTTAGAAAGAAGAAGTTAACTTAGATGGGAGAAAAGAGGGGTTAGAATATACCTTTGGATCTCCTTCCTGCTCTCCTCGCAGCCACCTCCCAGTGGCCATGGCTTGAGGGGATGAGTCGGCGGCAGTGTGGGGAGAGGCACTCCGGTGGAGGCGAGGTTGAGGACAAGCTACAGGGGCAAGGCGGCAGCAGCCGATCGAAGCACTGGAGGGTGGGGGAAGGGAGAGGGGGAGAGTACGGAGAGCTGCAGGGGTGGGGCTAGTGGTTGGCAGAGTCTCGGGGGGCACGACAAGCTGCAGGGGCGAGGTCGACGACCGGTAGAGCTCCGAGGGGGGGGGGCGAGGGTAGGGTCGGTGGTCTACCAGAGCCCTGAGGGGCATAGCACAGGGAACGGGGGTGGGGGAGGGTTTTTGTTTCTTTTCCCATAGTGGACCATGCCTTGGGGGGGGGTAGTTAGGGGTGGGGCTGGCGGTTGTGGGCCTCGAGGGGCGCAGTAGGGGGAAGGGGGTGGGAGGGTTTTTGTTTCTTTTTTCATAGTGGACCATGCCTCGAGGTGGGGCAGGGGTGGGGCCGTCAGTCGATGGAGCCCCGAGAGGGGCACGGGGATGGTGAGATGGAAAAGTGTGAAAAAGCGGCAGGCTCTCGAGGAAAAGTGGTGGCGGCATGTAGGGGGACGATAGCACCAATTTGGGGGATGGTGGTGGGGCGAAAAAGTCTAGAGTTGAGGAGAGGACCCAGCAACGGTGCTGTGGATTGAGGGGGGGAGCCGACAATGGTGAGGGGTGAAGGAAAGCACAAGAGGAAAGAGGGAGGAGGGAGTGCACCGATCATGGGTTGAGGAGAGGAGATGGCAGTGATGTGGGGTGAGGGAGATGAATAAAAAAGTAGGTAGATTTAGGGCTTAAATTAACCGTATCACATAGAAAAAATATGGATTCCGGTCCCATATATCAAATGGTTTATTATGGATTATGGAGATATATGCATAAAATTTTTATGCTACTTATTTACATAGAAAAAATTATGGGGATTGCATGTGTATTGTTGATTTTTCTTTTTTTATACTCATGTGTGCATAATTTTGTTTATGCAAAAATTAGGTTTAAAAAAAATTGTTGGAATTTTTTGTTTCTTTTCTTTTCCTATACATTTATTTGCATACACACACATACATACATACATACAAACATATACATACATACATACATTCATACATACATACATACATATATATGTATGTATGTATGTATGTATGTATATGTATGTATGTATGTATATACATATACATATACATACATACATACATATATACATATATATAATTAAAAAATAAGTTTAAAATTATGGATTATATTTTTTTAATTGATTTTAAATTTAATATTAAATATTTAAAATAATAAATTATTTTTTAAATTATTTTAATCATATTTTATTATGGAACTCAATTCAGTAATACTCTAATAAAGTTTTTTGATATTTATATTTTTAATTTAGATGAAGGAGTTATGATAGATGAAAACTAGCATGAATGTAAATTCATCGACTAATAAAAATATTGTATATTATATTATATAAAAGTTTATATATTAATAAAATATTTTAAATTTTTGTTTTGATTCAAGCTAAATCCTACAAAGCGCGGGTTACACGCTAGTAATTTTTAAATTTCAACTTCGTCATCAGCGAAAACAATTTTTATCATGTCAACAAAGACAAAGACAAATGAAAAAAAAAAAAAGAAAAATCAAATGACGCCATCATTAAATCTTTGCTCTAAAGTCCATTATTTTCATCAATTTGGAAATAATTTGCCATAGCCTGAATTAAAATTATCAGATCATATACAAACTTTTTATATCAAAACGGAAAGCCTTACCACCTCTCTCAATATTGCTCAAGGTTCAAAGACCTGTGGTCTCTTTAATTCTAAGAATGTTTATTTGAAGTTCATGTCTCATTTATATCTAATATTGAAAGAACTAAAGGAATTATATTTTTTTCTATGCTTTCATTTTAGGTGTTCCGAGAATTTTCTTGTTGATATTTAACTTATATATATTATGAAGTCAAACAACAAATCGAGCTGACACATTATTTGTATGAATTAATGTTATGGAAACTGTTGTAATATAGAAGAGAGGTTATCATTAGTATTGAAAAGATTCAAAAAAAAATTTCAAAAAAAATTATTTTTTTAAAAAAATTTTTAACTTAATTTTTTAATTTTATCGATTTATTTGATACAGAAGTCATAAACTCCATTCCATTCTTATAGTGATTAGTGCTCACATATAGTGGTTAGAAAAAGTTTATTTTTGAATGAGATTCAAGAGGTATTCCTTGACATATAATATTACACACATCCTTGGAAGAGCTCATCTATATGAGAATATCCGTAAATGATCCCAAATATGAGATATGGACAATCTCTAGTAACTCTCATAAAAAATTAAGATACATATATAGGATCACTAATGCACCAACTCGCGATGGAGAATTATATATTATATATATGATAGTTGAAATCTAAGTCAAAGGAACGTAATTCAAAATCTGGTTCACTTCAATTCCTTCAGATGAAAACTATATGTATTAAGTAAGATTAAGTCATCTTATTCATTACACAGTATAAGTATGTAGAAATTTATATAATTTTATTTCACTGTTGTTTGAAAAATTTTAAATTTTTTGGAGGATTGTTGGAGAGATTCCAAAAAAAAACTCAAAATTTTCTTAAAATCTCTCTCCAAGTATTTTAATCTTATTTTTAATTTTATCATTTAAATATTTTAATCTCTTCATTATCATGATGTTAATTTTTGATCGTTGAGCTTCTAATTACCAACGATCATATATATTTAATCTTGTTTTGATTTTTTGATTATTAGCACCTCATTAAAGGCTTTAATGTGTCAATAAAAGCCCAAACCAAATGATCATATTGATTGGCTATTAAAAGACTCCCTTGAGACCTAAACAAGCGAAAACTCAAAATTTTTCTAAAATCTCTCTTTAAGTATTTTAATCTTCTTTTTAATTTTATCATTTAAATATTTTAATCTTTTTGTTACCATGATTTTAATTTCTAACCATTGGGCTCTTAATTAATAATGGTCATGTATATTTAATCTTATTTTTATTTTTTGACTATTAGACTCCTTATTAAAAGTTTTAATAGATCAATAAAAGTCCAAATGATCACAAACCATCATAAACGATCATGTTGGTTAGCTATAAAAAGGCTCTCTTGGAACCTAAGCAAGTCATCCAAGAGCCTTGTTTTCTTCTTCTTTTTATGTTTTCTTCAATGCTTTTCTTTCTTACTATAATATTTTTTTTTTTATTTTCTAGGTGCTGAAGAGTCTTCATACTATAAGAAAATAGTGATTTTAGGATCGATTTTATAACTAAATTTTTTTGTTAAAATTTGTAACTAATTTTGCGACCAAAAATTTGTACACCTAATTTTATGATCAATTATTAAAAAGAATTAATATAGCGACAAAAAAATATCAGTTGCAAAATTAATATTTTACAACCGATTTTTCATTCACAAAATTTTACAACCAATTTTTTGGTCATAAAGTATTTTAATTATTTTTTAATTTAAATATAGAATAAAAATTTTGAGATCGATTCTTCGATCGTGAAATTAATATTTTGTAATTGAAAATTTGATCTTGTTAGGAGAAAAATAACCTTCGTCGAAGTTCTTGGCCAAAGTTCTTAGCCGCTAACCTTCTTTCCATTAGAATTCATCGATCCCCTCAACACTAAGTTCACATCATATAATCTTTCAACGACACATAGAAGTCCGGTGGCACAATCTTGAACAGTAAAGTAGAACTGTTGTTGTATTAACCTCGTCTTCTAACTAAAAATGAATGACAGGCTCAGAGCCCGACTGTACTTCTTCCAGATGAATTTCTCCAATCGTGCTCCTTCCAAACGAACTCCTCCAGTCGTGCTTCTTTCGGATGAACTTTTCTAGTCGTACATCTTTCGAACGAACTCCTCCAATCGTGCTTCTTCCAGCAGCGCTCCTTCCAGTCGCACTCCTCCCGATAGTGCTCCTTCTAGTCGCGAACCTACTTAATCCTTACCACACCTATTGGCGGGGGCCATGCAAAGGACCCTCATCAAATCGCTGATACATAACAATCGCTCCATGAAGGATGGAGCGTGAAACTTTAGATTTCCATTCAGGGGATGCCAACTTGTGCACGGTCCAAGAAGCTTTCAAACTTCTTAAAACCACCAGATATTATCCCTAACGAACCTCGATTAGTCATAAGTCCATCACGTACATCAAAGTCTCTGACTTACGTCCGAACTTTAATAAAAGAATTTCCACCATCTACAAGTTACGATAAATAATAACTCATCCTCCATAACAAACTCCACATGGCCTGAGCAGCCTAATATCAGATAGTTATGGCTGTCACTATCAGTTTATTACACATTTAATCTATAAAAGAGATTCTTCAGATACATTTTCTCTAAGCTCTCTTCTTCTTTCCATCACTCTACTTCTTTAATTCCTGAGCACTCCATTCTAGTTGGTCGGAGAACTGACTTGAGCGTTGGAGGATCCTGTCGAAGCCATCCATCTCTTGTTTAAACTTTATTTTGCAGATTCCATCGACCTCACCTTTCCAACTACAGCTACCTCTGGCATCCTCATAGATTTTCATACCAACAGATCTCAAACTTCAGAATTTTGTGATTGATTTTTTTGTCACAAAATTATATTTTGTAATCGATTTTGCATCAATTTTTTGGTTGCAAAATTTTGCAACTGAAAAATCCATCGCAAAATATTTTAATTATTTTTTAATTTAAAATAATTTAAAGATTTTGAAACTAATTTTTTTATCATAAAATTATATTTTACAATCAATTTTTTAATCTCAAAATTTTACAACTAAAAAATCAGTTACAAAATATTTTAATTATCTTTTAATTTAAAATAATTTAAAAATTTTACAATCAATTTTGCAATGAAAAAATTGATCATAAAATATTTTTATTATTTTTTAATTTAAAATAATTTAAAAATTTTATGACTAATTTTTTATCATAAAATTTTATTTTACAACCAATTTTTTGGTCATAAAATTTTACAGCCAAAAAATCGATCTCAAAGTATTTTAATTATTTTTTAATTTAAAATAATTTAAAATTTTTGTGACCAATTTTTTGATTGTAAAATTATATTTTGCAACCAAATTTGTAACCAATTTTTCAATCTCAAAATTTTGCAACCAAAAAATTGATCATAAAATATTTTAATATTATTTTAATTTAAAATAATTTAAAAATTTTATGATCGATTTTTTAGTTATAAAATTTTATTTTGCAATGAATTTTTTAATCTAAAAATTTTGTAACCAAAAAATTGATCGCAAATGTATTTTACAATCGAATATATTTTTTTCTATTTTCTCTGAATATGAAATAATTTAGAATTTAAAGCCCATCTTCAATATTTATTATCTAAATAATTATTATTAGAGTATCATCACAAAAGACCGCCTTAATCCGGTAGCTTTAACTATGTTAATCAATAAAATTTGATTTCGATGGTCATGAATGACCATATGATGATCTGATAGATAGAGATCACTAATAGATCCAAAAACTTATAACAATAATCTTGGTGATATTTGTAGTATACTATTAAAATTTTATTTTAATTGAATATCATTATCATGATCAATTTAGTACGAGATGATTTAGATCGTTAAATAAAAAATGAGTAATCAAAAGACCAAATAACGTCTGATTATAAGATAATTTTTTAGATAAATAATTTTTGCTACTACTTTAATTATCTATATGGTGATGATCGTAAAATCCAAATCATGCATATATGAACCATCAATGTTAAGTAGATTTTATAAAAGCATGGGTATAATTACTTAAGGATTTTAAGAATGAGTATCAAGAGACATATAATTTTAGATCGTTCATATATGCGTGGTTTGAATTTTATGATCATTACCATACAAATGATCAAAATAGTTGTAAAAATTATTTATCTAAAAAATTATTTTATAATCGAATGTCGTTTGATCTTTTGATTACTTATATTTTATTTAATGATCTAAATCATCTCGTGCTAAATTGACTATCATAATTATATTCGATTGAAGTAAAATTTTAATAGTATACCATAAATATCACTGAGATTATCATTGTAAATTTTTGAATCGATCGATGGTCTCTATCTATCAGATCATCATATGATCGTTGAAATCAAATTTTTTTGATTGACGTAACTAGGACTATCAGATTAAGATGGTCTATTATAATGATACTTTAATAATAATTATTTAGATAATAAATGATGAAGATAGATTTTAAATTCTAAAATTATATCATATTCATAAAAAAAATAAAAAAAATATATTTGATTGTAAAATATATTTATGATCGATTTTTTTATTGAAAATATTAAAAAAAATTACAACTAAAAAATTAGTTGCAAAAATCTTGAATTATTTTTTTAATCTACAAAAGAATTATGATTGATTTTTTAGTTATAAAATATTAATTTTAGAATCAAAAAATTGATAGAAAAATTTTTGCATTATTTTTTATTTTATAGTTATATTTGCTATCAATTTTTTGGTTGCAAATTTTTTTAAATTTTTCCAACCAAAAAATTGATCATAAATTTAAATTTTGAAAAAAAATAATTAGTGCTTTTATTTTTAGAGACCAATTTAGCAACTAATAAATCAATTACTAAATCTTCTTTTTTCGGGGCAAGGAAAGAAAAATCTTTATTATTTGTAATTGATTTTTTGACCATAATTTTTTTTAAATTTTTTACAACCAAAAAATTAGTTGCTAATTTAAATTTTGAAAAAAAATAATTAACATCTTTATTTTTAGAGATAGATTTAGCAACCCATAAATTAGTTGCATTTTTTTAAGAAAAAAATCTTCTTTATTATTTATAGTCAATTTTTTGGTTGCAATTTTTTTTTTAATTTTTATAATCAAAAAATTGATCATAAATTTAAATTTTAAAATATTTTAATTGGCGCTCCCATAGTAGCCCCCAAACCCTATCTTTCTCTTTCCGATGATCATTCGTGATGGCCTCCCCTTACCGACCTACCATAATGGCCCCCATCCCCTCCCGATGATCGCCTGCGATGGCCTCCCCTCGTCGGCCCACCTGCGACGCCCCCCCTCTCCTCTGGCCTTCCTTTATCGGTCCGCCCATGATGGGCCCCCTTCCCTGGTGGCCGTCATGGCCCTTCCCTCCCTTGCGATGGCCTCCCCTTGCCAGCCCGCCTATGATGGCCCCCCTCTCCCTGGCCTCCCTTCGTTGGCTTGCCTACAATGACCCTCTCCTCCAACTCTCTCACTGGCGCTCGTGACAACCCTCTTCCCTCCTCGACAATTCCTTAATAGCCTGCCTGCGATGGCCCCACCTCCCTCGCCAGCCCACCACGATAGCCCCCTCCTTCCCCATTCTGCGATTCCCTTTCCTTCTCCTCCCAACCCAGCCACACCTGAACCACCTCTTCTCCTCACCCCGATGTCGGCCCGCCTACACTTCCTCCCTCCCCTCCCCTCTCCGACGATCGTCCGTGATGGCCTTCCCTCGTCAGCTCACTTACGATGGCCCCCCTCCCCTCTGACTTACCAACATCGGCCCGCCTACAACAGCCTTTCTCCCCTCGTCAAATTATATTTTAAATAATAATATAAAAATAAAATATATAAATAATAAAAAATATGAATAATAATAAGATAATGATAAAATAAAATATATAAAATAAAAATAAGAGATAAATTTTGCAATCAATTTTGAAAATTAAAATATTATAAAAATAAATTATGATAGATTTTGAGATCAATTTTTAGTTAAAAAATTTAAAAATAATTAGTGACTAATTTTATGATACATTTTATTAATAAAAAATATTTTAAATAAAATTAAGGTTTAATTTTGTCATTGATAAATTAATTTAAAAGTAAAAAAATTAGTGACCAATTTTATGACCAATAAATTAATTTAAAAAATTTAAAAATAATTTATGATTGATTTTGCAATCAATTTTTTAATTTAAATTTTTTAAAAAAAATAGTGATCAATTTTGCAATTAATTTTTTTAATAAAAAAATATTTTTTATAAAATTAGCAATCAATTTTATGATTGATAAATTAATTAAAAAAATAGTGATCGATTTTATGATAGATTAATTAAAAATTTTAAAAATAATTAGGGATTAATTTTAATATTAATTTTTTAATTAAAAAAATTTAAAAATATTTAGTGATCAATTTTATGATTAATTTTATTAATAAAAAATATTTTTTATAATTAATGATCAATTTTATGATTGGTAAATTAATTAAAAAATTAGCAACCAATTTGCGATAGATAAATTAATTTAAAATTTTAAAAATAATTAAAAACTAATTTTATGATCCATTTGCTAGTAAAAAATATTTTAATAAATTTAGCAATCAATTTTAAAAAATAAACTATTATCAAATTTAAATTATTTTTTTATTTTTTGGTTGCTAAATCGGTTGTAAAGTATTGCAATCAGGATTTTTGCAATCAATTTAAATTGATTGCAAAATCAATTATAAAATAAATTAGCAACCAATTTTTATTATTTTACAATCAATTTGCGATCGCTAAATTTTATTTTCTTATAATGTCATCAACCTCCTTCATAGTTATACTTATAGGCAAAGGATATCGATCATATCTTGAGATGATATTTTTAGATATTTTCTATATGAGGGATAGAAATACATCTTAGAACAATGCCTTGCACATTTTTGATTTTTTTACATTTTGGTTTGCTATTTTTTATAAATTATTTATAATTGTACAATCAAAATTCTTGTTGGTCTTCTTAAATCACATCTAGATCTTTAAATATTATTCCAACAATTAGTTTGATATTAATTATAAATCAAGAAGGACACTAGCTTATATATAGGAAGGGACTATCTTTCCCACGTAAGATGTCTCTTGAATTGAAATCTAAAAATTAAGACTATAAGGTCCATGATCAGATTGGACAATATCTCACATACCGAGTCATGAGTTCTTAGCTGCAATAGTAGCCCTCTAAAAAAGGAACCATCCTTGCAACTATAGGGATCCTTCTGCTCGTGCATAGTTTGTGATAAAAATAAGAAGTAATTTTTTATGCACCACATGCGGTGTAGAAAAATATACCGCTACATCATATTGTGCTAGATAGTGTAATTAATAAGGGGACATGCATTTAATATAGCTCAATTTTTTTCTCAATTTTTTCTGATCCAAATGCCCTTTTCCTTCTTTTACTCTAGTTTACTTGGCCAGGATGTCATAGATAATAAAATGATATCATAATAATGATATGACATCCTTTTGCATCCTATGATATCTTGTTGCATTTTATATACAATTATCAGGATATCATAAAAACTAGCAGTACATCAATAATAATATTATGATGTCCTGTTGCAATCCTATGACATTCTATAAATAATTATCAGAATATCATAAAAACTAATCGGATGTCATAATAATATTATGACATCATAATGCAATCTTATTACATCCTATTGCATCTTATAGATAATTATTGGGATATCATAAAAATTAACAAGATATTATAATAATATTATGACATTCTATTGCAATCTTATGACATCATGTTCTTTTTATGACATCTTATAGCATCCCACAGACAATTATCGAAATGTTATAAAAAATAACATAAAGTTATAATAATATTATAACATTCTGTTGCATTTCTATAATATTTTGTTATAATATTATGATGTTCTGTTATTTTTTATGATATTCTATTGCATCTTATAGATAATTATCGAGATATTATAAAAACTAACAATATGTCATAATAATATTATGACATTCTGTTGCATTTTTATGACATCCTATTATAATCTTATGACATCATGTTTTATCTTATAGATAATTATCAGGATATCATGAAAACTAATAAGTGTCATAATAACATTATGACATCCTATTGCATTATTATGGCATCCTATTACATTATTATGATGTCCTATTATAATCTTATGATATCTTATTATATCCTATAGATAATTATCAAGATGTCATAAAAATTAATAGTATATTATAATAATATTATGACATCCTACTGTATTTTTATGACATCCTATTATCTTTTATAACATCTTATTGCATTCTATAAATAATTATTGGGATGTCATAAAATCTAGTGGGACGTTATAATAATATTATGGCATCTTGTTTGCATCCTATGACATCCTGTTACATTATATAAACAATTATCAAGATGTCATAAAATTAATTGGATGTTACCATGACGT
Source organism: Cocos nucifera (assembly GCA_006176705.1). Taxonomy (NCBI): domain Eukaryota; kingdom Viridiplantae; phylum Streptophyta; class Magnoliopsida; order Arecales; family Arecaceae; genus Cocos; species Cocos nucifera. The sequence goes on along the minus strand of QRFJ01000212.1, from coordinate 628,594 downwards.
CCTGTTGCAATCTTATGACATCCTGTTGCATTATTATGATGCCCTATTACTTTTTATAACATTTTGTTGCATCATATAGATATTTATCTGTATGTCCTAAAAACTAATAGGATATCATAATAATATTATAATATTTTATTACATTTTTATGATATTCTGTTATAATATTATGATGTTCTATTATTTTTTATGACATCCTATTGCATCCTATAAGCAATTATCAAAATATTAGAAAAAATAATAAGATGTCATAATAATATTATGACATCTTGTTGTAATATTATGATATCCTCTTGCATCTTATAGATAATTATTGGGATGTCATAAAAAGTAACAAGATATCATAATATATTATGATATTCTGTTGCATTTTTATGACATCCTATTGCAATCTTATGACATTCTGTTGTATTATATAGATAATTATTACGATGTTATAAAAACTAATAGGGTATCATAATAATATTATGACATCCTGTTGCATTATAATGGCATCTTGTTGCATCATTATGATGTTCTATTATAATCATATGACATTTTATTGCATTCTATAAATAATTATCAGAATGTTATAAAAACTAACAGGACATCATAATATTAAAACTAACTTGGGCATTATAATAATATTATGATATCTTGTTGCATTATTATGACATCCCATTATTTTTTATAGTATTCTATAAATAATTATCAGGATGTCATAAACTCTAATAGAACGTCATAATAATATTATGACATCTTATTTACATTCTATGACATCGTGTTGTATCCTATAAACCATTATCAAGATGTTATAAAAACTAACATGACATCATAATAATATTATAATATCTTGTTGCATCCTATGAAGAAGCAACATAACATCTTAATATTAGGAAAGAATATTTTGGTAAGAAAAAATCTAAAAACAAAAAAGTTGAACTACATCAAATGCCTCTCCCCTTATTAATGGTGCTACATGGCATAATATGGTGAAGCAGTGCATTTTTTCTACACCATATGCGGTGCATAAAGAATTATTCAAATAAGAAGAAGAGTACCTTCCTCTATACACAGACTTTCTCTTTACTAAGGGAGTTACGGTAAAAATAAGAAAAAGACTTTTCGTCCACACACACTCTCTCTTGACTAGGGATCATGTTATGATGTAGAAGAGGATATCATTAGTTTCATATTGATTGTGAGTTAAGAGAGGTTCTGACTTATATAGGAAGGAATCATTTTTTTTATGTAAATTATTTTTTAGATTAAAATTTAGAGATAAAATTATGAGATTCATGGATTAAAATAAATAATATTTTATATATTAAATTATAAGTTTTTGGTCATAATAGAAATCATTGAATTTAGAAAAAATAAATAAATATTAACATGCATGAGCACCAACTGTCCTGTAACATATGAAGTAGAAAATGAGACGCCCTCGTTTCTATTTGTCGGTTACCTACTCTAATTTCTCAAGCGGACAGGAAGCATATTGTACGGATGTATGCTAACTTTATTGCCGTAGCATTTAACCAGTTTCCTTTTTAGCTCTTTGCGCACTGGAACAGTCGAGGGGAATCAGATGCCATGCTTTCACTGTCTTGGCGGTTCTGCCGTGTCATGGAAATTGTCGCTTCCCAGGGCAGAGTATTTGCACTTCCATTAAATCCAAAGGCGCCTCGGTGACTTTTTCGGGTGGTTTTTTCCGAGTTACATTGTTCATTCAAAATAGAAAATGTTCGAGTAACTCCAAAAGAAAAAAAAAAAAGTCACTCAGCTGATGTGGTGTACAGTCACTGCTCGTTTGAGCCGTGTGAAACTAAAAAAAGCAGAGTGATTGATCCAAGGCACCTGACTTTTTTTTTTTTACTGAGTTACCTTGGCATTGTTCACGCTCAATAGGATTAGTCCGTGGCTCCATTATATATAGAAAGTATTTAAAAATTTTGAAAAAAAAAAACGCACCCAATGAGGGCACCCGGTTGTTTCTTTCGCACGAGAGTAAGTACGATCTTCCGCTGCGTGATATCATTATTATTGGACCACCCACTGAACATATATCAAAGCAGCAACTGATGATCCAACGGTGGTTTCATGTGAAGAAAGATTGATCATTCTTTATTCCCTCAGCCAGTGTGGTGGGTTCTTTTTGCTTCCCTGGTTGCTATTACCCATTGCATTCGTGCATATTTAGGATTGTTCATAAATTCATTTGGCACGTTATCAGATGATAGTAATTTAGATTATCTAATAATCTACATTATCTACAATCTAAATAGATTATCAATAATATTAATTTATATTATATATATATATATATATATATATATATATATATATATATTATATATATATATATATATATATATATATATAATATTATAGTAAAATTATTAAAAATTTTGATTAACATATATGGTATGATAATCAAATTATTGATAATGTAATATCAAATTCTCAAAATATTTTTAAATTAAATTTATTAAAAATCATATCCTATATATAAAATATAAATATATATTATAAATATATATTATATTATACATATATATTAGAATATATATTATATATAATATATTATATTTTAATATATATTTATATTTATAATATTATTATATTATAATATTCTAAAATTATTATAATATATAATATAATATAATAAATATAATATAATTATTATTATGATATTATTATATTATATATTATATTTATAATATAAATATATATTATATATTATTGTATATATTATATATCATATATTTATTCTAATATATATTTATAATATATATTACAATATAACATAAAATTATATTATATAATATTATTATATTATTATATTATATTTATAATATAAATATATATTATATATTATATTCTAGTATATATTTATATTTATATTATATATTTTTTTTGATGAGGATATTTTTCATCCAAATATGTCACTATCAAATTATCAAATATTTAGTAATCTAAATAGCCACTCCTCCTCTTAGTAATTTAGATTACCTCATGAAAGATAATCTAAATTATCTGATAATCTGAATTACTAATTTAAAAAATATACCAAATATGGTAGTCTGATGGAGCTTTTTTAAATTATTAGCAATCTAAATGGTTACCAAACATAACCTCAAGGTAATTCGATAATTAACTAAAAATTCTTGAGAGTTTGGAAGTGAAATAATAATATTAGAATAGTTTATTCCTCCACTTACTCCGGCTTAAATAGAACAAACCTATATCCCACCATTTTCCTCATAATTTATTAAGTCTGCATAGTTTTTGGTAGAAAAAGATGAACAAAAAGATTAAAAAAAAGTAAATTTTCCCTTATAGGGCAAAATTAATTACCTTCTACAAAAAACATAAATTGATTTTCTACCAAAAAAACTAAATTGATTAATTATCAGCACAAAAAAATAATATTATATCTTACTTTTTTTGATAAAAATAATATTATTACTTTTGGTGTCAAAATTCAAGTTGGGGTATTGGACGAACTCCAAGCCCCAGAGAGTCCTCATTATTGGCTTGCATAAACTATACCTAGACTCATATCGAATCCATCCACAAGATGACTTGGCAAGGGATGACTACAATCGAGGAGAATTCAAAATGATATAGACATAATGGAGAGCCAAAATATGCTTCATTATGGATTGTGCAAACAGATAGGACACAACCGACACAGATGCCCCCAACGACGTTGATATATCTTTTTTTTTCATGTGACTTATAGATTATCTTTATATAAAGGTTGTATTTTTTTTTGCTATTTTGGTTATATAATCATATCATGTAAAGATTTGAAGATATTAGTAAAATAAATCTATTGTGTTTTTTTTATGCCCCTCGAATTTTTTGAAGATTAATAAAGATGTTAAATTTATGAGATCGATAGATACAATATGGCTAGTTGTGATTCTGATATGCACCTAGGATCAATGGATCCTTATGCTGTATCTCTAGACCCGATACAGAAGTGACCGTATATATTCTAAAGGGGATCTAGTGCCCCTACATTGTAGGCATAGAGGATGTACAATGATGCGTGCCTGGCAGCCACATGATAAGATCGTGCAGTATCTTCATATGTCGAGTTTTTATGGAGTATATAGAGTCTGCGACATACAGCTTGACTAGGCTCTCATCACAGTCATGATAGAGTGATGGCATCAAGAGACTTACACTTTTCATCTGCGTGTCGAAGAGACGACAATCACCTTACACCTTACAGGATGTTATCGTTCTACTTGGATTACGAGTGCATGTGCCTGTCATCATCGATACTATACACATCATCTAGTTGGATCTTTGCAAGGAGTTGTTCAGGATTATACCGTCAGAGATGTTGTCGGGGTCTTCTTTAAGACTTTAGTGGCTTCGACATATGTTCCAGTATTTATCCGATAATGCAGATGATGAGACTATGCGGCGACATGCTTGAGCATTCATTTTATGTCTTATTGGTGGCCATTCGTTCACCGATAAATTTGAATCACATATACAACTACTGTACTTACCTCTACTACATGATCTTCATGCATGTGGGTAGTTGAGTTAAGATAGCGCCATTTTAACTTTCCTATATTACGAGTTGTACAGGGCCACCAGGGCGGATGCTCGTGAAATAACTGGACCATTGGTATTGTTACAGCTTTCGATATGAGAGGGTTTGCACATTGGATGATCAGATAGGATGCTCCTTGATGTAGGGGCTTACCAGTCGGTGCCGAGAGATGCTGTTGTAGGACATGAGCCATTAGATGTTCATGATGTTGATATTCAGGATTCACTTGGCGGGATACAGCACGATCGATTTGATCCATTGGGATGCAGGTATGTAACTAGTAGCACTAACCTTTCTTTCATAAATGACTATATATTTTATTAAAATTAATATTGACTTTATTTTTAATAGGTGGAGGACTCGACTGACAGATGCTAGCAGTCCTAAGCCGCATACAGTTATATATTATAGAGATCAACTAGACCAGCAGCATTACAATCAGATGATATGGATGCCTTATAGATTCGAGATATTAGCTGCATTGCCTGAAATATGTCGATCGGATTAGCATGTATAGAGGACACGCACACCTCTCATCTGCTTTAATATCATAGAGATCTATTGTCTAGAGTGCATAATGCGATAGTTCGGCATGGATTAGGACGTCCCCTCACTATGCGACACTCGAGATAGGCTCTATACTCTCAATCGATGAGGACGACATCGACATAATTGGGCTCGTGAGCATTAGCAGCATATTAAGGCATGGGAGTGTCGGAAGCATTTGGTTGTGGTTGCTCCACCTATGCACTTGGGATCGATGGATTATTATGATCCGTATCTTATATAGTATAGAAGCATCACTAGACGATTCATCGCGCCAGTTATGATTGAGCGGCCAGAGATGAGGTTCCATCCTTCAGGCAGCATGATGGATGTTGTCGTAAGTAGATTTTATTTTATTTTATCATCTTATTTTATTATGTCATTTCTTTTTTTATACGTATTAAATAATATTAGTTTTTTATCTTAAACCTTATAGTTTTAGAGGATCACGGTACTATATATACCACCGAGCGAGGAGCAGCTTTCATTCGATCACTATTAGATGCAAGGACCGAGCGCTTGTCGATTCATGGATGGCCTTATCGATGCTATGCGAGTTGTCTTGAAGGATAGACGACCTAACATTGTGCGTGCACCATCGATGGATGATCCGAGTACCTCGTTATGTGGTGTCTCCAACTTTGACCTTCCTTTAAATGATGCATCCATATCATAGAGGATGACTGAGCCTAAAAAGCCATCCAGATATCGCGCACATATTTATAGATCCAGCATGACAGCATCTTCCTTTGCATCGATCGATATTGTGCGAGAGCCATCCCACCACCAGTCAGAGGTGATGCGCATTTATGAGAGGTGGATACGTAGTAGGCCATGGTATTTTAGCATATACACCTCTTGATAGTTACAGAAGATATATTTTTTTAAAAAATAAAAATTATAATGGATACTTTTTGAAATACACATCTATATATTTTGATGCTTGTATTGGTTATCTCATATTTGACTTTTCTTTATGCTTCCTATTAAAGCTGCATTTCATTGGTGCCTGAAAAGTAGTTTACAATCATGCAGGGATTTTGGGAACAAAAGCTAAATAGCAAACTATTTATTGGCGGTTTACAAATGCAAATTATATAAAACTTATACTTACCTATGCAGCCAAAAGATTTTATTTGTGGAAAAGATTCACTATTTATGGTCTGTTCTAATGGCATAATCTCATTAACAAAGAACTTCTCTTCTTATTTGGCTGGTTGTTTGTTTTTTTATTTTACTATTTGATTAGTTGTTCTCAGTTGGTTAGATAAAATAAGATGTCCCAATCTTGACCCATCTTTGGTTCGGTAGAAGGTTGATGAATCTTTTTGGCTTCCTTTTTATTTACACCAATCTGATGTTTGTGGCGCCCAATCATCATTTGTAGCTATTGAAATACAAATCTAGTTTAACAAGACCTATGCAGGTTCGCAGGATCTATCTGTCGGGACTTTTTTTAATAGGCTTTGATCTTGTGGACCAAAATGCCAAGCTGTCTAGCCAGGACACCAAGCGGGTTCGCATGAATGTCGGTGATGACGATACTATTGAGGTCGATCTTTTTAAAAATCCATGACAATGCCAGGACACCAAGCTGGTTCGTAAGATAGAGCAGATTAGAAGAAAGAAGAGTCTGAGTTGTATGCCAAGACGTATCAAAGTTGCTCTCTGGTAGGACGACTTATAGAGTTGTTCTATGATAGAGCGACTTATAGAATTGTCCTATTATAAGGCATCTTAGTAAGTTGCTCTGCTATAGGGCAACTCTTTCTCCACAACAGCAGTCCCATATGGCACGGAGATTAGTGAGTCAGCACGTAAAGTCGTCTTATGATAGGACGACTTTGGTTCAGATAGTATTTTGATAAATAATTTTGAAAGAATAATATTTTGATAATTAATTTTAAAAAGATTATTATTTTGATAAATTTATCTAATTATTATCATAAAGAAATATTATAATTTACTTTTTTTTTTGATAAAAATAATATTATAACCTACTTTGGTTAAAATTTAAATTAGAGTATTGGACGAACTCCAAGTTGGAGAGATCCATCAAAGAGATGAAAGAACCAGCGAATGACGAGGTTGGTTGCCACTAAGCTAGGACAGAAAGATTGGTCCGGAGTTTGAAGTTCAATCTCAAAATAAAGAAATAACATCGAAGATCATTTGATTTTGTCCGGCAAAAATCTTCCGGCGTCTAAATTAGATAACAATTACGAGGAATGGTGAAGATTTGAGAAGGTAAGGTGGTAAAATATTGGCATAAGAATAAATATACCTAGAATCTCTACAATACTGTTCATATAGAATAAGGATCAACGTTCGCCACCAAGTTAGGGAGATGTGCCTCTTAACTTTTGGATAACCGTCTTCACATTTATGTACGTCGATGGGCTTAAATGTGCGCTGCGCGTGTTCATAGACCGTGTTACAATTATCTTTGTGGCATCTTTAATAATGGGGTATGCCATGAGCTATGGATTTGTTAGATGGCTTTATTTGAGATTGGATGCGAGATATACCAATCTTTTTATCATACTTATATTGTTTTTCTAGGCATGACAAATTTTTTTATTATTTTAATGATATAAATATGAAAAATAATAATAGGATCATCAACCGGACAAATGAAAGATGCCACATCATCAATCAACCGTATCAGCAAATGGACCTTTCCTTTCACCATCCCGCATCTCTTTTGAGAGTGAGAGAGAGAGAGAGAGAGAGAGAGAGAGGCGTCTTCCGCATGTCGGTTGACCTGACCCTTGGAAGACCGATGTGGATTTAGATTGCTGAGACTGTACCACCAGATTGAAAGGTCCAGATGGGAAGGAATTACTTAGCGGCCATGACAACATATCTTCAGAAGTAGAGATTTTCGGATCTCATGGGATTAGGAAATGGTGGAGAAGTTTTGGAGAGAAATTTGAGTTAGATATGAATTTAGATAGTTGGGATTTGTTCTATTGGAAATCTGGATATGGATGGTTGGAATTTGATCTATCAGATTCAAAGGTCCAGATCACTTCTGCATAAAAAGTGCTTGCATTTTTAATATATTATATATGCACAAAAAATGCTTGCAATTTTAATATATTATATATTACATTTTGTGTTGTTTTTGCTTAAATGTCGCCAAAACGCAATATGAATAATTGAACATGTAGTTGTTTCAATGCTGGATTGACATGCATCAACCATGCCTTGATACGCATGCTATATTCCGCACAAGATTAACGTTGGATGAGGTTAGAAGGTCAAGCTTACAAATATTCATACAATGGCATCAGTCTACGCGACCGAACTATTTTATTTTTTATATATTATGATTAAATTGCATTAACCGGGCACTAAGAAGAGTAGACTAGGCATAAAAATTATGCATGCATTTTAACTTAATCCCTTTTATTTATTTACTGTTTTCCACAATGTTTGATTAAGCGAAATTGCTTTTTTCAATGAAAAAAATGTCCTTGTTGTTACGTGGAACGTGTTGGAAGTACTTTTAATATATTTGATATATTATGTTATTTGAATAAATTGCTAGTTGTGAATTATATGGGTTATAAGCAAGGAATATTTGATCTAGGATTTATTGGTCTTTAGCCTAATTACATCTATTAAATTACTACTGGATTTTATTATCATAAATTGCTAGGTATAATAATAACTTTTTAGTGGCATTTTTTTTTTTTTTTTCAATGAGCATACTTTTTCCTTAAATGCAATTATATTACATGACTCGTAAAATTGACATGATAATATCTGTTAGTAATTATTTACATATTTATTGTTCGCATAAATTATTTTCTTATTACATGGCCCGTGCATTGTATGGATCACGTGGAAATTCATAGATCCCAGCCAATGCCAACGCTTACCTGCTAATAGATCCCATCATACAATTTAGAAGGAAGGCCATTGTGCATGAACACTTTTTAATACCTTGATCTTCAAGACAGTTTATACCACTGAAACGCAGCAATTTCTATCTTCCCAGCATGGCTACAACTCAATGGAAATTATTTATTGGATCTATCGACTTATAATCCAAAAAAATTAGTTTCCATATGGAGCCACCGATGATTAGAATAATGATATTTATTATCTGATATTTTATATAATATATTTTTATTATCAGACCCATATCACTAGCCATAGCTTGATATTTAGTCCATTATCATTTTATAAAAAATAAATATTTTTCAAAAAAATATATATCATTTGAGATTTGCTCTTCCTAGTTATTATTATATTATTTATTTGCTCAATATGCTTAGACCCCACTTCGCTGTATTATATTCTTACTAAGCTAGTGTAGCTCATAATTTTTTTTTCTATTTTTTAGATCTTAAATCACAAATTACTTAAGACTCGGGGGAACATGCTAGATTAGTTGAAGTAATTAATAGATATGACCATCTTGGTTACTGGATCAAAATGTTCCTATTAGTTTAACTTAAATTTAAAGATTCTTATTTGGATCGAATATTAATAAGATTTTAGAATTTAATGATTGGATTATCCTAGATTACTTGTTGATGAGAATAATTTGATAGGATATTTATTAAATTAGCTTTCGAGGATTGAAAAATTATTATTATTATTAACCAAAAATTATTTTAATTTGAACAATAGCCTTGCATGCTTATATAACCCGTCTTGCAGGCATGCAGTATTTGTTATACTCTAAATTTAAGGCATAACATAAAGTTACTGAAGACCAAGTATCAATATTCTATGTTCAAATCCTACATTTGTGGTGCTGCGCTTCATTTGTACATTCTTACCACCTCTCCAATTAGCAGTGCAAACTTGACTTTGATGGAGAACATGAAGAGTAGCAGCAAAGTGTTGGATATTTTTAAAATAATAAAAGATAATATATTTTATTTTAAACCTCAACTTGGCGACTTTTCCATCTTTTATCAAAAAAATAAGGAATATGTCCTCACAGACTTTCGATCTAATTGGTGAGGATGAATAAAGCCTTGAGAAAAATAATAATCTTTGAAACCATCCTTCTTTCAGGTTTTCATTTCTCATTCGCCCTTTGTTCCAACATATTTCTTGACAAGAGCTTGCTGCTCTGCTTTTTGCGTCTTAACATAATTTCTGGCGCCTAAATTAGTTTTATTATGTCTTATATTTTTAAAGCAATAACGGCAATATCTGCGAGCAATGTGAGGAAATACCTACAGGTTCACGTTCCAGTTACAGTAAAGGGAAATATAAAGATAAGTGCCATACTTGCCTCTTACCAGTTATTAATAACGGTATTCTAATGCAGAGATAGCACTAATATAATGTTAACAACCATCGCTAATGGCAAATAACAGTTTCACGGTTTTTGCACCTCATGACCATAACAGCGATACCAATTGGTAACTGGCACAAAAAAAAAAAAAGAGAGAGGAGTTTCCACATACAAATTCCTGAAATTTTTTTCATCTCATGGAAACCACTGCTTAGAACTGACGTGATCGAGTGGCAGACATTAGCCCCTCCATAAGCCCCATTTGACTAACTAAACTTTGGTCAGGCAATACTTCAGAGGTCCAAATAACCTAATCGCCCTTCAATTTAACCCTAATTTTATTGATGTTAATTTATGTTTGTCTTATACTCCAATTGTGTTGTCTTGAAACTCTCATATCTTTCCTCTTCCCACTGCAGGTGCCTTTCTTTTAAAGAGCCATCACCCAAGAATAATCCCTTTTCTTGCCATCTCTCGGAGGGTCCGCATCTGTCACCTTCCCCACGTAATCTCATTCAGGGCATTACCTCCTCCAGCAGCCCTCTTCAAGCTTTTTGCCAGTGCAGCAAAAATCATCACTTCTGCAATCATTTACCTCGTGATCAAATTTTCAACTCGTCCTCAAGAATCATGTAAAGTTGAGCTTTCATTTAAGAAAAACAGCTCCAAAAAAACTGTCTTACTGACACATCGGCTGTTAAAAAGCTTTCTGATACGTAGAGTCCATCGTTGAAAGGTAGTCCTAAAACATTCCCACTGATTGTATGTTAAGAAATGGTATTAACTTCGCAGGTTAAACTCTCTAGATAGGTGTTGTTGGGGATAAACCTCACTTTTATCGAAGTCCAGTCTGATGCTTAGCCCAATGTAATTGTTAATCATGAAAGAGCTTCGATCGAAAATTCTCCCTCCAGTGACCGAACTTCTCCCGGACTCCTCCAACGGTCGAACTTCTTCCGAACTCCTCCAGCGGTCGAACTTCCCACAGTCATCCAGGAAGGTCTCCGCACGAGTCCGATCTCGTGCACGGCATGAACCGATCCACACTCGAACTACCTTAGAGGAGTCCGAACTCCTCTAAAATTAATACAGCTCAAAGATCATCACCAACCGACGCCCATCCCTCCAAACTTTTACTATCAAATCTTAAATGAATTGGCATCTTACGACAACAAACACTATCTTTCGTAACAAACTCCACATGACCCCAAGCGGCCCACTATCCGACAGTTACGGCTGTCACTATAAGTTTGTTACAGGCTCCGTCTATAAAAGGAGACCCTCTAGATACGTTCTCTACACTCTCTTCTTCTTCTCGAAAACTCTACAACTTTCTTAACTGAGCACTCCATTTTTATTGATCGAAAAAGCTAAATTGAACTGGAGCCACCACCCCAGGCTTTGGACGAGACTTATTTTGCAGATCACCGACGACGACCTCTTCTCCGACTCCAGCACTTCTCCGATGGCGACCAGATTTTACACCAACAGGATTGGCGCTAGGAGGGCCTGAACCTCCGTTCCTGAGGATCCCTTGTTCTTAAAAGAGTGCTCAGCAGCGATCTCTCTTCTTCCTCTCAAGAGTTCTTTCCGAAAAAATCTCTCAGGAAAGCTTCTATCCGACGGTCAACGGCCTCTACAGCAGATCTTGTCCAAATCCATCCGCTCCTACTTCGGCCTCGGCAACTCAAGCTCCACCTGCAGCCATGGTGGATGCAGAGCAGTTCAATCTGCTGGTCCAGCAGGTTCGCGGGCTCGCGGAGGCGGTGCAGACCATGCATCGACAGGCTTCGACGTCAATTTGGCTAGAGCAGACTTCTCCAGAGCCCCATGATCCGATTTGAGGACGACTGACTTGAGCTAACCGACCGGTGACCTCCGAAAAGAAAAAGCAGAGGGTGGAGAGCCCTTGCTCTAACCATGACTCGACCCCGGGGGGAGTTTTGCCTCCGTTCTACCAGAAAATCTTGGAGATCAACGATCGTGAAGATCTCCTGAATCAAAGACTTCAGAAAATGAGCCGACAAATTGAAGAACTCTATCATGCTCCCTCCTCCCATGGTAACGATATTTGCATCGAACCTCCTTTTTCTCAGAAGATTATGCAGGAACCAATCCCGCCGAACTTCAAGCTCCCGCAGTTTGAGAATTACGATGGAACCATCGATCCGGTCGACCATCTGGAGGCCTTCTGGATAATGATGCTGCTCCATAGCATGCTAGATGTCATTCTGTGCTGGACTTTTCCATCTATCTCAAGGGAGCCATCAGAAACTAGTACTCGGCACTTAAGTCGGATACCATCATTTTCTTCGATCAAATGAGCCACCTGTGGCTCACTTCGTTAGCAGCCGACGTCCCCATCGAGGTTCGAATTCTCTGATGAATATCAAGCAGAAGGAGGAAGAATCTATCCAGACTTATGTCACCCGATTTAATGCTGTTACATTGGAGGTCCGAAATCTGGACCAGTCTGTTACAATGGCTGTGCTTAAGGATGACCTTCAAAAAAATGATTTGCTGTTCTTCCTAGAGAAGTACCTCAAAAATTTTACCAATATGCTGGCCCGGGCTGAAGGTTATGCCCAAGCTGAAGAGGCTTTTAAGGCGAGGGACAATGAAGCCACCCACGAGCGGCAAGCGGGTGAACCAAATGTACCCATGGCTGGAGAGAAATCAAGCGAAGCTTGGCCACGCTCCCAAACTCCTCCAGAGCATAAGCAAGCCCGGACCCCTACCCGGGCTCAGAGGCGAAGAAGCCTGGATAGAAGGGCGCGACGGAGCTCTCCCTTCAGAAAATTCCATAACTACACCCCTCTCAATGCTCCAAAAATTCAAGTACTTATGGAGATCAGAGATTAACTGCCGAGACCAAAAAGGATGCGCACTCACCCCGGCAAACGCAATTCTAGCAAGTTCTGCCTCTACCATCGTGATCACGATCATGATACGGAAGAGTGCATCCAGCTCCAAGACGAGATCGGGGAGCTCATCAGGTGCGGTAGGCTGGGCCGATTCCTACGACGTCGGTCGAAAGGATTGGAGGATTGGCTAAGAGCACCCCACCGCCAGAACCTTCGAGGGATGGAGAGCAGCGGAAAGATCGACCTCTGATCGGCATCATTAACACCATCTCTAAGGGATTTTGGCAAGAGGAGGCTAGCAGATCGATCGAAGAGGCAAAGAGCTGAAGAGCCCATCGCTTTCACCGATGAGGATGCTCAAGGAGTCCAGTTCCTGCACAACGATGCGATTGTAATTTCGGGAGTAGCTCATCATCTTTTTACGGAGGAATACCGACGTCTTTGCGTGAGTTCCGACGGATATGCCTGGGATTGACACCGAGGTTATGGAACATCGACTGATCATTGATCCCAAGCATCGACCAGTGAAAAAAAGAGTTCGAAGCCACGCACCAAAAAGGCAGAAGGCAATAGCAGAAGAAGTCGACAAGCTTCTCAACGTCGGAGTTATTCGAAAAATCAGCTATCCGACTTAGGTCTCTAACATGATCCTGATCAAGAAGGCCAACGGCAAGTGGAGGATGTGTATAGACTTCAAAAAGCTGAACAAAATCTATCCAAAAGATAGCTACCCTCTACCCAAGATTGATCAACTGGTAGACGCAACCTCGGGCCACGAGCTCCTCACCTTGATGGACGTCTTTTCCGACTATAACCAAATATAAATGGCGTTGGAGGATGAGAAAACTGCTTTTGTTACTGACCATGGTCTTTACTATTATAGGATTATGCCTTTTGGACTCAAAAATATAGAGGCAACATACCAACATCTGATCAAAAAGATCTTCAAGGAGCAGATCGATCGCAACATGGAGGTGTAATGTGGATAACATACTCGTTAAAAGTCGAGCTTCAATAAACCACATCGTCGATGTTGAAGAGACCTTCAGTGCGCTCAAAAAGTATAAAATGAAGCTGAACCCGACCAAGTGCTCCTTTGGTATGATCTTGGGGAAGTTTCTGAGGTTTATGGTGTCAAGGCGCGGGATCGAAGCAAATCCAGAAAAAATTCAAGCTATTCAGGAGATGACTGCTCAAAAAATAATAAAAAAAATTCAGCACCTGCCTGAAAAAATGACGTCCCTAAATCGCTTCATCTCAAGATCAGCTAAGCGATGCATGCTCTTCTTCTAAGTTCTCAAGCAACCAAAGAACTTTTGCTGGACGATGGAGTGCCAACGAACGTTTGAGGAGCTCAAAAATTACCTCGGCTCACCTCCACTACTAGCTAAGCCTGAACTCGAAGAAGAATTGTTCTTGTACCTAGCAGCCTTTCCGACGGCTTTGGCAGCAGTTCTGGTCGAGGAGGAAGCAAAAATGCAGCGATCAGTCTACTATATAAGCCAGGTCCTAAGGGATACAGAGACCAGATACTCTAAGTTAGAAAAATTGACTTACTCTCTTCTAATCGCTGTCAGAAAACTCCAACCTTACTTTCAGGGACACCATAACGATCCTCACAGATCAATCAATAAAAGCAGTCCTTCATCGAACGGATGCTTTCGGAAGAATCGTGAAATGAGCAATCGAACTCACGAAGTTTGACATTAATTATCAACCTCGACCATCGATCAAAGCTCAAATATTGATAGATTTTGTAGCAGAATGTACCATTCCAGATCAAACCAAGCTTGAATAGAATAAGGTCGGCACCCCGTAGTTGCAACCGAACCTCCTCGAAGAGTGCCGATCTTTCTGATGGTTTTTGGACTCTGTATGTGAATGGTTCGTCCAACTCCGCTAGAGTAGACGTGGAATTGGTCTTAGTCAATCTCGAGAGAGTCATCATCAAATACACGCCATGCTTCAAATTTCGTGCAACTAATCATGGGGCCGAATATGAAGCACTGATTGTCGAATTAAAAATAGCAAGAGAGTTAAAAGTAGATCGACTTCAAGTCTAAAGTGATTCTCCATTAGTGGTCGGTCAAGTCAGTGGCAACTATGAAGCACAAAAGAAAGGTATGATGAAATACCTTGAGAAGGTAAAGAATTTAACTCCGACCGTCGATAGTTTTGGCATTTGACAGATTTCGATGGCAGAAAATACAAGAGCCGATTTTCTTTCTAAATTGGCCACTTTAGCCCTAGTCGAACTGTCCAAAAAAATATTTTTTGAAACTCTAAAATGCCCAAGCTCAGAGGAGTCACAGCTTGTTATGCAGACAGAGCTCGAGCCAAGCTGGATTGACCCGTTAGTTGCCTATCTCAAGGAGAGTTTTTCCTCATGATCCGAAAGAAACTTGAAAACTCAGAAATCAAGCCTCTCGGTATGTTTTGTATGAGGGCAAATTGTATAAAAAATCGTATTCACTACCGTTGTTGAGATATCTTCGACCTTCAGAGGCTAACTTCGTATTATGAAAAGTGTACGAGAAAATTTGTGAAAATCATGTAGGAGCCAAATCCCAGTCATAAAGACTACTTCGATAAGGCTACTATTGACCGATCTTGTACCACGATTCTGTGAAGTATATCAAGAAATGTAATCACTATCAGAGAAATGCAAATATACAAAGACAGCCAGCCTCCGAGCTTACTCCACTAAGCACACCTTGGCCATTTGCATAGTGGAGAATGGATATACTTGATCCTTTCCCAATGGCATTCGAACAATGAAAGTTTCTTCTGGTTGCGATCGACTACTTCACCAAATGGGTCGAAGCTGAACCACTAGCAAAAATTACTGAGGCCAAGGTACGAAACTTCGTCTGAAAATCAATTATCTGTCGGTTTGGTCTGCCCCAAATTCTCATAATAGATAATGGGCAATAGTTCGCTGGGACGAGACTTGCTGAGTTCTGTGAAGATCTAAATATCTTTCATCGCTTCATATCGGTAGCTCACCCATAGGCAAATGAAAAAGCTGAAGTGATTAACCGAATCCTATTGCAAGGCATCAAGACAAGACTTGAAAGAGCAAGATGGGCCTAAGCGAACAAACTCTATCATGTTCTGTGGGTATACCGCACTACCCAAAGATTGCCGACCGAAAAAATACCGTTCGCCTTAACTTTTAGAACAGAGGCAGTCATCCCGATCGAACTTAAACTTTCATCGATGCAGATAGTGGCCTTCAACGAATAGCATAACCCACAGGACCTTAGAGCCAATCTCAACCTACTAGAAGAAAAAAAAGAGGAAGCCCAAGTTCAGATGGTAGCTTACAGACGAAGGATGGTCCGATACATAACTTCAGAGTCAGAGGTAAAATGTTTAGAGTGGGGGACTTAGTGCTCTGGCGAGCCGCCATCTCTCAGCCTTAGAGCCAGGAGAAGCTTGCCTCAAATTAGGAAGGACCCTACGAAGTCACGGAGGTCGTCCGACCCAGAACGTACTATTTAAAGAAACTCAAGGGAGGAGACCTACCTCAATCATGGAATTCAAAAAATCTGTGAATATATTACCGATGATTTGATTATAATGAAATCCTCCTACTTCAACACCCTAATCTTTGTTGTATATCGATGATAAAGGACTACCCCCAAACTTGACCTTATGATAAATACAATCCGTTAGGAATAGGAGGAGAACCTCGTCATAATGTGAGCAAAGTTGAAGGCCTCTCGTTCATTTTAGATGAGATGAGGAAAGAAGCTCTGACAATGGCTCTAATGTGTCCCGACAGATCATTAGAAATATGAGGAGAATCTCGTCCTAATGTAAGCAAAGTTGAAGGCCTCGTTCATTTTAGACGAGATGAGGGGAGAGGCCCTAACAACGATCCTAATATGCTCCTACAGCCCTTTAGGAATAGGAGAGAAACCTCGTCCTAACATGAGCAAGGTCGAAGGCCTCGTTCATTTTAGACGAGATGAGGGAAGAGGCCCTAACAACGATCCTAATGTATCCCTACAGTCCGTTAGGAACAGGAGGAGAATCTCGTCCTAACATAAGCAACATCGAAGGCCTCATTCATTTTAGATGAGATGAGGAAAGAGATTCTGACAACGACCCTAATATGCCCCTACAGTCTGTTAGGAATAGGAGAACCTTATCTTAATGTGAGCAAGATCGAAGATCTCGTTCATTTTAGATGAGATGAGGGAAGAAGCCCTGACAATGGTCCTAATATGCTCCTACAGTCCGTTAGGAATAGGAGAATCTCGTCCTAACGTTAGCAAAGAAGAAGGCCTCGTTCATTTTAGACGAGATGAGGGAAGAGACCCTGATAACAGTCCTAATGTGTTCCTACAGTCTGTTAGGAATAGGAGAAGAACCTCGTTCTAACGTGAGCAAAGTCGAAAACCTTGTTCATTTTAGACGAGATGAGGGGAGAGGCCCTGACAACGGCCCTAATGTGCCCCTACAGCCTATTAGGAACAGGAGGAGAATCTCGTCCTAACGTAAGCAAAGTCGAAGACCTCATTTACTTAAGATGGGATGGGGGGAGAGGCTCTGTCAACGGCTCAAAATGCCCCCACGAGCCACGTTAGGAACAAGAGGAGAACCTCATCCTAACGTGAGCAAAATCGACGACTTCGTCGGTATAAGACAAGATGGAGGGAGAGATCCTACCGACGATCCTAACGCACCCCCGTAAGTCATGTTAAGAATAGAAGAAAAGTCTCGTCCTAACAAGAGCGAAAGTCGAAACCTCGTAGACTGAAGACGTGGAGAAGAAAGAAGCATAGTGGAGAATCCTTACACTTATTTTTTCACGACGATCTGACTATGTCAAATGTGAAGGATAGAATCTTATCCTGATTTGCAAGAGAGGTCCTAGTTCAATGTCCACAATAAGCCCGACGTCCGCAACAAGCATTTTATAAGAAAATGACAGAAAAAAATAAGGTAAAGAAGGTAAGGCCGCAAATAGGCCTCAGATTCATGCGAAACGAAAATAGTAAAAAATGTATTATTCCATTATAAAAATAAGTTCATTACAAACAAAGCACAGACCGACAAGATCGATTACACTAAAAGAAAGAAAAAAGAGGAGGAAGAGGCCGAAGCTTTAAGGCGTACCAAATTCTTCGAACTTTGGGTTGCCGGCTTCGACCATCACCAAGGCCTGCTTTAACCTAAGGATCTCCTCCTCAAGTTTCTTCTTCTGGAAGAGACCATCTACATGCATTTTGTTGGCAAGCTGAAACTTACCCTCGAGCTCTCACCACTGTCTCCTTAAAACTTCAGACTCGGCCTCTGCGTCCTCGACAGCCCGATGTTCACAAACAAGCTGAAGCTTCGATCATTGAACCTCGGCCTGCTCCACCCCAATCGCCTCTAAAAGCTCGCCAATGATCCTCTTCAAGGAGGCCATCTCCTCTGACTCACCACTCACGCTGGCTTTCCGATTATTATGCAGTCACTTCCGAAGATGAGCCGCCTCGTCTCTGGCAACCTTAAGCTCGCCTTTAAGCCTTGATATCTTCTCCGCCCAGATCACTTGAAAGCTATTATGCCGGTCCTCAGTATCTTGCAGCTGCTTTTAAAGCTGGGAGAACTTTATTAATCAGTCTGAGTCATACTGGACCTTGTCGGTAGACCACGACGAGCTTCCTTCTAGAAGGCGGATCTTTTCTCTGACATCCTTTAGGTCGGCTTCAAAAGAGCTGATCTTCGCTATCAATGCCCAAGACTTATTGCTGGCATTTCTTTTGAGTTCGGCGACCTTCTCAAAGCCACCTTTCCGGATACTGAAGCTTACCGCTTCCTTCATATGCAAGTCTCAGAGGCGAGTGACCTCTTTGGTCGCCCCAGAAACATTCTTTCGTGAGACTCGAAGGTCGTCCTCCATCTTCTTCAACTTCTCAGAAGATGAACTTCCTTCCTCAGGTTCTTTATCAAGGGCTTTATCAAAACCCCCTGAGGCAGTGGATCAGTGATGGTGGGAGACTGCATTCGAGATATGAAAAGCGCTCAAGGGTATAAAATTTTTTTTTCATTTAATCAAAACTTTTGAGTACAAAATTTTAAAAAAAAGTACAACTACTCGAGGATCTCAACCTCGAAGGGTGGAGTCGAATCCCTCTTGACCGCCTCAGATTTTTGAACTGGCTTGGGCGCCTCTGTGGCAGGTTCAGACAGACCAAAAGCGAGCTCGTCGAAGAAAAGGTCGACTATAGCATTGGACGGTCCTGCCTCCACGTCATCTTCCTCCTCCAGAAAGTCAAGATCGAGCTCGGAGAACCTTCGGGCTACCCTACCTTCATAGAGCTCAAAATCCTTGATAAACGCTTCCTGATCGAACTCAACATTCAGGTTCCGCATCTCTCAGGAAAGGTCTTGAACTCTCCCACGACCCGAGTCATTGCCTTCGAAATCGACTTCGCCATTTGGGTCTCCAATTCGACGATCTCATTTTCGGCTTCCTCCTCTCCTCCAAGGCCAGTGCGGCCTTCAGTCCGATCGAGGCAAACTCCACCTTGCAGAGTGCATCCTGAAGATTTTCGATGTCCGCCGCCTTCTCCTCGGCAAGATGCTCGACCTCGTCGACCCTCTCTTGAAGATGACGGACCTCGCCTCAAAGGTCCTCCTAGGCCTTTTGTGCCTCCGCCTTCTGACGATGCATCCTCTTGATGTGAGCGAGCATCTGATGATCTAACCACAACAAACGATCAATATTTTTAAAAAAAAGATAAAAGGAGAGAAAAAGAAAAAGTCGGCAATTACCTTGAGGATGGTTCCAAGAAAACTCCAGATGAGCTACCATGGGTCCAGGTCGGCCATCTGGTCCACCACCTCGAGCATGGCAAATCTGTTGGCAAGCTCCCGAACGATCTTTGGATTGTCAAAGGGATTCTTCCCTCGTTCATTGTCATTGCCATCCGGTCCGCCTAAGCGAGCCTTGTAGGACGTCTTCGCAATGGCTTTCTTTTTTCTTTCCTCTCTTATTCCTTTCCTGACAGGGAGCTACAAAATCCGATCCTCGCTGGAGGGACCTGAGGGCATGGAAGGCATCGGGCTCGCGTTAGCGGTGTCAACCTCGACAGTTGGGAGAATCTCGACGCCGACGATGACCTCGGATGCAGTGATAGTGAGGGTGGGGACTCCGGAGCTGGAAACAATGATCTTTGCCCTCTTTGAGCCGTCTTCTTGTGCCTTCCCCTTTCTCTTCCTAATGAAGAGCCCTTTGGTAACCATCTTAGCAGCTTGTGCATCCATTTCTGTAGCAGGAAAAGAAGAGTGATCAGTAGCAATACACATGCGTGAAATCATGTGGATTCAAAAATTAAAAGATGTATCAGCAGGATCATGGAAACTCAGACTCAGGTTGAACAAGGTTTGTTCCTTTAGAAGGTTGGGAAGAGGAGGAGCTCGGTACATCTTGAGTTTATCGAAAGAATCAAGGTCGGCTCCATCTAAGCTAGGAGCTCGATGAACTGACTATTTAATGTAACCCCATGAAGGAAGTCCTAATGGCAAGATCGGGCAATGTATAAAAAAGTACTTTTCTTTCCAATTGTGAACGAAAAAAAGGGCACCTTTCAATAACCCCTTCTTACCGATTTGAGGAAAAGTACCACCAATTTTTCGCGAAAGGATGGCGCTTGAAAGTATAGAAATTCCTAAAAAGCAAAATGTCGGCTGGACTTCGATCAATCGATAGAGAAAGAAAAAATCTATGATGAATCAAAAGAAGTTCGATATGATAGATCGAAGGAGATATTTAAGAACCATAAGAGGGCGACTACGAATAGGGGTAGCGAGAATCTAAGCTTGGCGCGTAAAGCTTCTAAGTATAAACAAAATCGATCGATCGGAGGAAAACTAACCTGATTGTCGAAGCTGGGGAGTTCAAGGTCATATTCTGAAGGGATTCCATATTGGATTCAGATCAAGAAAAAATCTCCGAGGTAAGAATGGACGGGATGGTGTATGGAGCGAAAGACGAGCGGGACATGTTTCTAAGTTCTACCTCGGCCAGGGGTGCAGAATCAAAGAAGGTTGGTTCAAACGAGCCCTGCAAATCGATGGAGTGGAAGATTTTAGAAGACATTCAGATCGAGATGAACCCCAATAACCCCCCCTCCAAAAAAAAAGGGAAGACAGAAAAGCCAGAAATGATAAGCACGAATAACCTAAGAGAAGGGTTAGGAAACTGACCTAAACTATCCAAGGATGAAAGGACGATGGACACGATGAGCATCAATTGAAAGGATGTCCGAAGCTCAGGAAGGTGAGAGAAGAATGAGACCTATGGAAAGAAGACGAACAGGAGCCGAAGGAAGAAGACTCGAAAAGAGATGACTTCCGAGCAATAGGAGAAGACCTTAAATAGTCAAAGACAATCCGAAGCAGTTATGATTGTGGATCAACTTCGACCGATCTGCATGCGTCGCATGTCCCACTCATCATGACAGAAAAGTGGCGACGGGCGGAGTCTTTAGAGCGCCATGCCTGTGGCAGAGTTTTGATGGACGATTCTAAGTGCCATCTTTTTGGACTCATTTCAGACTTAGTAAATTTCAGTGCCAGCACGATAAACATCAAAATGTCTCATCCTGATAAGCGCAGGAATCCGAAACCAGGCTTCAACCGTCATCTTTTTTCCTCCCTTCAAATTTCAAACTCAGAAGTAGGAAGACTATTGTTGGGGATAAATCCTACTCTCGCTGAAGTTCAGTCTGATGCTTAGCTTAATGTAACTGTTAATCATGGAAGAGCTTCGATCGAAAATTCTTCCTCCAGCGGTCGAACTCCTTCAACAGCCGAACTTCTTCCGAACTCCTCTAGCGGTCGAACTCCCCACAGTCATCCAGGAAGATCTCCGCACGAGTCCGATCTCGTGCACGGCATGAACCGCCCACATCCGAACTATCTTAGAGGAGTCCAAACTCCTCTAGAATTAATACAGCTCAAAGGTCATCATCAACCAACGCCCATCCCTCCAAACTTTTACTATTAAATTTCAAATGGACTGACATCTCATGACAACAAACACTATCTTTCGTAACAAACTTCACATGATCCCGAGCGGCCTACTATCCGACAGTTACGACTATCATTATCAGTTTGTTACAGGTTCCGTCTATAAAAGGAGATCCTTCAGATACGGTTTTTCTAAGTTCTCTTCTTCTTTCCGAAAACTATACAATTTTCTTGACTGAGCACTCCATTTCTATTGACCAAAAAAGCTAACTTGACCGTCGGAAGGTCTTGCCGAAGCCGCCGTTCCGAGCTCTAAACCAGACTTGTTTTACAGGTCACCGACGGCGACCTCGTCTTCTCTGACTCCAGCACTTTTCCGATAATGACCAAATTTCGCACCAACAAGTGTAATTTGCAAGTACAGTAAACCCAGATATTTATGGGTAATTTTAAATTTCAACAGGTGAAGTAAAAAATTCTGAACTTAGCATGCTTCAACTATTTGTTTCAAGAAAAAAACTTCTATAACCGTCACTTGGCCGTCATAATAAACTTACACTGGCAATAAAATGGCATCACAAAACCTTAGAATTTAAATAATACACCCACGCACGCATCTTGCAATATTCATATGAAATGATTATTTCATTTTTGAGAAAGTTGTACTGCCAATAACAGCCATCGTACAATTATCAAAATTATAATAATTCACATAAATAACAGTTGTTTATGCGTCATTATATATGTTTTTAATGGCACAAATGCAACCTAAAATCATTAGACAGACCAATTGTAATGCTCTGAAGTAACATCACATCTGCCATTATTTAATATCAACGGTTGTTATTAGCTTACTATAGAATGCAGAAAAGAGTTAGAATCCACCTGGCGTGTAAAATACTATTTTGCAGAGGACAGACGCAAACTCCGACTGGCTGAACAGGTGAAATATTTCTCAGATGATCAGCAAAGCTAGCAGAGTGAATTAGTAGAAATGCCAACTACCTGCAGATATTTTCTTGAAAGATAACTACAAACAGCAAGGTTGAAGATTATCATGATAAATTCTGTTCCTGAGAGTAACAATTAAGGATTTAGGAATTTGGCTCAAGATTCTACAAAAAAAAACCCATACACCAAGGCTTTTCTTGTGATTTGACTGTAAACCTGCTCAAAACTGACTCCAAAAGTTGATGAAAGACTCTAAAAGAGTGCAATCATATATGCATTGTATCTTAGGATGCTGGTAACTCTTCTCTCATTTTGCTGATGTATCCAGAATTGCATTTTTAAGGTAAACAAAGTTGCCTGCTGGACTTATTTACAGAGGTTAAAAAATAAAGAAAGCAGTTAATTTTCATGTGTAATAAAGTGACTTCTGCAGGCGTAATCGGATCTCCTCCTCTCGATTTGGTATCAGCATCCCGATTTATAGTCAGTAATTCCAACGGTACGGCAGCAACATCAAATTTTCGACTATCAATTGAAAGACCGATTGACTATCGATACGCATTTATCGGTATGCATTTGAACTACTATTGGCATAAAAAAATAAATAGCCGATAGTCAACCAATCTCAACACCCGACTCACCATCGATGACAAGAAATCGACAGCCGACTGTCAACCAGTAAATCGATTGATTTGGTGATTCTCAATCAATTTTTTTGATAGACAAGACAACTTAAACAATTGTGTAACCGCTGACTAGCAGTGGCAATCGGATCGGATCATGTCATAAATGGGTTAGGTCAGTTATGGATCGGATCAGAAAACATCAAACTTAAATCCGACCTATTTATTAAATAGGTCGGATTTTTCAATTTAAATCCGACCTATTTAATAAATAGGTCATCCGACCCAACCCATTTAACCTGTTTATTAAACAGATAACTTGTTTAACGGACCCGACCCGACCCGTTTAATCTGTTTACTAAATAAAATAACCGTTTACCAAATCCAATCCAACCCGATTTGTTAACCTATTTGCTTAAAAAAATTGATTATTTTTGGGCCTTGGATTCAATACTATTTGAATTTTAATCGATTTAGTTCAAATTTCAAATTTAACAATAAATTTAAATATAAACTTAAAAGATCTAGGGGAATCAACCCCTGATCATGGTCCCAATGCCCTCGTCAATGAGAATCTCGGGCAGTAGCGAGTGGCGGATGCGACCGTCGATGATGCTGGCCATGCGGAACTCCTGGGCGAGCGACCTAACATAGTAGTTAACCTTGGGTATCATCCCGCCGGCAACTTTTCCCTTCTCCACCATCCTCACCCCATCGATGTCGATCTCCTTCACCAAGCTCCTCGAGTCGTTCTGGTCCCCACCACGTTCGTTAGCAGGATCAGCTTCTCCACCCCCATGGCGGCCGCAATCTCCCCCATTGTCGTGTCCACGTTCACGTTGTAGCCTTGCCCCCCTTGTCCACCACCACCGAGGCAATCACGGGGATGTTCGGCATGTGCCCGTCTGCCAGGATGGGCTGGAGGATGGTGGGGTCCATGCGGGCCACCTAGCCCATGAAGCCCAAGGCCACACTGCGTCGGGGGCAGGGCGGGCGGTGAGGAGCCGGGTGTCCTTGCCATAGAGGCCCACGGTGGTGGCACCGACGATGTTGATGAGGGACACGAGGGACTTGTTCGCCTTACCGATAAGGACCATCTCAACCACCTCCATGGTGAGGGCGTCCGTGATGCGGAGGCCATTGTGGAACTGGGGTGGTGGCCCAGGTGGAGGAGCCATGAGTTGATCTCCACGCCACCGCCGTGGATAAGCATGAGGTGGAGGCGGAAAGGAGGACGAGGTTGTTGATGGAGGACTGGAGGACCAGGGACTTCATGGCAGCGCCGCCATCCTTGACCCTGATCGTCTTCCTGTGGAACCGTTGGATGAAGGGGAGTGACTCTGAGAGGATGTCCACGCACATCTAGGTCAGTGTCTGAAGAGGCAATCGCGACAAAGAGGAATAAGGAGAAGGCAGAGGCTAGGGTTTTGTTGGGGCTTCTCTGACACTGTGTCATCGCCAATGGTGACAAGGCGAGCATCAACGGATAAACCCTAACCCTAATTTGGAGGGAGAGAATGGTAAAAGTAGATCTTAATATGGTAAAGCCAGGGAGAAAGCTGGAAGCACAAGAGGAGTGGAGCTTTGAAGGAAGAAATCAAAAAGTCAAACCCTAGAAGACAAACCGAAGGATGGGAGGAAAGATCGAAAGAGTCAAAAGTCGAAACTGAAAGTAAA
This sequence comes from Cocos nucifera, assembly GCA_006176705.1. Taxonomy (NCBI): domain Eukaryota; kingdom Viridiplantae; phylum Streptophyta; class Magnoliopsida; order Arecales; family Arecaceae; genus Cocos; species Cocos nucifera. The sequence continues at coordinate 603,142 of QRFJ01000212.1, read as the reverse complement.
AGTGAAAGACCGAAATCGAAAGAAAAGGAAGTCTAAAGCCTAAAGGATTTAAGTTACGCGGGTTTATAGGTTACAACCCAACCCAACCCGATCTGTTCCAACCTATTTATTAAACAGGCTAAACAGGTCAATCATCTAAAATCTGAATCCGACCTACTTATTAAATAGGTTAAACGGGTTGATCCGTTTACAACCCTAGACCTGTTTAATGCAAACCCAAATTTATTTAAGGTGGATCGAATGCGGGTTGGATTGACGTGTCGGGTCAATTTTTGTCACCCCTACCACTGATCGGTTGGAACATCAGAATCACCGACTGATGGTCAGTCAATACGCTAACAACACCAACATATAGTCGGCGTAGTGCTTACCGACACAAAGTCGGATATGTCAAAAACCCCGTTTACAACCCTAGACCTGTTTAATGCAAACCAAAATTTATTTAAGGTGGATCGAATGCGGGTTGGATTGACGTGTCGGGTCAATTTTTGTCACCCCTACCACTGATCGGTTGGAACATCAGAATCACCGACTGATGGTCAGTCAATACGCTAACAACACCAACATATAGTCGGCGTACTGCTTACCGACACAGTCGGATATGTCAAAAACCCCGTTTACAACCCTAGACCTGTTTAATGCAAACCCAAATTTATTTAAGGTGGATCGAATGCGGGTTGGATTGACGTGTCGGGTCAATTTTTGTCACCCCTACCACTGATCAGTTGGAACATCAGAATCACCGACTGATGGTCAGTCAATATGCTAACAACACCAATGTTGGTGCAGAAATCCGTCGCCGCCGGAGGTCGCCGCAATCGAGGCCGCTGGGCGCCGCCGGGGACCTGCAAAATGAAGTCCCGTCCGGAATCGGTGGGGTGGTGGCTCCGGCAGGACCCTCCGACGGTCAAGTTAGCTTCCGGCCAACAGTAATGGAGTGCTCGGAATGAGTTCCGGAGCTTAGAGATGCGGAGGAGAGCTTAGAGAGTCGAGAGTTCAGAGAGCTTAGCCTTAGTATGTCGGAAGGGGTCCTTTTATAGCGGAGCTTCGTTGATGGTGACGGCTGTGCCGTCTGGCAGAGAGTCGTCGGGCAGCATGGAGTTTGGTACGGAGAGGAAGGCGTCGTCCGGTAGATCGTGGGAGCCATACCGGCGAATCGTGGGCCGCATGGAGTCCGGTACGGAGAAGGAAGGCGTCGTCCGGTAGATCGTGGGAGCCATACTGGCGAGTCGTGGGCCGCATGGAGTCCGGTACGGAGAAGAAGGCGTCGTCCGGTAGATCGTGGGAGCCATACTGGCGAGTCGTCGGCCGCATGGAGTCCGGTCTTGTAACAGAGTTCGGCCGAGGGGGAAGCCGGGGGAGTTCGTCTGGCTGAAGGGTCGGCCATCTGTAGAGTTCGGCCGCAGGACGGTTGCCGAGGAGTTCGACCGCTGAGAGGCTCGAAGAAGCTCGGCTGGCCAGTTGAAGGACTTCGGTTGCTAGTTGGTTCGGCCAGGGCTCGCTGAGGAGTTCGGTCGCCTAGGGTCGGTCCGAAGGGGTTCGGCCACTTGGGCTCGCCTGGGGTCGGTCCGAAGGAGTTCGGCCGTGGGGTCCGAAGGAGTTCGGCTGCATGGGCTCGCCTGGGGTCGGTCCGAAGGAGTTCGGCCGTGGGAAGTCCGAAGGAGTTCGGCTGCATGGGCTCGCCTGGGGTCGGTCCGAAGGAGTTCGGCCGTGGGAAGTCCGAAGGAGTTCGGCTGCATGGGCTCGCCTGGGGTCGGTCCGAAGGAGTTCGGCCGTGGGAAGTCCGAAGGAGTTCGGCTGCATGGGCTCGCCTGGGGTCGGTCCGAAGGAGTTCGGCCGTGGGGTCCGAAGGAGTTCGGCTTCTAGGTAGTTCGGCCCGGACCTTGGCGTAGGGGAGTTCGGCCTCTAGGCAGTTCGGCCCGAACGGGCGTCTGGGAGGAGTCCGTCTCCCGAAGAAGTCCAGCCGCTTGGAGTCCAAGGAGCTCGGCCGTCAGGAAGTTCGGCTGGCGGTGGGAGTTCGTCCTCTAGGCAGTTTGGCCCGGACCTTGGCGCAGGGGAGTTCGGCCTCTAGGTCAGTTCGGCCCGGACCTTGGCGCAGGGGAGTTCGGCCTCTAGGCAGTTCGGCCTGGACCTTGGTGCAGTCTGGGAGGAGTCCGCTCCCGAAGAAGTCCAGCCGCTTGGAGTCCAAGGAGCTCGGCCGTCAGGAAGTTCGGCTGGCGGTGGAGTTCGTCCTCTAGGCAGTTCGGCCCGGACCTTCGCGCAGGGGAGTTCGGCCTCTAGGCAGTTCGGCCCGAGTGGGAGGAGTCCGTCTCCCGAAGAAGTCCAGCCGCTTGGAGTACAAGGAGCTCGGCCGTCAGGAAGTTCGGCTGGCGGTGGGAGTTCGTCCTCTAGGCAGTTTGGCCCGGACCTTGGCGCAGGGAAGTTCGGCCTCTAGGTAGTTCGGCCCGGACCTTGGTGCTGAAGCTCTTCAGCGGCTACTGGTCACATTGGGCTGAGCGTCGGGCCGGGCTTCGGCAGGAGCGGGATTTATCCCCAACAGTAGCCCCCCCACTCCCGAGTTCAAAAATTGAGGGAAGGGAGTACCAAAACAGGCGACTGCCGAAGTCTTCTTCCAGGCTCCGCATTTGTTGCAGCTGAAGCTCGGGGGAGACCTCATCTCCAGTCGATGTTTGGAGTTGAAATGGAACTCGTTTCCAACTAAAGTCGATGAAGCTGATGTTGAAGCCGAAGTAAATCTCGCCTCCTTCGGTCGAGGTCGGATTCGAGCTCCTCGGGGGCGACATTATCCTCATCAGTTGAAGTTGACTCGAGGGAGACCTCCTATCTTGCAGCCGAGGTTGAAGTGCGCGCTCGGGGGAGATCTTATCTCCTACGGCCGAGCTTCCCTCGGGGGAGATCTTATCTCCTGCAGCCGAAGTGAAGTGCGCGCTCGGGGGAGATCTTATCTCCTGTAGCCGAGGTTGAAGTGCGCGCTCGGGGGAGATCTTATCTCCTACGGCCGAGCTTCCCTCGGGGGAGATCTTATCTCCTGCAGCCGAAGTGAAGTGCGCGCTCGGGGGAGATCTTATCTCCTGAAGCCGAGCTTCCCTCGGGGGAGATCTTATCTCCTGCGGCCGAGGTTGGTGCTTGTGTTAGGACGAGGTTCTCCTCCTGTTCCTAACCGAGGCTGTTCCGGTCACTCGGGAGAGAGATCTTATCTCTAGCCGAGGTTGTCAACGGTCGCTCGGGAGAGATCTTATCTCTAGCCGAGGTTGGTGCTCGTGTTAGGACGAGGTTCACCTCCTGTTCCTAACCGAGGTTGTTCACGGTCGCTCGGGAGAGATCTTATCTCTAGCCGAGGTTGTCAACGGTCGCTCGGGAGAGATCTTATCTCTAGCCGAGGTTGGTGCTCGTGTTAGGACGAGGTTCTCCTCCTGTTCCTAACCGAGGTTGTTCACGGTCACTCGGGAGAGATCTTATCTCTAGCCGAGTTGTCAACGGTCGCTCGGGAGAGATCTTATCTCTAGCCGAGGTTGGTGCTCGTGTTAGGACGAGGTTCTCCTCCTGTTCCTAACCGAGGTGTTCCGGTCGCTCGGGAGAGATCTTATCTCTAGCCGAGGTTGTCAACGGTCGCTCGAGAGAGATCTTATCTCTAGCCGAGGTTGATGCTCGCGTTAGGACGAGGTTCTCCTCCTGTTCCTAACCGAGGTTGTTCACGGTCACTCGGGAGAGATCTTATCTCTAGCCGAGGTTGTCAACGGTCGCTCGGGAGAGATCTTATCTCTAGCCGAGGTTGGTGCTCGTGTTAGGACGAGGTTCTCCTCCTGTTCCTAACCGAGGTTGTTTCGGTCGCTCGGGAGAGATCTTATCTCTAGCCGAGGTTGTCAACGAGGTGGGGAGATCTTATCTCTAGCCGAGGTTGCTCGCGTTAGGACGAGGTTCTCCTCCTGTTCCTAACCGAGGTTGTTCACGGTCACTCGGGAGAGATCTTATCTCTAGCCGAGGTTGTCAACGGTCGCTCGGGAGAGATCTTATCTCTAGCCGAGGTTGTCAACGGTCGCTCGGGAGAGATCTTATCTCTAGCCGAGGTTGATGCTCGCGTTAGGACGAGGTTCTCCTCCTGTTCCTAACCGAGGTTGTTCAGGTCACTCGGGAGAGATCTTATCTCTAGCCGAGAGTTGCAACGGTCGCTCGGGAGAGATCTTATCTCTAGCCGAGGTTGATGTGCGCGCTCGGAGGAGATCTTATCTCTCGGCCGGGCTTCTCTCGGGGGAGATCTTATCTCTTGCGGCCGAGGTGCGCGCTCGGGGGAGATCTTATCTCCTGCGGCCGAGCTTGTTGCTCGCGTTAGGACGAGGTTCTCCTCCTGTTCCTAACGCGGCGATTATTGACTGCTGCTCTCCTGTCATCGCATAGTTTTCGCATCCAGAAATAATATTATGCAGAGGGGAGAATTTTACCGAAGGGAAATCGTGGACAGCGCGCTCTCGTTTGAGGGGTCGACGGGGCGTTGTTCCTCGGAGCTCCCTCGAGCAGCAAGTCCAGTCCAGACGACCTCCTCTATCTCATGCCGGCCTTCATAATTTGGACCATGCTTCTCTTGACTTTGTCGCTGGGGATGACAATCACCGATGTAGCTAGCTCCTAGCTCCTCCCCGGGGTGGCGTTGATGACGCCGCGGGACGGCCAACCTTCTTGTCTTTTCCGGTTACGGCGGTGCCTATAGCCGATCTTCTCCTTGATCGCGTATGTTTGGAGAGGCCGTAGTCCTTCAGGTCTTGGCGGTTGGCTCTTAACTTTGCCGAGAATTCGAGTTAGAGGAGCGGGTCGTAGTTGCGGAACCTTCTGGGAGGGGGGCTTCGTTCCGTCCTTGCCGGCGCCGAACTTTATTTTGGAGGTTGAGTTGAGGAGTTCGGCTTTCCACCGAGCTTCATTTTACCTTGATGCCGAGCTTTGGGGGGAGCCCGGCTTTTCTCCGAGCCGAACTTCTTTCCGCTTCGACGGGGAACTTCTGCTCTCTGTTTCTCTCTTCGGGGCGATTGGGCTCTTCCTTAAGGCTGATTTCTCACGCCCTCATGGCGGGCTTGCTGGTGGAGTCGCTACCGGAGGCTGCTGTAAAGCGTGCAACGCCTCCGTGAGGCCACGGCCACGGATCTGTCGGTCAAGCAGGCCGAACTGCTTCACATCCATCGCGGGTTCAGGTGGAACCTAGGCCGCCGGGGCTGAAGCAGGAGCAGACGGGCCTGGACGGGATCGGGTCGCAGAGGCCACCGAACGCCGTGCGGAAGCTCTCCTGGGTGGCGTTTTCTCTTCGAAAGAGAAAAGGAAGATCTCTGGAGAGGGAAGAGAAGGGTCGCCGAGCACTCCTTTAAGAACAAGGGAACCTCGAAGGTTCAGGCCCTCCTTCTAGCGCCAATCTGTTGGTGCAGAAATCCGTCGCCGCCGGAGGTCGCCGCAATCGAGGCCGCTGGGCGCCGCCGGGGACCTGCAAAACGAAGTCCCGTCCGGAACCGGTGGGGTGGTGGCTCCGGCAGGACCCTCCGACGGTCAAGTTAGCTTTCCGACCAACAGTAATGGAGTGCTCGGAATGAGTTCCGGAGCTTAGAGATGCGGAGGAGAGCTTAGAGAGTCGAGAGTTCAGAGAGCTTAGCCTTAGTATGTCGGGAGGGGTCCTTTTATAGCGGAGCTTAGTTGATGGTGACGGCTGTGCCGTCTGGCAGAGAGTCGTCGGGCAGCATGGAGTTTGGTACGGAGAGGAAGGCGTCGTCCGGTAGATCGTGGGAGCCATACCGGCGAGTCGTGGGCCGCATGGAGTCCGGTACGGAGAAGAAGGCGTCGTCGCGGTAGATCGTGGTAGATCGTGGGAGCCATACTGGCGAGTCGTGGGCCGCATGGAGTCCGGTACGGAGATGAAGGCGTCGTCCGGTAGATCGTGGGAGCCATACTGGCGAGTCGTCGGCCGCATGGAGTCCGGTCTTGTAACAGAGTTCGGCCGAGGGGGAAGCCGGGGGAGTTCGTCTGGCTGAAGGGTCGGCCATCTGTAGAGTTCGACCGCAGGACGGTTGCCGAGGAGTTCGACCGCTGAGAGGCTCGAAGAAGCTCGGCTGGCCAGTTGAAGGACTTCGGTTGCTAGTTGGTTCGGCCAGGGCTCGCTGAGGAGTTCGATCGTCGCCTAGGGTCGGTCCGAAGGGGTTCGGCCACTTGGGCTCGCCTGGGGTCGGTCCGAAGGAGTTCGGCCGTGGGGTCCGAAGGAGTTCGGCTGCATGGGCTCGCCTGGGGTCGGTCCGAAGGAGTTCGGCCGTGGGAAGTCCGAAGGAGTTCGGCTGCATGGGCTCGCCTGGGGTCGGTCCGAAGGAGTTCGGCCGTGGGGTCCGAAGGAGTTCGGCTGCATGGGCTCGCCTGGGGTCGGTCCGAAGGAGTTCGGCCGTGGGGTCCGAAGGAGTTCGGCTTCTAGGTAGTTCGGCCCGGACCTTGGCGCAGGGGAGTTCGGCCTCTAGGCAGTTCGGCCCGAACGGGCGTCTGGGAGGAGTCCGTCTCCCGAAGAAGTCCAGCCGCTTGGAGTACAAGGAGCTCGGCCGTCAGGAAGTTCGGCTGGCGGTGGGAGTTCGTCCTCTAGGCAGTTTGGCCCGGACCTTGGCGCAGGGGAGTTCGGCCTCTAGGCAGTTCGGCCCGAACGGGCGTCTGGGAGGAGTCCGTCTCCCGAAGAAGTCCAGCCGCTTGGAGTACAAGGAGCTCGGCCGTCAGGAAGTTCGGCTGGCGGTGGGAGTTCGTCCTCTAGGCAGTTTGGCCCGGACCTTGGCGCAGGGGAGTTCGGCCTCTAGGCAGTTCGGCCCGGACCTTGGTGCTGAAGCTCTTCAGCGGCTACTGGTCACATTGGGCTGAGCGTCGGGCCGGGCTTCGGCAGGAGCGGGATTTATCCCCAACAACCAACATATAGTCGGCGTAGTGCTTACCGACACAAAGTCGGATATGTCAAAAACCGCCCGTGCAAAAAGCACGTAAAGGACAATCATGGGTATTAACCACTTACCCTACAACCAAATGATGCCAGAATAAGCCGAACCCACGTGTTTAACCATTGCCTATAGTTACCAATAATTTGTCTATAAAAGGAAGATAAACAAACAGTATTGGTAAGGCACTTCTAGGCAATACTCTACCAAATTTTCATTCTACCTACTGCTCAACCAACTTTTTTCCTCTAACTTAAGCATCGGAGGGTTCCCATCGAAAACACTTTCGATCAGTATGGACTTTGTTTTGCAGGTAAGTTAGAGGAAAAAAGTTGGTTGAGCAGTAGGTAGAATGAAAATTTGGTAGAGTATTTGTTTTGCAGGTATTCTTAACCAACAACAGGCGCTATAGGGGATTGGCCATAACAGATTGACGCTCCAGATAGAGAAAAAGGAAACTTACAATGGCAAAAACAAGAGCTTAAAACTCTGCCAACCAAACCAAACAGCCAATTATCCTAAGAGGTTTGGGGGTTGGAACTTCTACCAATGGGCCTATCTTCATTTACCCTTGATCTATCTTTTCTACTCCAATCTGCCATTGGTAACGACAAAGAAGGAATCAAAAGGAAAAAAAAGGAAAGCTAGCCTGAAAACTAAAAAGAGCTTGAAAGACCACAAAGATGGGGAAGAAGACTTGAAACCTTAGGCACCCACGAAAGCTCAAGATTACAGCGGAATGGCAGCACCCTCAATTGCAGCAAGAAGTCTTAGACAAAAGAGAAGGCAACCCTATATATAAAATCCACCGACTTTCAGGATGATTTCATTTAAATTAAGATCATGTAGATTGCGATACGTGGCGATGTATGAGCCGACCATCGGTCAGATGTTTCAACGAACCAATCGTCAGATCAAGCCACGACATCATTATCCACGAGAACAATCAAAGACCAATAGCCACTGGACACATGGCAACAAGTGACTGGTCTGAAATCAAATCGACCGGATCGTCTAGCCGCCAAACCATCTTTTCAACCGGACGCACTAATGATGGCTGCACGAATATCAAAATGACAAAACAACCGAAGACTCTTCAGCTTTCGGAGCAATTATTAATGCATGAAAATAAAGCAGTCGCCAAATTGGGGTTCGAGATGACACATGAAAACTCTCATCGTCCAACATGTCATCCCACGCATCAAGTCACGTGCCATTCCATCTTGGACTTGGGAGTGGGAGGCAACTGTTAGGACAATCGAATCTCCTCTCCCCGATTTGGTATCAGTACCCCGATTTATAGTCAGTAATCTCGATGGTGCAGCAGCAACATCAAATCTTCGACTGTCAATTAGAAGACTAATTGACTGTTGATAAGCATTTGAACTACTATTGACGTCAAGAAACAAATAGCCAATAGTCAACCAATCTCAACATCCGACCCACCATCGATGACAAAAAATCGACAACCGACCGTCAATCAATAAATCGATTGATAATCGATGATTCTCAATCGATTTTTCTAATAGACATGATGATTTAAACAATTGCATAATCGCTGATCAGTCGGAATATCAGAATCACCGACTGACGGTCAATCGATACGCTAACAACACTGACATACAGTCGGCATAATGCTTACTGACAGTCAGATATGTCAAAAACCGCCGGCGCAGAAAGCACGTAATGGATAATCGTGGGTATTAACCACTTACCCCATGACCAAATAATGCTGGAATAAGTGGAACCCACGTTTAACTATTGCCTGCAGTTACCAATAATTTATCTATAAAAAAAAGGTAAACGAACAGTATTGGTAAGGCACTTTTGGACAATACTCTGCCAAATTTTCATTCTATTTGCTGTTCAACCAACTTCCCTCCTCTAACTTAAGCATCGGAGTGCCCCCACCGAAAACACTTCCGGTCAGTGTGGATTTTGTTTTGCAGGTATTCTCAATCGGCAATAGGCACTATAGAGGATTGGCCGCAACAACCTCTACAAAATGGTTTGGCTTGTAGTGGACCAAGCGAAATTACTTAAAATGACACATTAAAATCCAAGGAGAGAGGATTTAAAAAATTGAGAGATAATTCAAAAGATCAGAAAGATACAAAAGATGCAAAAGATCAGGAAATTGCTAATGTAACATATATGACAGACCTCACTCTCTGTGATTAGTTTAAAAATGGCACAAAAGATTCTTTGTTTGCCATGCAAATGATGATGCTCTGAAGCACAAACAATATGCTCCACTGGAACATTAAGCACTGTGCATTATAAAACATTTCAGTCTGCAGTCAAACAAGCTACAAATTCAGAAGATACGAAAGGAGGAAAAAAACAGCAAGCTTCAACAACCTTCAGAGACTAACCTGGGTAATCATCCTAGAAACCATCCCACCACCAGATTAATCTTGCATACTGGAACATGTTTGATTCACTTAGACACATAGTGAATAAATCCCATTCAGTCACTGGCCGTCTAATGTAATCTGCTGGAGCTGAAGATTACCAATCAATCTGTAACAATAATCCAATTCAAGTATGCCATCATATTTGAAAGACCTTTTGAAGAACCTTTCCCATGACCCTCAAAAGGCATTTCCTCATCCACGATGAACCCAGATTCCATTCCACAAACTTTTTTTCTTAAAAAGTCGAAGCGTCCATTACTTCTAGCCAAAATTGTCCCTTTATAAAGCTATCCTGTAGGCAAGGGGATGGGAGGCAAACTGGCAGAGATTAAGTGTCTAATAGTCTATGGTGGCAATACTTTGTGACCAATTTGCTTCCCAAAGCCAAATAGCAGATTTCATATAAGCCAAAATGTATATATACAAAACTAGCCCATACATATACATTAGCTCTTTTTCAGATGAGAGATACTGCGAATGTACCAGCCATTTCAAGAAGGCACTTTAAGATCACCATTTCTAACAAATTGCACATAAATCTACTTTTAAGTAAGAATAAATGGTGCATCATCCATTTTTCTTGTTATTAGTTGTATTGTAGGTAATTTGACAAGTCACAAGTCCTAGCGTATTCCCAAAACTTGATCATAAATTGAGGTTGATCATAATCAGAAAAAATGGTGTAGAACATTTAAGAGGTTATGCATCTAAAAATTCATGGTTTGCCAGATTATTTCTAATACTCTATCCATTTAATGTCCTTTAATCATGAAAAGGATCTGCATCATTGATTAAACTTAGTTGAAAAGGGCTAAACAAATTAATTCTCATAAAACCAGAAAAATGAAAAGTTGCGACCATAAACCATAACCCAAGGTCGCAATTAAATAGTCACATATGTGCAGCATTGCTAAACACCTGAAAGCATTACCTCTCTTTTCAACCAACCTTTCCTAAATGATTGCTCTAATTGTTTAGAAACTTACCAGAAACAATTATTGAACCAACTAATTATTTAGAAACTTACCAGAAAAATGAAAAATCAGAAATGAGAAAAGGTGGGAGGAGGGAGAGAGAAATTGTGATGATCAGCATTCTCATAACCATGTCGAACCGGACAGTTCGGGGCATATTGAACCATACCGGCGGGGAATCGGGACGGTTCCAATGGTGAAAACGGCACATGCCTATGCCGGAGAAGACAGAGGGAAACAGAGAGAGAGGAGGAAAGGGAGAGAAAGAGTGGTGCCATCGGAGATCGGGGGCGGCCTGCTATGGCTGCCGATGGCCCGTTATGGCCTGCTATGGCTGCCGATGGCCCGCTATGGCCTTGTGATGCCCGATAGGGCTCAGTTAAAAGCGAGAAAGAAAGAGAGATAGAGGGGGAGCATGTACCAGAGCACGCACGGCCGACAGAGGGGACATCGGAGGTTTTCGGATGGCCGCCGTGGCCACTGGGCGACGGAGACCGTGTTAGCAAAGCCGCAGCCACGGAACATGGGCGACCGCCCCTATTCCTTCGTCGATTTTTTTAAAAAATCCGATGAATAGTGAAGCCCACAATCAGTTTGTCAGCTTTATTTTTTAATTTTTTTAAAAAAATCTAAAATAGTGAAGTCGGCAAACCATTTGCTGACTTCACTAAAATATTTTTTTTTGAAAAAAAGGCTAAAACAGTAAAGCGGCAATGGGTTTGCCAGCTTCATTTTTTTGGGAGGTTTTTTAAAAAAATCATGAAACAAGGGCAATACCCCTATTTCATGCCCGCGGCACTACCCGCGCGGATTGCACCGTCAAGCAGCCTCTTCGACCGCTTTTCCTTTGTCAACTTCGGTCTTCCCCCCTCCTCTCTCTCAATTTCTCTCTCTCTCTTTTCCTCCACCCTGTGTCGATTGTCCGATCCGGATCCATACCGTCGGTCGGTCGGTCAACACAGGCTCTGGCACCGAGTCTGTAAATCTTGGTGGTGATTGTTTGGTTCATGTTTGCTTATTTCTCGAACTCCAAGCTTAACGGCCTGACCTATTAAACTATAAGCAAAAGACAGGTTGGTATCAAAATCTGAAAATAAGGAAAGAACACTTGCAGTTATTAACATGGTTACAAAATTTAAGAGAACATTACTGCTTTACATGCAAAGGTCCTGCTTATTTCAGCCAAAAACATCAATTTTATGGAAGGAAATAAACAAACAAAGTATGAAGTTTGTTTCCCCCCCCAAAAAAAGGAGCAATGTTACATGATATGCAGTATAGGCAAGCATATAAATCAAGTTATGCAGCACATGGAAATTTACTTTGTGAAATAAACCAGCTGGCCATAGGTTTTGATATAAGATTATGCCTTCGAATTAGTGCCAATTGCAAGACAGCTATGAGCAAAGAAATACAAATAAATAAGGGGGTGGATTGTTGCAAGATAGCTCTTTATGGTAGTAAAGATATTGAGATGCAATTACAAATAGGTTGGATGCTTAACTGGTAACAGATATCAAGAGTCAGCAGTTGCAGATATTTATATTTCTTTGGGTGGAGGGAAGAACCTCAAAATAGTCAGCCTAAAAAGCATGGACAAAGAAAGAATAGAAAGGATCTACTTCAGAAGTAGTTGATGCAGAAATTTTTTTTGAAGGATTATTAAATGGTAAATGGTGAAGCTTATTCATTTGCATTCATTTATAAATATATATAATACACTAAAATCTCATGATTATGAGAAACAAATAAAGAAAAGAGAATCTCATGATTGTGAGAAACAAATAAAGAAGAAATTCAAATGATACAAAATCAAGGATGGTGGAGTTGGATGAATTGATATGCTGGTGGAGTTGATGGAGGAATTGATATACTTTCCAATGAAGGAATTGACATGCTTTCCAAATATAACCAATGAAGAAATTGATATGTTTTCCAAATATAACCAATGGAGGAATTGACATGTTTTCCAAATATAACAGTATCCAATACTCCTCAAACTGGAGCATATATGTCGTATGCACTAAGCTTGTTATATGCGTAGCTAATTTGAGAACCTCTAAGAGATTTAGTAAATATATTTGCTAGTTAATCATTGGAGTTAACAAAACCAGTAGCAATGCTTCTAGAAAGAATCTTCTCTCTAATAAAGTGATAGTCAACTCTATATGCTTAGTCCTCTCATAAAAAAAAACTGGATTGGAGGCGATATGTAATGCAACTTGATTGTCACCAATCAATTTTGCCAAATTTCAATCCTTAAATCAATTGCTTTAACCATGTAAGCTCACAGGTTGCCATTGCCGTGGCTCGATACTCAACCTCCGCATTTGACTTGGCAACAATATCCTATTTCTTACTCTTCCTGGATCCTAAGTTACCTCCAATAAGAACACAGTATCCTAAAGTATCCTGGATTCTATCAAAAGGAGACCCTGCCCAATTAGCATCAGTGTAACTAATTACCTGCGTATGTCCCCTAATCTTCATATAATAATCCTTGGCCAGGTGCTCTTTTGATGTATTTGAGGATGCGAATAATGGCATCCTAATGATTGCCACATGAAAACCACAAAAATTGACTAACTAAACTCGCTGCAAAGAAAAAATCTGGCCAAGTTATCATGAGGTAGTTTAGTTTTCTAAGAAGTCTTCGATATCTACCTGGGTCTGATAAAGACTCCTATCCTGGAAGAAGTTTAACATTCGGATCTATTGAGGTATTAATGGGCCTACAGCCCAACATGCTTGTTTCTTCTAGTATGTCTAATGCATATTTTCTTTATGAGATAGCAACATTGGAACTAGATTGGGCTACCTCAATTTTGAGAAAATATTTGAGTTTGCCCAAGTCTTTGGTCTGAAAGTGATTGGAGAGATGTTGTTTCAATTGATGGGTACCAACCTAGTCGCTACCTGTGATAACTATATCATCCACATAAACCACTAAATAAATACAACAATCATGTGACATATGGCGTTAGAAAATAGAGTGATCGATCTCACTGCAAATCATACCAAACTCTTGTATAACAATGCTAGATCTTCCAAACTAGGCCTATGAAGATTGTTTCAACTCATAGAGAGAGTGGCGTAGCCTGCATACTAATCCAGACTCTCTTAGAACAATAAAGCCAAGCGGTTTCTCCATATACACTTTTTCCTCAAGCTCCCCATGAAGGAAGGCATTTTTGATGTCCACCTGAAAAAGAGACTAATAGCGCATAGCAGCCATAGACAAAAATAAACAAATAAAAGCAACCTTGGCCACTGATGAGAAAGTATCCTCATAGTCCAATCCAAAAATCTAAGTATAATCTTTAGCAACTAGACGAGCCTTAAGGCAATCAAGTTGACCATCGGGACCAACTTTAATAGTGTAAATCCAACGACAGCCAACAATAGATTTTCCAAGGGGAAGACGAACCAGTTCCCAAGTGCCACTAAAATCTAAACCTGCCATTTCATCAATCATAACTTGGCACCACCTCGGATGCAAAAAAGCATCACTGGTTGTCTTGGAAATAGAAACAAAAAATAAGGAGGATAAAAAGGCATTATAGGGTGAAGATAAACGATGGTAACTCAGAAAATTGTAAATGAGATGAGGATTACGAGTAGAGTACATTTTTTGATAGCAATGGATAGGCTATCGACAAGAGAAGATAGATCCATGGTAGGGACAGGTGCTGGAGCAGGATGTCAGTAATCAGGAACATTTGCAAGGCTGGCAGGAGGGCCAAGTTGAGACCATCGATGATACGTCTGAAGAGGATGTATTGAAGAGATAGTTTAGGATCAAAAAGAGATTTAAGATAGGGGACCGAAAGAACCTCAGATATGATAGTGCGCTCAGTAATAAGAGAAGAGAAGAGAGATTTCTCAAAAAAGATGACATCTACTAAGGTGAAATAGCGGTTGGTGTCCGAAAAATAACACCTGTATCCTTTCTGAAGTCGAGGGTAGCCCAAAAATATGCATTTAAAAGCTGTAGTAGAAAGTTTGTCCAATCCAGAGGTGAGATTGTGAACAAAACATGTGCAACCAAAATATGAAGGGGAAGAGGATAAAGAGATTAATTAGGAAATAGAAGAGAATAGAAAATTTGATTCTATCCTACTGAAGATGGCATGCAGTTCATCAAATAACAGGCAATAAGTATAGCATCACACCAAAACGAAGTGGAACATGAGTATGAAGTAATAAAGAATGGGCAGTCTTAATTAAATGACAATTTTGTGCTCAGTTGTTGAGTTTTGATACCTCGAATTTGACCCATGGTAGCGAAGAAGCCCACAACAGAGAAGCCACAGCAGCAAAGCCCAGAAGCTCGATCCGCAAGAGAGTGCAGCCCACAAGCATGCACAGCCCGCAGGCGAGTGCAGCCCATAAGCGCGTGCGGCCCAAGCACACGGGCATGGCCCAAGATGCACGCCTAGCATGGTCCACCGCACGGTGTAGGAGGGGACTCATGTGGACCACATGCGAACCAGACGCGATCCACATGTGGTCCATCATGCCTAGCTCAGCTCCATGCAGTCCACACGCAAGGCGTGGACCCCTTAGCGGCTCAGGGCTATTTCATGCGGTCCAAGAGGCTTTTTTGCATTATTTATCACATGGGTTGCATGATCGAATGACCGAGAGAGTATGCGGGTGAGTCCAACAGACAGGATACTTCTTTTGTTAGGGATCTGGTACCACTTATTGCGGCAGACAGAAAAAAATAAAAATAAGACAATCAAATATATGGATTAGACCAAGATCAACCTCTACAGGGCATACAAAGCTTCACTATGAAAAAAGAGAATTTATAAGAGAAAATCACACCCTTAACCCTCGTACATCAATCCCTCTCTCAACAAGAAGCACTCCCTCACAAAGCAGTCCCTCTGAAACGACCGCTACCTGGCAGTCTGTCTAAAGCCTCCTGCTTCAGCTCTCTATCGATGCCTTTCAGGATCTACTGCTGTAGATCAGCTCTTTGATCATGCCTTGGGACTCTCTGCAGTCTGCCATTGCTTTGCCTCAGCCCACAGGGCCTCTTATAGGCCTCAACCGCAGCTCAATCCAAGTCCAACATGGTCCAGGACACTTGACAAAACCCAAACAACTCATTGGTCTATCTGATCATGACCGCAAGTTCCCACGTCCGTCGGATCGTGCAATCGTGCAATAAACATCTCAGAAAACCCTCGTGAGCCACGTGAAACCTATAGACCCTTAAGCGGTCCATGCAGGAGGCGTGGATCGCATGAAATGCATGGAAAAAGGGTTTTAGCCTCGTGGACCGTGCATGGACCGTGCCCGGTCCACACGACCCCCATAGACCATGCCTCATGCTGGCATGGTGGACCACACGATCTGGGCCTCCCGTGTGTGCAGGCTATGCGTGCGCTCGTGTGCTGGGCCTGCACGGGCCACGTGCGCCTGGGCTGTACGCTCGCTTAAGCAGCGCCCGCCTGCTAGGCCGCACCCAGCTTGCAGGCCCTACACCTGCGGGTCAGGCCAAGGCCTGCTCTAGGCCTTGGGCTTTTCACTGTGGACTTTGCTGTAAGCTCCTTATAGATCGAATTCGAGGCATTTTTTCTTAACAATCTCCACCTCGACTCGACATTTGGCCTCCACCTAACTTTGAGAGCTTTCTGAATGATCTCGCCTCCATGCCCTAGGACATACGCCTGCTATTCATGGATGGACAAACATGAAAGTCGAGCCAGACTGCTCGATCACATCTTCGTCATATGCGGTGCTTCACCTAATTTAAGACCTGCTTGGGATAGCCTTCTGCGATAATAGGAACTTCACCTAGCGACGTCACATATCGTCCTTGCGAGTCTCACATCTCGTGCTCGATCCATCTACATTTGGAGCTCCACCTCGTACTAGGCTCCCACTAACTTTTAAAGCTCCACCTCGCATTGGGCTTTTCGCCAAGAAATAGTCCTCCATACTTTCTTCCCATTATGATAATCCTACTGTTGCGCAAGATGTTTAGGATTCCTTTATCAGCTCTCCACCTGGAGTCGATCAAATCCAATCTGCTTAGTAAGATCAAATTTTTTCTGAAACTGGGTATATATCGGATCTCGCCCATTCTGACTATCCATCATGTACCTTCACGCTGATGGTCCCGGTGCCCTTGATCACATAGCTTGATCCATCTGACAAGTGAATAGTGCCATCACTGCTTTTCAAGGAGTTAAACAACTTTTCTCTACAACACATGATGCGAACATGCAGAATCCATAATCCATTGGTGGGAAGAAATAGATACCTCATCAGCCACCAGAAGGATATCATAATTGTCTTCTACATCACTACTTACCATTGCCATAGTAGCCTTCGTCCGATCTCTAAGTTACAGGCTATCTTTGAAATGATGCCCCAACTCGTCGCACCAGTAGTACTTAATCTTGCTTAAATCCCTCGTCTTAGACTTGGACTATCCATCTCGCAATCTCCTATCGCTCCATCTTCTGTTACCATCACCTCCAGACACCATCAAAGCTAAGTCGCCACCTAAACTTAAGGCTCGATTCTTCCAAGAATTTCATTCTGGAGTAGAACAAAACTTATCTCTTACATCTTAATGTTGCTCTTTCCTATTAGAAAAGTTATCACCAAGAACTCAAAAACAGAAAAAAGTGATAAAAGCAAGACCAACGCGCTGATCTCCTCAACTTTCTCGCCAATGCTGAGAAGATCGGTAAGGATCTTCTGAAAGTTGCTAAGATGCTTCTGCATGCTTTGCCCCTTGATCATCTGCAGCTGGTAGAACTGCTTCCATAGGAAGAGCGTGTTGGTGAGTGACTATCATGTACATCTCGAACTTCAACCATATCATCGTCGGAAAAGTCTCGCCAAGCACATAGATAACCATATCATCTGCTAGGTACAAGCAAATCATACTTACCACTTGCATCTAGAGCCACCCTCAATCCTACACCATGATAGCCTACATTTTCTTGTACAAGAGAGTATCGATCAATCCTTGTTGGATGAGCATGTCCTTTACCCTCGCTTGCTATAAGAAAAATTGCTCTTTCCATCAATTATGTTGATCTCTACCTTAATTGAGCTCAAGATTTTTGGTACCGATACCAGTGACCATATCGATTGCCGGTCGGTACAGTACGGTATCGATACCGAACCGTACCGACACTCAATATGGCAAGTGTGCCAGTTAAATCAGCATGCCATTTTTTTGGTTTTTTGTTGTTTTTCGAGAGAAATATTCAATGATTTTAAAAAAATATTTAAATTATTATTCAATAATATTAATTAATATTTGTATTACTCGAAATTCAGAAATAATGTTAATCGTATGTGAAATGAATCCAAATACATAAATTAGATATCATTGGATCCTAAAATGCTTAAATTAATTAAAAAAATCTTTACAATATTAAATATATATTATTCATCAAAATTCGATCGACTGTTGATGTCCATAAATAGTATGATCATTTATATATTCAGAAGGAACATCAATCTAGCTAGATCCATAAGGCAGACGTGCTAGATCATAACTCATCTATGGAGTATCATTGAGGTCCTAACTCTGAGCGGTATCCTCGGACTGATAGTATGGTTGTAAAGAGACCCATCCAAATATATCAAGAGCAAAATTCAATCCATAAGATGCTCGAGGCTACATAGGATAGTAGCCACTAGAAAATATCCTTGATGCACCATATTTATATATATATCCATAAAGATCATAGAATGGTTATGGCTGCGGATAGAAGGATCCAGAATACAAAGATGAATCTGATATATCTATGAATCCTACTCCATGTACGAGATCATTTGCAGCTGCATCATGTCCTAAACGACCTCGTGGAGCCCATCATCTATATGAAATCGTATTATCACGGGCTCTATCAATACATGCACTGTGGTCCCTATCTTGCATGGCATGCGCAAACTGACACTCACCATTAAATCGAAGACCACCAACTGGCTGTCTCCTGTCCTCCTGTCCCTTCATGATCATCAAATCCATGACCAACTGAAGAACTACCACTACTGCTCCATCTAGTATCTGAATCTAAGTGAACCGAATGCTCGAACTCTACTGGTGTCGTACTTGTTTTTTTTTCTTTTGCTCATATCTTGCTCTGGCTGCCTAAGCTGTGAGGATGGATGCTATGGCACATCGGCTAGACATCTAGGTGGAATGTTGTTGCTTGCCCACTGAGAGACGTCTACCCCAGCCTCGCTAGTAACAAAGCTGGCTGATCATGGAGACAATCCTGGCTCATCAAGCTCTGAATTCTACTGCTGACTCATAATCCATCCGATCATTGAATCATCTTCATCTTCAGCAACAAAATCACTATAAGTCGAATCCGAATACTTTAGCTGAACTTCCTCTTGAATGAATTTGAGTCTCAATCTCAAATTGTAGTATACATATACAAGATCGTTGAAGCGTTTCTATTTTAGACGGTTCCTCTACTTACTATGGATAAGAGCAAAGATCGACTAGTTACGCTCACATCCACTCAATGAAATCGTTTAGGAGAGGATCTTGATGGCAAGATATCTCAGATGTCGTGCAGATCCACCAAAATGCACCCACCATTCAGCAACAAAATAATTGAAAATCATGAAAATCAAAAATAAGATTAAATATAAAAATAAACTAATTAATATATATATTTGAATTCATTTTTGATTTGCTTTTAACTACTACATTACTTTCAAATGATTCTGTGCCCTTCTTAAATATTTGTCTGTAAAAAAATCATTTGTTATAAACTTATAATGTAATGTCTTATTTATCGAAGACATCGCTAAGTTAATAAACATCATTAAACTTAACTTACTTATTCAAGATACGTAGCCGCGATGTCTGCATTGGACTCCATCTTATCTATTACATTTCGTAGGATGAACAAAAGCTCTTCATTCATGCCAATCTCAGGTATAGAGTACTGATACCTCGGATTCAGATAGTAAACTACACAGATTATCATAATTAAGTTTATTTATATAAATTTTTAAAAAATTGTTGATTTGCTGCTTACCTGTTAAATACAACTTTCTATCCATCTGATAATTCCATCGACGATCGATGATCCTGTACTCATGTGCATGTTTTGAATCTGCTACCTTGATTTGTTCCTTTGCCCTCTCCATCATATGATATAGGAAACCGATCTGAGGGTATTGCTCACTATCGATAATCCGAAATACTTCATACATAGGCTTGATAGCCGCCACTATCCTCTTAGCCGGCTGCCAGAATGATTGTCTCATCACTAGGCTCTTCATAGTGCTCCCCTTAGTGCCTATCCTAGCATATCTACTTTCTTACCATTCACTACCGACAAACATTTGACGTAGCTGTACTTTCTTATTAATCAGGCTACCAAGTGTTATATAATTGATAGCAAACCATGTGACACCTGATCTCAATATATCGCCTCCAACATACTCCCGCATCAATGATAAGATTCACGTATGGTTATAAATGAATATGATGATGCTTTATGCTGACTCTACTGTTTTCTGCACCCTACGAATCTTTCCAATATCCATCAATATCAGATTAATACAATGTGCAGCACATAGTCCAGAAAATATGATCGTTGCTCTATCAATAACTCTCCGGCAGTCTTATATTGTGATAACCTGCACGATATTCCGTTCTTCTACTTGATCAATCACCTCTTCCATCAATTTAAGGATGTAGCTAGCATCGTGCATCTCAACTAAAGCATTAATAGACTTGTAAAAAAATATTCTTCCATCATAATATGTCAAGAAGTTGATGATGCTTCGTCTAGTAGGATCAATCCAACCATCACACATCACAATCAATCCATACACAGGTCACTTGCTCTTAAATGATGCAATCCACTTCTCTAAATCCTCCTTATTGCTGTCAAGAAACTCACCATGGATATCTCTTAGTCCTGGAGGATCAATACCTAGACCGACAACTTGTATAGAAGAAATGGCAGAACGATAATATGGATTGTCTACAGCATTCGCTAGAATGTGACTGAAGTGAAACAAAGATCCAATAGCTAGCCACATATCCCTCTTCTTATCTTTCTTCAACATAATGTCAATCCTTTATTGCTTGAAATCTTTATTAGAAAAGGCTTGTAGATCCAAATCATAAATAGTGGCTCCTGTTGGAATTTTCCTAGAGAATTTTTTCTACTACCAAATGCTTCCAACATGAATGTAAGATCTACTGACGGGCTCTCTAACTAAGGATATCCTCCTAAACCATGACTCAAACTATGCTACAGTGCTACGTCAACCAAATCCGCTCTCATAAACTGACGACCCAAATGAAACTCTATACCTGGCCAGCTCTTTTAACTGTCATTAATCATATAAACTCATTCGAATGGCAGCGTCGATCTGTGCCTGCTCATCATCTGGAGCAAATCCTTCCTCTAATTTCCTAGAGTGATAAGAAGGTTGCTCTACTGCTCGACGGTCCATCTCTGCCTTCTTTAAATTTTTTTCTTTATTGATTTAAAATCAACAAAATGCTTCTTCATCAACTGATGGATCTCCTGTGGATACTTACGGTACATAGCTACATCCAGATAGCCGCCAGCCAAATGTTGCTTCAATCGTGTAATCCCTTCTTTGAATTCTATGTTACACCATTTACATCTCCAATGATGTCAGTCTGAGAGCATCTCTCTATGCTCCCAATCAATGTCATGCTCTGGATCCTTCTTTCGCGATAGATTCATTCCTAAAAATCGACAAGCACATTATTTTAATAATTACATAAAAATAATAAATTTTATTTATCTATTTTTTATATTTTATAAATTATTTAATTATTTTTTATTAATTTTTAAAAATTATATTAAAAAAATAAAAAATTAGAAAAAAATTTGGTCTTACATCCATGTAGAATCCTATCATTGATGTTACATATAAATTTGTTAGTCCGTAAACATGTATAAGATGCTTTTTCTTCAAAATTTAGACCTATAATACTATGCACAAGATGCATTAAAACATGGATAAATTGATACCAAATTTATGTCAAAAATAGCTTGTAAATTCCTTATTAATAATCTGATTTTATAATTTTTTTAAAATTTTTTTAATAATTTTTTATTCTAAAAATATATATTTTAAGTTTAAAAATTATATACTTAACAAAAATTAATGATTTTAATGTCATTGTGTAGATCATCCATAAATCTACAACATATATTAAAATCATAAAAAAATAAAATTTTGACATAATTTTCTCTTATTTTTTTTATTTTTTATGATTTTTTTTAAAAAAAAGAGAAGAGGAGAGAGCTAGGATGAAAAATTTACCTCTAATCCACCTTCTTCCTTTGTTTTTCTGCTGTTTTTGGAGTGGGAGAGTGAGCAAATCTTTCGAAGAATCTAAAAATAAGAAGTCGAAAGGCTTTCTCTCTACCTCTCTCTCTTATTTCGGCTTCCTCTTTCAGCTTTCTCTCTACCTCTCTCTCTTATTTCGGCTTCCTCTCTGCCTCTCTCTCTTATAAAACACCGAACCATTCGATTCGGTCTGAAACAGGGCCAAACCAATCAGTTCAGGCCCTTATCGCTTGGTTCAGGGCCGAACCAGGTAGTTTCCTTTTTTTTTGTTCGAGTCCCAATTTTTATGTGCAAACTAAGCCGGTTGGGCGCCAGGTCGGTTCCAAAATCCATGATTGAGCTTAATTTCTTCATCTTCTTCAATCTTGATCACCACTGCCACAACCAGCGCTCTGGTACCACCTAGCTCTGATACTAATTATTGAGGATCTAGTACCATTTGTTGCAGTAGAAAGAAAAATAAAAATAAGATATAATCAAATATGTGGACTAGACCAAGGTCTACCCTCCATGGGGTATGTTAAACTTCATTATGAGAAAAAAAAATTACAAAAGAAGATCATACCCTCAATCCTCGTACACCAATCCCTTCCTCTCAACAAAAAGCACTCTCTCACAAAGCTCTATCTCTCTCTCTCTCTCTAGAAGACCCCGTGAAGCGACCGTTGTCCGCTGCCTGGCAGTCTGCCTAAAGCCTCCTACGTTAGCTCTCTGTTGGTGCCCTTCAGGGTCTGCTGTTGTAAATCAGCTCTCTAATCACGCCTCAGGACTCTCTGTCATCTGCCACTGCTTTGCCTCTACCCATAGGGCCTCTTATAGGCCTCAACCGCAGCTCAATCTAAGTTCAACATGGTCTAGGACCCTGACAGAACCCAAACAGCTCACTGGTCCGTCTGATCACGACTACGAGCTCTCGCGTCCATCGAATCATTCAATCACGTGATAAACAACTCAAAAACCCCCGTGAGCCTTGTGAAACCCATAGATCCTTAAGCAGTCTACGCAGAGCATGAGGACAAGATCATCCAAAAGCTCTCAAAGTTAGATGGGTTTCAATAGAATGCATGCCCTACACACCTGAGAAAATAGAACGCATGAGCAAGATCCCTTATGCTTCTGCAATAGGAAGCCTCATGTATGCCATGCTATGTACACGACCTGATATAGCCCATGCTGTAGTGTCACAAGCAGATATCAGTCAAATTCAGGTGAAGAACACTGGACTTCTGTGAAATGTATCCTTAAGTACTTAAGAAGAACTAAGGATATGATGTTGGTCTTTGGTAACGGAGAACTCCAAGTCCAGGAATACACAGACTCGGATTTCATATCCGATGTAGATGATCGAAAGTCGACATCTGGAAGTCTATTTGTGTGCAATGGTAGTGCTGTCAGCTGGAAGAGTTCCAAGCAAACTGTGATAGCAGATTCCACCATGGAAGCAGAATATATCGCTGCATCAGAGGCTGCGAAGGAAGCATTCTGGTACAAGAAGTTTGCTGCAGAAATCGGAGTAATGCCATCAGATGCTATTCCTCTATACTGCGACAACAATGGCGCCATAGCCCTTGCTAAGGAGCCGAGGTCTCACCAGAAATCCAAGCACATTGAGCGGCGATACCACCTCATCCGCGATTACCTCGAGAAGGGTTACGTCGAGGTCAAGAGAATCGACTCCACAGATAATGTGGTAGATCCCGCTTACAAAGCCGTTGGGCCAGCAGAAGATCGAAGCCCATCTTGAGAAGATGGGACTTAGACTTTGTAGCCAATTGACTTTAGGACAAGTGGAAGATTGTTAGATATATGTGCCCTAAAAGCCAGAATTGGCTGACACTTGTAATACACTTCTAGGGGCAAAATTATAATTTTGACTATAATCAATAAAATGGATTATTTTCTATCACATGTGTATTTAGTGTCTGTGATACATCCTTTGAGTTAATGGTAATGATAATTCATATTTTCAAGAGTTGAAAATTTAAGACATGAATAATCATTATTAACTCATAAAATGCTTCCGACCATAGGATCATCACGAGGATGGTGATTGATCCGGAAGGTTGGTGTACAATCGCTTCTCTTTAGTAGATGAGTCTTGAGTCTACGGTGTGAAGACACCGGAGCGAGAGTACAGATACTCGTTAGAGAATGAGGGCACTGAGCGTGACCACCTCGAGTAGTCATTAGGAAGTCTACCTTCTCGTCAATGACTGACTCGATGCTGCAGTGGTGTGTCTGATTCTTTGACCTGAGGTGCATCGGCAGTTCACCTTGAGGGTGTTATAGTTTGACTACACCATAACTCGATCTCCTAGCCATCCGGAACCCTGAGGTGTATGTTAGCTATAGCATGTTCATTGTAGGAACTGGATTGCATCAAGATGGAATCTATCTACCTCGGTGGTAGAGGAGCAGCCCTATGATGATCATGAGAATCAAGTCCAGAAGCCCATGGCCATGGCAGAGTGAAATAATAGAAAGAGTTTCTATTTAGCTTTTCACACCGGACCTGAATCGAATGATTACATCATATGACAGAGACTAGGGTTTGACGAGTTCACCTTAACCCTAATCTGATCGGAGCTTAAGATAGAAGAACTTAATCACACAGGTAGCTGCACCAAGAGGTTCGCATTCAGCTCTAATGGGTTGCCACCATATACTGCTAGGTGTCACTGATGGATTTTGGGAGCAATTAGAATGATTTAGATGATCGATCATTCTAGCTGTTCGAATCAAAAGAGTTCTGATCCATCGAAAGAAGTTTCGATGATGTCGATGATAGAGATCATGACATATCCCATTACCATACAGAACTGAACCTAACTGGATCACACAAACAAGGGTTTGAATCTGGTGATCATCAATTGAACTAATCCAGTTCAATTGATCTGAATGAGATTCAATTAGGTTCAAGAAAATCGTGCTAGCACTCGATTGAACCTAACGTTCTTCTTTTACTATCATAAATAGTTGTCCTAACTGAGCCAAAGGAGTTTGTGCTCGATCAGAGGCCTTCACTTGATCTGACTGGAGCTTATCCAAGTCAGAAAAGGGTTGTCTTATTTTGTAAGATAATACCTGCCATTTTTGGTCACCTGCTATTTCTCGTCCTTTGACTTTGGTCAAAAGTTGACCTTTGACTGGTCAAATGTTGACCATTGACACTTTGACTTTTGTCCATGTGTCACGCACCTATTGGAGAGCTGGTGGGGGCTTGTCCCCCTATCAGAACCTGGCAAGGAGGAGGGCGCATGCCACCCTTGGCGTGTGCCCAAGCTGGAGGCGCCCAGGAGTCCCTGTTGGACAGGGACTCCATCTCCTTTTTGGATTCCGATTAGACTTCTCCTAAGAACCAAGTTTGACTGGTCTTAGATGCCATCTAAGGAGGAATCCAAGGGACTCTATTCCCACCAATCAGATTTAGATCTGATTTCACAAAGGGTTGTGATTGGTTGGGAAGAAGAGTTGGATCACGCATAGTTTATATAAATAAGACCCTGCGCCCAACCCAAAGAGCATTGAAAAGAATAGAAAAAATCCCACGCCCAAGGCTGGTTCTCTCCTCCACGCTAAGCCCATCTTCTCCCTCTCCTCTCCACGCCCAAAGTAGTTTGGGATCTTGGTTGGTGCAATCCAGACGAGAGAAAAACGACAGAAAGCTAGAAAGCTGTGCTGCTGCAAAAGACAACTGCTGATCTTCGAAAGGTGTTTTGAAGATTAAATTAGATCCAGATCTGATTTTTGGAGACGTGATGGAGAAGAAGAGGATCTCCAGATCCAGTCCGAGTGGATACCGGTAGAGGCCAGGCACTTGCGTGGCTAGATCCAGAACCTTCCACTGCTTACAGGATCATCAACGAATAATAGGATTATCCTACGTCAAGATAAATTAAATTTGATTTAATTTATCTGAATTTATTTTAATTATTAAAATAATAAAGATCAGATCTGAAACATCCCAGATTTGATCTGGATCAAAAAAAAAAAAATTTGAAATATATCTCTTGATCCGATCAGATCTAAACGAACCTGATCCGAAAAATCAAGATTTTCCTTCAACTGGTATCAGAGCCATGGTTCTAAAGTGTTTAGATCTGATTTTAAATTTATTTTAATCAAAAAATAAGTGATTTCAGATGTCACATGAGATGTGATCAGATCTGAAATCAGAAAAAATTAAAATTAAATGATTTGGATCTAAGATTAGAAAATATGCATGACTAGTTCTAAAATAGAATAGTTCTATAGAATAGTCTTGCATGTTTTCAATTTAATTTGATTAAATCATATTTTAGATCTATTTATTTACTATTTTCTAATATTATAATTATTATAATAATATCTAAAAAATAGTAAATAAAAATTATTTAATTTTAACATCATATGAGATATGATTGATGCATGTCTAGACTAGTTGTAGAATAGTTCTACATAGTTATCTAGATTAGAGTTTATTTTGATAAGATCAATTTAAATCTAATTTTTTAGATTATTATGAGATAATTTAGATCTGAAAACATGCATGATTCGATACATGAGATGTATGCAAAATATGCCATGATTAGATCTAATTTGTATATGAGATATATGATATAGATCTAAAACTGTTTTGTAGTATTACATGTTCCTGATTAAGGCGTTCCTCTTGGCCGTCCGGTCATAAGAACGAAGAAGGGTTTAAAGGCCCTCTCCTCCCATCCGATGGGGTGTTCTTATGACGTGTAGGGGTGCTGCGCGTTCGTCCTTAATCAGAAACCCAAAACTTACTTTCTGCAAAATCCTAGATCCTGAAACCCTAGGATTTATTGTGCATATTTTGTTTATGAACCCTACTTAATTAAAAAAATTAAGATTATGGAATATTAATTAGGTCTAAAATTGAGAATTTCAGATCTAAGACATATTCATAATACTGGGTTCGGGCTTGGATAGCTCAATTAGGTCTAAGTGGTTGATCAAACCGAATCAAGAGTTGGTTAGATGGGATCAACAATGCTTAAATTGACCAGCCTAATAGGATTAAGTCTGGGTCAAGATCGAGTCACGATCAAGCAAGACCTAATTAGGCTCAGAGGTTAGAGTCTGGATTGTAGGCTAACCCAATTGGTTCTGGCTCAACAATTTGGTGTCTAAGGTAAGTTTGGCACATACGACCGACTGGTTTTTAATTGGAAGCTACTCGACCTGAATGCGTTCTTGTACGAGTTAATGGCATATCCCTTCCACCGATCTCACTTACCTGGCCATATCTGTTGACTCAGTTCTAATTTGAGGTGGTCAATAATCCGAGCTAACCCATGCCACTAGGTTAGTCATAATTGTTATGACTATGACAAGTCTAGTTTAATGAGACCTGAATCAATTCTCCCTAAGAAAAGATTAAGTCTGAGGTCTTCCACCATTGTAGATGTGCGGGCCCTTCCCGGGGTTGATTGTTCTCGGCTGGATACAGTGGCTCAGTTGCACCGGGAAGATGCAACCATGTCTATTAGGCATTGGATGCTATGGGCTGGAGGATGAGTTGGGCTCAATATTCCGGATACGGTGAGAGACTCAATTAGGAATCCAGTCTGTGCAAATGGTGGGTCTGACTTAACTAAGGAGTGGATCAATATTTCCGGATACGGTGAGATTCATGAATTAGAGACCAAGTTTGGGTGCACCATGATTAGAGAATCATTGAACAAGAGTTGTTCACTCATTGGCTAACCCATCACCAATAACTGTTAGGTGAGGTGATGAGTCAGTTGGTGAGACCGCACCACCCACTAGAAATCATTAATCGTGGAGATTTTCGCATCTCTACAGAGGGAGTGTAGGGATCCGAGAAAATAGTGGGAAAGCTAATTTATTTAAAAATAAAATTTCCTAAACAAATTGGTCAAGTCATAATTACAGTATCTAACTAGAATCTTTGACTCTCTACAGAAAAATGTCTGCGTCCAACCCATTGGCACGTATCCTGGACACACATAGACTGACTGGACCCAATTATAAAGATTGGCTCAGGAACTACAAAATCGTTTTGGGTTCCGAGAAGTTAACCCATGTATTGGACCAGGACCCTCCCACCTTACCAGCCGTCCATCCACTGAACAGAGAGCGTCTCTAAAAAAATGGATAGACGAAGATAATAAGGCCAGATATTACATGTTGGGCTCGATGTCTGATGAGCTCCAGCGCCAACATGAAGATATCGGGACTGCTCGCCAAATGTTGGCTCACCTGAGATGTTTGGTGAACAGAGTCGCGCAGCCAAGTATCAAGTCACGAAATGACTTTTTAAGGCTAAGATGCATGATGGGCAGTCAGTCCAAGATCACTGTCTGATGATGATCAAGGACTTGGAAGAGCTTGAGAAGCTCGGTGTGAAGTTAGACTTGGATCTGCAGAACGATATTATTCTGCAATCCTTGACTGATGCATATGGGCAATTCATCATGAATTACCACATGCATAAACTTCAAAATTTCTTTGGCCGAATTAATGAATATGCTGGTCACCGCTGAGCTTTCTATGAAAGGTTCTAAAGGCTCAGTTCTTGCTATGGAACGGACTTCTTCCAAAAGAAAGTCTTCTGGAAAGAAAAAGAAATCTGCGAAAAAGCAGAAAATGGAAGAAGGAAAGAAGAAGGCAGAGTCGATGATGAAAGTCGCTGCAAAAGGAAAGTGTTTCCATTGCAACAGCGACGGCCACTGGAAGCGGAACTGCCCTACTTACCTGGCCACCCTGAAGAACAAGAAGGAAGGTCCTTCTGGAGGTATGCTCGTTATTGAGTCTAACCTTACGGTTTCTTCTGCATCCAGTTGGGTGCTTGACTCTGGTTCTAGTGCTCATCTGTGCACTTCCATGCAGGATCTTGAGGATAGCAGGAGGCTGAGGGATGGAGACATGATCCTACGCATCGGTAATGGAGCAAGAGTTGCTGCAGTGGCGGTGGAAACATACCCTCTTCGATTACCATCTGGTTTAGACTTAGTTTTGAAAGACTGTTATTATGTGCCTGCAGCTAGCAGGAATTTGATTTCTGTTTCATGCTTAGCACTAGAAGGCTATGTGATTACCTTCTTTAAGGACCATTGTAACATTCTTTATGAAAGAAATAAAATTGCAAATGGTTTTCTTATTAACGGTCTTTATCAGCTACATATTGATGTATCTGTTCTAACTATCGAGCAAAACGTGAATGCCAAACGACCTAGGGATAGTCCAAATGACAGATATCTATGGCACCTGAGATTAGGTCATATAGCAGAAGATAGGATCAACAAATTGGAGAAAAATGGGCTATTGAGTCCATTTGACTTCCGAGTCATATCCAACTTGTGAATCTTGTCTTCAAGGCAAAATGACTAAACTCCCTTTTGTTGGACATGGGGAGAGGGCCACAGATCTCCTTGCCCTAGTACATACTGATGTGTGCGGCCCATTTGATGTGCCGGCTAGAGGCAATTTTGTCTACTTCATTACCTTTACCGATGATCTGTCTAGGTATGGGTATGTGTATCTTATGAGACACAAGTCTGAAGCTTTTGAAAAGTTCAAAGAATTCAGACATGAAGTAGAAAAACAAACTGAAAAACCCATTAAGGTTCTTCGATCAGATCGAGGAGGTGAATACCTTAGCCGAGAATTTCCTAGACTATCTCAAGAAAAATGGCATAGTCTCTCAATGGACTCCACCAGGAACACCTCAACTCAACGGAGTTTCAGAATGGAGAAATCGGACTCTATTGGATATGGTCCGATCCATGATGAGCTTCACAGACCTTCCTAATTTTCTTTGGGGACATTCATTGTTAACTTCAATTTATCTACTGAATAGGGTTCCCTCTAAAACCGTTCCTACCACACCGTATGAGATATGGCACGGTAAGAAACCAAGTCTGAGTCATCTCAGAATTTGGGGTTGTCCGGCTCATGTCAAAAGACAACAAGCGGACAAGTTAGAGTTTAGGTCCTTTAGAGCTCGATTCATAGGATATCCTAAAGAGTCATTAGGATACTATTTCTACATTCCAGAAGACCACAATGTGATTGTGAGTCGACATGCCATCTTTCTTGAAAAATAGTTTATTCAAGATAGCGGCATTGGAAAGCAGATTAAGCTTGATGAGAAAGTCTCACAAGTACAGAGCTAAGGACCAATTGGAACCAAATCAGGTTGAGCCAATAAGAACACTACCTCCTCCACCTCGTAGATCGGAAAGAGAGTTTTCCCGTCCCCCTGAAAGATACTTAGGTATTATT
Source organism: Cocos nucifera (assembly GCA_006176705.1). Taxonomy (NCBI): domain Eukaryota; kingdom Viridiplantae; phylum Streptophyta; class Magnoliopsida; order Arecales; family Arecaceae; genus Cocos; species Cocos nucifera. The sequence continues at coordinate 573,220 of QRFJ01000212.1, read as the reverse complement.
TCAGAGGAAATAGAGGAAAATGTTCCTCGTAGGTAATGGTGCTCATGGTGATGATCCCAAAACCTACAACGAGGCGATATCAGATATCGACTCCGAGAAATGGCTAGAGGCAATGCAGTCAGAAATTGACTCGATGCACTCAAACCAAGTCTGGACCTTGGTAGATCCACCAGAAGGTATAGTACCTATTGGGTGTAAATGGATCTTCAAGAGAAAGATTGGTGCAGATGGGAATGTGGAGACATTCAAGGCTAGACTAGTGGCAAAAGGTTATAGTCAACGCGAAGGCATTGACTATCAGGATACCTTTTTCCCAGTGGCTATGCTAAAATCCATCCGCACATTGCTTGCCATTGCAGCCTATTTCGATTATGAAATATGGCAAATGGACGTGAAAACGGCATTCTTAAATGGATATCTTGAGGAAGATATCTATATGGAACAGCCGCTAGGTTTCACATCCAGTGATACTGATCACAAGGTTTGCAAGCTGCAAAGGTCCATATATGGACTTAAGCAAGCATCTCGGAGCTGGAACACTCGTTTCAATGATGTGATCAAAAAGTTTGGTTTCATCAAAAACAAAGAGGAACCGTGTCTTCAAAAAGGTCAGTGGGAGCGCTGTTGTCTTCCTCGTATTGTACGTGGATGACATCCTCCTTATTGGGAATGATATTCCCATGATGACGACAGTCAAATTATGGTTGTCCAAGAAATTCTCCATGAAAGACCTAGGTGAAGCATCCTTTATTCTAGGAATTAAGGTCTATAGGGATAGACCGAATAGGATGCTAGGACTTTCACAGAAGATGTACATAGAGGAAGTACTAAAGAGGTTTAGTATGGAAAACTCTAAGAGGGGATTAATACCCTTCAGACATGGTATTCATCTTTCCAAGAAGATGTGCCCTAGCACACCTGAGGAAATAGAACGCATGAGCAAGATCCCTTATGCTTCTGCAATAGGGAGCCTCATGTATGCCATGCTATGTACACGACCTGATATAGCCCATGCTGTGAGTGTCACAAGCAGATATCAGTCAAATCCAGGTGAAGAACACTGGACTTCTGTGAAATGTATCCTTAAGTACTTAAGAAGAACTAAGGATATGATGTTGGTCTTTGGTAACGGAGAACTCCAAGTCCAGGGATACACAGACTCGGATTTCATGTCCGATATAGATGATCGAAAGTCGACATCTGAAAGTCTGTTTGTGTGCAATGGTGTGCTGTCAGCTGGAAGAGTTCCAAGCAAACGGTGATAGCAGATTCCACCATGGAAGCAGAATATATCGCTGCATCAGAGGCTGCGAAGGAAGCATTCTGGTACAAAAAGTTTGCTGCAGAAATTGGAGTAATGCCATCAGATGCCATTCCTCTATACTGCGACAACAATGGCGCCATAGCCCTTGCTAAGGAGCCGAGGTCTCACCAGAAATCCAAGCACATTGAGCGGCGATACCACCTCATCCACGATTACCTCGAGAAGGGTTACGTCGAGGTCAAGAGAGTCAACTCCACAGACAATGTGGCAGACCCACTTACAAAGCCGTTGGGCCAGCAGAAGATCGAAGCCCACCTTGAGAAGATGGGACTTAGACTTGTAGCCAATTGGCTTTAGGACAAGTGGGAGATTGTTAGATATATGTGCCCTAGAAGCCAGAATTGGCTGACACTTGTAATACACTTCTAGGGGCAAAATTATAATTTTGACTATAATCAATAAAATGGGTTATTTTCTATCACATATGTGTATTTAGTGTCTGTGATACATCCTTTGAGTTAATGGTAATGATAATTCATATTTTCAAGAGTTGAAAATTTAAGACATGAATAATCATTATTAACTCATAAAATGCTCCCGACCATAGGATCATCACGAGGATGGTGATTGATCCGGAAGGTTGGTGTACAATCGCTTCTCTTTAGTAGATGAGTCTTGAGTCTACGGTGTGGAGACACCGGAGCGAGAGTATAGGTACTCGTTAGAGAATGAGGGCACTGAGCGTGACCACCTCGAGTAGTCATTAGGAAGTCTACCTTCTCGTCAATGACTGACTCGATGCTGCAGTGGTGTGTCTGGTTCTTTGACCTGAGATGGTGCATCGGCAGTTCACCTTGAGGGTGTTATAGTTTGACTACACACATATACTCGGTCTCCTCCCAGCCATGAACCCTGAGGTGTATGTTGGCTATAGCATGTTCATTGTAGGAACTGGATTGCATCAAGATGGAATCTATCTACCTCGGTGGTAGAGGAGCAGCCCTATGATGATCATGAGAATCAAGTCCAGAAGTCCATGGCCATGGCAGAGTGAAATAATAGAAAGAGTTTCTATTTAGCTTTTCACATCGGACCTGAATCGAATGATTACATCATATGACAGAGACTAGGGTTTGACGAGTTCACCTAAACCCTAATCTGATCGAGGGCTCAAGATAGAAGAACTTAATCACACAGGTAGCTGCACCAAGAGGTTCGCATTCAGCTCTGATGGGTTGCCACCATATACTGCTAGGTGTCACTGGTGGATTTTGGGAGCAATTAGAATGATTTAGATGATCGATCATTCTAGCTGTTCGAATCAGAAGAGTTCTGATCCATCGAAAGGAGTTTCGATGATGTCGATGATAGAGATCATGACATATCCCATTACCATATAGAACTGAACCTAACTGGGTCACACAAATAAGGGTTTGAATCTGGTGATCATCAATTGAATTAATCCAGTTCAATTGATCTGAATGAGATTCAATTAGGTTCAAGAAAATTGTGCTAGCACTCGATTGAACCTAACGTTCTTCTTTTACTATCATAAATAGTTGTCCTGACTGAGCCAAAGGAGTTTGTGCTCGATCAGAGGCCTTCACTTGGTCTGACTGGAGCTTGTCCAGGTCAGAAAAAGGTTGTCTTATTTTGTAAGACAATACCTGCCATTTTTTGTCACCTACTATTTCTCGTCCTTTGACTTTGGTCAAAAGTTGACCTTTGATTGGTCAAATGTTGACCATTGACACTTTGACTTTTGTCCATGTATCATGCACCTATTGGAGAGCTGGTGGGGGCTTGTCCCCCTGCCAGAACCTGGCAAGGAGGAGGGCGCACGCCACCCTTGGCGTGTGCCCAAGCTAGAGGCGCCCAGGAGTCCCTGTTGGATAGGAACTCCAACTCCTTTTTGGATTTCGATTAGACTTCTCCTAAGAACCAAGTTTGACTGATCTTAGGTGCCATCTAAGGAGGAATCCAAGGAACTCTATTCCTACCAATCAGATTTAGATCTGATTTCACAAAGGGTTGTGATTGGTTGGGAAGAAGAGTTGGATCACGCATAGTCTATAAATAAGATCCTGCGCCTAACCCAAAGAGCATTGAAAAGAATAGAAAAAATCCCACGCCCAAGGCTGGTTCTCTCCTCCACGCCAAGCCCATCTTCTCCCTCTCCTCTCCACGCCCAAAGTAGTTTGGGATCTTGGTTGGTACAATCCAGACGAGAGAAAGACGACAGAAAGCTAGAAGGCTGCACTGCTGCAAAGGACAACTGCTGATCTTCGAAAGGTGTTTTGAAGATCAAATCAGATCCAGATCTGATTTTTGGAGACGTGATAGAGAAGAAGAGGATCTCCAGATCCAGCCCAAGTGGATATCGGTAGAGGCCAGGCACTTGCGTGGCTAGATCCAGAACCTTCCACTGCTTACAGGATCATCAACGGATAATAGGATTACCCTACATCAAGGTAAATTAAATTTGATTTAATTTATCTGAATTTATTTTAATTATTAAAATAATAAAGATCAGATCTGAAATATCTCAGATCTGATCTGGATCAAAAAAAAAATTTTGAAATATATCTCTTGATCCGATCAGATCTAAACGAATCTGATCTGAAAAATCAGGATTTTCCTTCATGGTGAAACGATATAGCTCTTGTAACTCACATCGTGTGCCAATCATCAATCCCGTATGCCGATCCTATACAAGAACAGAATTATCAATAAAGGTAATAGAGCAATTGAGAGCACAGATTAATTTGCTAACCGATTAAATTAAAAGGACATCCAAGCACAAAAAGAACAGAATTCAAAGACAAAGAAGGAAGAGGTTTAGCTTGACCAATACCTTTGACAACTAGAACCATTAGCTAAAGTAATAATAGAAAGAGATGTAGAACTGATAATATGTGAGAAAAGATTTTAGTTACCAGAGATATGATCAGAGGCACCGGAGTCAAGAACCCAGGATCCAAGTGAAGAAGATTGAGAAAGGCAAGCAACTAAATTATCGGTCTAAGCAATGAAAGCAGCAGAGGAAAAGACTGTTTGATGGCTTGATGCTATAAGAATTCATCATGCTCTGCACCTAATAAGGGAATAGTTTGATATGATTATCCCTTAGAGGAACCTGAATTAGATTTCACGGTGTCAATAGAATCTGTCTTGGCAACATTGACTGTATGAGGTGATCAGCCATTTAGAGAATAACAGCAATCCCTCATATGGCTAATTCGATTACAACAAGTACACTGAGGAGGAGGGCCTTGGTTGTGATTACCTCCTCCACGGCCTCCTTTATTAGCAGTCTATGAAGCTAGAACAGAAGACTCTATTGAAGAATTTTCAGTAATGGCGACCAATGAAGAAGAAATGCGCAACAAACGAGCAAAAACATCCTCCATAGAAGGAATAGTAGGGTTGGCTAGGATCTGATAACAAACTGAGTCAACGTCAGATCTAAGGCCAGTCAGTGTAAGTACTAAGTATCGTAAAAAGTTTGCCTCTCTGTTTCTCTTGTTCAATGGTACTAGCAATTATAGGCATCAACTCATTAAACTCCTCTGTAATTATCTGAACCATGCCTAATTAAGTTGTCATATCCAAGTCTATCCGTTTCAGGTTCACCATATTAGAAACAACAAAGTAAAATCGCTAAATATCATTAGTGTATAGGGTCTTAACCTTTTCCCACAAGGTATAACAAGTCTTATAGGCCCTAAAAATTGGCAATAATTTGGGATTTATGAACATCCATGGTAAACTACACAATTGAGCGTCAATTTTCTTTCAAGTTGGTTTATCATCATCAGGAATATCATCTAATTTCTTAGTTAAATGTTCCTCATAGTCTTGACCCATAAACCACAACTTAACAGAGGCAGACCAGGATAGGTAATTGGAGCCGCCTATCAGTTTTTCAGTAGTTATAGTAGGGGATCCAAAAAAAAATAGAAGTAAAACCACCAATTTTAGGAGTAGTGGAGGTAACCTCATATGGTGACATACTTGTTTGGATTGAAGGAAGTTCTCATAATAGGTAGAAAGAGTCTCCGAGTCGGGTTGAAACAAACCTAGGCATGTTTTCTTGTTTCACCCACCAAGAGATCCGGTCCAGACAACCGCAGGTTGATGGTTCCAGCAACCTCAAACACCAAGCTATAGTAGGTTTTGTCGGCCACCTTTGGTCTAGGTCATGTCCTATTGGCTGGAAGGATACATAGCTAAAAGAGGAAGAGAAAAACGCCGCTGGAGTGGAAGCACAGCAAGAAAGAGCACTATTGGTGAGCAGTAGGCTAGAGTTTTCTCAACCTAGCTCAGGTACCATGTTAAATGATAAATGGTGAAGCTCATCCATCTATTGCATTTGTTTACAAATATATATATAAACACCAAAATCTTATAATTGTGGAAAACAAATAAAGAAAAGACAATTTCAAGATTATGGGAAACTAAAGAAGAATTCAAATGATACAAAATCAATGATGGTGGAGTTGATGAAGGAATTGATATGCTAGTGGAGTTGATAAAAAAATTGATATACTTTCCAATAGAGAAATTGATATGTTTTCCAAATATAACCAATAGAGGAATTAACATGCTTTCCAAATATAATAGTATTCCAATAAGGATATTTTTGAAGGCCAGCTGAAGTAGATGATTGACTAAAAGAATATCATAGCTACAGTTAGAGGCAAAGTATCTATTAACGATGCTTCAATTGGGATAGCACCATCATAGTTGCCAATGCAGCTTAGGGAATGGTAAAAATAATCATAATTGTTGAATAGACTATTAATTGATTGAGAATTTTAAATAAATGCTTTTAATAGACTATTAATTGATTGTGAAGGGAGAAGTTAAGATAGTCTTGTTGATGTAAAATCAATGATGGGTCATCTAATTAAAGACGCATGTTGTCGGCCATGTTTATGATATTTAAGATACTTAAAAAACAAAAAAAAATAAAGTCTTTAAAGGTTTCTCATCTATGAATCAAGTAAATATGAGAACCAAATAGTTGATCTTGATGATTTAGACATCTAAAAACAGACCAGAATTCAACTTATTTGGATGCTTGACAATCATAAATCGAATCAAAACATTGCACCATGTCATCAATATCATCTACTTTTACACTGGAATTAGAGTATCTAGGATGTCCATTGCTTTTTAAGAGGGACACATGACTGATTTTAACTAAGAAAATGATCAGATCTTTCCGAACTGATCTGCATAACAATACTTACATTGAAGAAAATAATAGAATAATAAAAGCAGAAAAAAAATGACACAAGAAGAACAGCCAAATATGTCTTGTTTTCATTCTTTTGTCCAGATCAACTCCCAAAACCAACAACCAGCTGACCAGGATCACCCCCTAAAATAAAATGAGGGGCCCCCACAATTTCCAACTTTAATCCAAGTAGGACTCTCAAATCAAAAAGGAAGAAGACACTCATTTGCTCCCAAAAGAATCGTAAAAATAAATTAACAAAGAATGGAAAAATAGAACATGGCCAAATCTACAACCCTTACTCATCTCTCATCGCTTTCCTAATATATCCAAAGACACCCTTTGACGGTAGAACTTCTGTGGAGTCCAAAAGAGTGGGCCATTTTATCAGGGGAGTGATGCCTTAGGTCCCAATCTTCAGCAAACATGCCTATAGAGTTCAAATATGGACTAAAAGTTTCTTGTTGACTGTTTGATTACCAATCAAAGCCAACTACAGCGCAAAACAGAAACTAGGAACCTTTTTTTTTTCCCTCTGTTGCTCTGTGTTCCCCGTATGAGCTCGACCATCCATGAGGACTTAATGCCATTCCTTTCTTTCATCGCACCTTCATGCCACAAAAATCCAAACTCCAGTCATTACTGCAATGACTCAGACCCCCTAGGAGCACCCCCTTGTAGGGTGATAATTTATGACCTGACATGTCAATCTGACCCACAAACAACATGCGTCAAGCAGGTTCTGGTTTGATGGGTTTGGGTCATAAATGGGTCAATCCACCTACATCTATATTTATTAAATTGGTTGGGTTCAAGTTTAGACATTTGACCCCTTTAACCTGTTTTGACTCGTTTTATAATTGTCGGATCATGACCTAACCATTTAACTTGTTAAAGACCTATTTAACCCATTTAAAATCTACTTCTGTAACTAGGCACAACCTATGCAGATGAGGAAACTTAGATATAAAGGTTAATTTAGCTTTACCTTGTCTTTTCTTCCATATGGAATTTTCACTAAGCGATACATGCATGTTCTTGTTTCAGCTTTATGTAGGTTCTCGTTTACTCACTACAGTTAGAACAACCATGGTTAAAAACTTTACCGATGATATCAGTGACAGAAGTAAAGGGATGACAGAAGCCCTGAGAAAATTAAAAGGATTTTGCATTCCTATATTGTCAGCAATTACTCGCTTCAAAACTAAGACTCAATCAACACATTATACACTATGACTTTGCTAGAATAATTTATGACCCAAGGACATCCGAGATTCAAGCCATAAGATACTTCTGAAAAAAAAATGTGATTAATAATTATGCTTCAACCAAAAATTGGAAATCCGTTACTGTTATTACCCATAATCAAAAGATTGGCTTATGAATTAACTTTCTGTAAAATCACATTGCCCAAATATCTCTGCCTATATCCTCAAAATATGTCCCCAATTTAATTTAATTCATCCTGCTCCCTAAACTTATAAAGTTTCTTAGTCCCACGGCATACCATACATGTACTCTTTAGCACTCTAGAATCTCTTTTTCTCCATTGACAGGATATAGAGCAATCGAAAGAAGCCTGGTGTTCCAGAGAAAAACAATCAAGAGTATGATCAACCAAAACATGCATGAGCTCTACGCATTATATCAGAGAATGATGGCTCAATGATGTAGAGAAAAACTTATCAGTCATTGTGATTACATAATTTCTAAGTATCGCTATACCCACTTTCCAAACAACAAGCTGCCAGGTCCCAAGAGGCAGTCATATAAATCATCAGAACAGATGGTATTATCCATCTCCACCCATAACCAAGTCCACATAAGTATTTTAATGCCATGAAGGTAATCATACTATCTCTACAAAAATAAATCTTTACTAATAGCTTCACGACTTACCATATTAAACTATTATATCACATCCAGTTTCCCATGTGACAAGCATAGATACTATATATGTACATGTGTATATGTATATATGTTTTATGTATGGATATATGGCTTGCACATTTATAGAAGGATGTAACTTATACATCTGATATATCGGAGTTATCACACAAATGTAATAAAGAAGCACGAGGAGCTGAGGGCCAGAATAAATCGAAAGCAAGGGCAGGGAAGAACACTCAAGATAGAAAGCAACACCCATTTTTTCCAGCTACCGATGACAAAAGCATATTTATTCCCATCAATATTAATCAAGAATTTAGAAATGACAAAGAAAGAGTGATACCTTATCATAGTGGTCATGAAAGAAGTACCCTACAGATAGGTAAGAGAATGAGAACACAAATTTAGAACAACACTCATATATATGGGAAGTAGAGAAGTGTACAGAGAGACTAATAATCCAGTCATTTGGCCATCAGGACATCCATGAGTATCAAAAGCTTGGAAATAAGATAAAAGATATGCAAAAATATTATGACTGTGAAAATTGATGAGTACTAAAGAAATTGAGGCAGAATAATTTGGCTTCAACCGTGAAGCAGAGGCCTTCTTGGGAAATAAAAAACTTAAAATATAAATGCTAACACACCAAACTTTTAACTATTTTGCTCTCTTCAAGAACTCAATTCGTTAAAAGCTGACATGGTGCAAAGAATGGCTGAGAGCTGACATCTCAGGCTACTTGAATTTTCATGTAGTGAGACATGGTGCCCTAACTTAATTCAATATTCCATAATACTAAAGTTGGATCAGCAGCAGATGATCTAAACTTATCTGGCAACATTATGGAGTGTGTCAGACCAAAATTATGAAATTGATATTCACCAGTAACTTTCAAGCTCATATTCAAGTAGATTCAGTTTTGTTCATTCTAAAGAGAGCTAACTATGATATACTCCTGTAGTCAGAATTCAGAAAACAAAACAGTTAGATTTGATGGCAACTTTTTGTTATTACCTGTCAAGGAAAGAAATACAAGTTACACTAATTTTCACAATACGGATCTGTCTACTGTATATTACCTAACATCTGGAGGAAAAAAGAAAGAAAGAAAGAAAGAAAGACAGCATACTTGCACTTACACAAAATGCTGCAACCAAGGTAGGCAAATTCTGCACATCTTTTTTCCATCTTCAAAGTCATAAAGAGCATTCAGAATCACAAATGCTTTTCCAGAGTGAGCAATGGACTTGGACTGCATCATATGGTAGGATCTTTCCAAAAGAAAACACAGAGGCATAGAGAGAAGCAGGAGGGTAAAGCCATAAGGGGCCCCTCTGCTTTGAAAGCACTTCTTACATCAGAATGCGTGCATAACAACCACTATAAACTTAGGATCCTTTTGAGTACACTGCTGTTCTTTTCAATAAAACCCAAAGATGCCTCTGGTAAATGAATGTGATTTTTTTGTCCTACTCTTGCTTGCATTTCTTCTGCTGCTTCTCAAAGGAGTCAAATAAAAGCGAAGAAGTCCATTATCCAAGTTTCCAGGGGAAGAGTAATGTAAACTCTGGCTTCGACCAAGCTTGTATGCCCTCTTCTTTTGCCAACCAGGTCTAGGATTAGGAAGATCACCATTAGCAGAATTTATGATTTGGTTTATGCTCTGGCTAGCTCTAACAGAAATGAGGCCATTCCCATTATATTGTACTCCACCATCAGATTCCAAAATTTCCGTACTCTTGTCTTTCAGGTCTTGCCAAGACTCAGACAGAGATCTCTCCAACACATGTTCACGTTTCTTCACAAAACCCCTGAAAGGGCTAGCTATGCTGTGATCCCACACTCTACTCCACCTGTGTGACTTTTTTCTAGTGATACCTGAAAATGCAATTTCTGAGTGAGATTCTTTGTGACTCCGCTCTCTGTAAAGGCTTCCCAAACTGCTTTCTGATGATAAAGATTTATCATTGGCTGAAGTCAGATTATCAGTTTTGCCAACATCACAATTATCTGCAGTTGGCTTAGGCTCTGAACTTATAACTTCAGGTGAACTTCTTTTTATCCTGCTGCAATCACCTCCACGTTCTTCAAGGCAGGCAAATGAACATGCTAGCGCCTTACTCACCATTGAACCATCCCATGAATGTCTCGGTAATTCCCAAGATGATGTCTTGCTCGAATCATGAGATGGCCTCCAGTCACAAGAATGTTGGAAGTTAGTCTTGCTATCCAGCTCTCTCTCCTCAACTCCATTGCTCGAGCTCTTCACTTTCACCTGCTTCTTCTTGAATGTGCTGCTAATGCTCCATTTTATTCCCTTCTTTGACAGCACTGAACCCGACCAAAAACTTTTGTCTTTCAACTTCTCATCTTCCAAGAGCTCGACCTTCTTGCCAGATTGGGCACTATCAATAAGATTACCAGCAGCATCAGAATTGTTTTCTGAAATCCTAGCTCCAAGCTTAGACATCGCCTCAACCTGAACATCCTTAGAGACATGGGAGACACCAGTTTGGCATTCATATCCATCTTCTGGAGACATGGCATTCCCAGCAGTCAGATTCTCTGTCACAAGATGGTCTTTTGATGGATTTTCCTTCCTCTCAATGCTGTCAGCATCATCCAATTGAAACAAAGATAGGAGAGTCCTCCTTACTCTGACCTCATTAGGTTTATTAGCAGCATCAGGAATGGCAGCAGAGGCCTCAACAATTTCACAGTGTAAACCATCTGCAGGTTTCAAGCTTTGTTCCGCAGAACCAACATTCGATAACCTCTCAACCAAGCAAAAGGAACAGAAACCAGTGAAGAACTGAGACGGGTGCCTCACACACCTAGCAAAGCTCCCATTTTCTGGGTTCATCTTAACAAAAAGCTGCAAAACCCTAAACAGAGTAAAAGATCTCGGAAATAATCATCACCGAAAACTCCCAAATCACTGAAATAGGTTCAAAAGAGGAGGAGAATCCTAATCACAGGGCAGAGCTTAAGGGAGGTAGAAAAATTGAAGCTGCGAAGCGGAAAAACAACCAAATGGTTCAAGATTTTAAATTAATTACCACAAAGACATACTTCTATAACCCTAGATATAAGAAAGCAAGAAACCTATAAATCTAAGAACATTAAAAGCAGGCAAAAATTCAGCAAATCTTCACCTTAAGATACCCAAATCTAGTGCATTTTAAGATAATAAAGCCCCCCAAGGAACCATACCTGATAATGCCAAGATCCCAGAAGCAGATAAAGTGATGGAACCCTTCAAAGAATCAAAGCGTAAGGGCAAAAAAGCTAATTAGCTCCACTTTAAACGAAGACAGAACCCTAACAAGATCGGTACCAAAAAAAGAGCCTAAGATTCCAGGTATTTATCATAGACATTCGAGAACCAGCAAAAATGGAAGAAACCCAACGAGAACCAGAGCTCAAGCCGCGACTTTTTCCCTACTCGACAGCAGGAAGCAGCCAAAAATCGCCAAATCCGACGAAAATCGCTCCGGATATCGAAACCCGAAACCCTCAAAGCAGCTTTCCGGGCGAAGGGCCGCTGCGTTTCCGACCGCTGCATAAATCCCACTTACGTTTTCGGGAAACCGCAGAACTGACCCAATTACCAAATAACCCCTATCGTTTAGCAAAACAACTCAAAGACCAAGGCATCCTCTCTCTCCCAAAAACAGTAAATTTACCATAATGACCTTCAACGGTCCGGAAAATATTTAATTTTGACCGTCCGATGAAACCGTCCGCGTCGACGAAAGTTTTGAAGGGAGAACGATGAGGGTTAGATTTGTGATTTGGTTGGCTCATTATTGGTTCGGGATACATGGGTATTTTGGGTAGTATCGGAAAAGGGAGCTCAACCCCGGACACTTGCTTGACAAGAAGTGATATTAAATGCAACGTGTCGTAAGGCGCAGGATCGTCAAGGGAGCCGTTATAAAGTTCTGCAACTGCCGTGGGGGTGGCCCTTCTAATTGTCCCCATTATTTCAGCATTAAATCTGGACCTCCACCAAAAATTACCCACGGCGGTTCCTGGTTGGATAGACGTAAGAGCCCATTTTTTAGTTGGTGAATATTATAAAAAAATTAATTTATTTTTTTATTAATTAATTTTTTATATTTTTATATTTTAAAATAAAAAAAATTATTTTTTTTATAAATAATATTTATTCATAAAATAAAAAAAAAATTTATCCACCTAAAAAATAGCTAAATTATTTTTTTATAAGCCAATAAAATAGATATTTAATTTTATACCTAAAATATTTCATCCTTATTTTTAATTTTTTTCTTCATTTAATGCACAATAATTCAGCTATCCATTCTCATAAAACCTAAAAAGCATAAGAGATATTATAGAAAATATGAATAAATTTTAATAATTTACTTAAAAAAATAATAATATAAAAAATATGGGTAATAGATTTCAGAGCAACTTATTCATGTATAAAAAAATATAGATAAATTATTTTTTTATTTAAATATTATCTAAAAAATATTTATCTAAAAAAATATAATTTTTTAGATAAATATTTTATCCATAAAAGAATGGACCCGATAGACTCGCCAGCTTGATAATTGATCAATTTTTTCATACATATATATCTTTTTATATTATTAAATTATATTTTATAAATAATTTTTATCTATAAAATAGATGAAAAGATTTAAGACGAGCAAATTACTTTTTCAATCAGGGTGAAATAACTTTTTTAAATTTTGTTTTTCAAATACCTTCAATCCTAATCTCCTCTCCATTTTCAAAAGTAAATATGGTATACTCACCACATATAAATAAAATAGTAAATAATATTAAAGTATATATTTGGAAGGATAAATAGTATTTAATAAATATTAAATAGTATTTAGGAATGTAATTATGCCATATCTATATATTAAATATTTTTGTTTAAGAAATATATTTAAAAACATGTAGTCACATGCTATAATTTCTACCACCAACTTTTTTCTCCTTTTAGTTGTTTATTTATTTACTGCCTATTTTGCTTGAAGATTACACACGATCATGATTGTCAACTAAATGGACCTACATTCCTGTGTTCTTTCCCGCCCTTTAATTCACCAAATAATAGCTCCCAAGCCTTTTCTCGATATAATTTTTCTCAAGTTCAATGTTGTTAATTTGATCATGATAGGACCAATGAAACCAAATTTTTCTCAAATTTTTACCATTGAATTGAGATTGTTGGAAAAGGACTTTAATCATGAATAAATTTAAAAAGAAGCCAAAAAAAATCTTTACAAGTATTTTTTATATTAAAAATTATTTAAAATAATAAATAGCATTTCTTCTTTCATTGTGTATTTTAAAAGAAAATGATATTTGAAAGAAGATCATAAATAGCATATTTGATAAAGCTGCCTAAATTATATAGCCTTCCTCTACATGAATAGTGTATCGCATGTACATAATTTTTTTAAAAAAATATATATTTAATATATGTAAATGCAAATATAATATCATAGATAATCATGGCCATTTTCCATATTTATAAATAGTATATTCAATACATACATACATATATATATATATATATATATATATATATATATGAAAATAATTTCTTAGAAATGTATTTAATAAATAATTATTTAATTTCATATGAAAATGTTTCAGTTTCAATAGCATAAATGCAAATGCGACATCATGGGAATAATAATGGCCCTTTATATCTCTTACATTTTCTAATTAAAATTCTTATTTCTCCTCTCTCTCCTCTCCTCCTCCCAATTATTCACCCACAAAATTCTAATATAAATTTTTTTTTTATTATTTCTAATCCTTAGATTCTCTCATGAGCCATCGGTTAGACATACTTACATCGACTGCTTTATCAACCAATTTTTTATCAGAATCTCACAAGGCTACCTCCCATCATCACCTTCTCCTACAAGAGATGAGAACGTGGCCATCGAAGATGTCTTCACGATCAACTCTAGCATACTGATGTATCCCTGCTTCGTTTGGAGCTAAAAAATGCTGCTACTATTGATGATAGTGATGATCCAATAGAAAAAGATTCTTCCATCGAGTAGCATCACCAACTTAGCCATCAAAAGAGTTGGGAGGTATGAGAGAAAAGGCTCGAAGGAGAAGAGGAAGGAGAGATGGTGGTGTTTAAAAATGATTAAAGAAAAAATAGAAAGAAATGAAGGGTTTAGAAGCAGGCTTCATGAAATCTAGGCCATTAGGTCTTTACTAGATATGTACGAATTTGATATTTAGTACATGAGTTTGCTATTTTTTATTATTATATATTTTATTAAATATTAATAAAAATATATATGATTTTAAAATAAATAAATTATCCTATGCATTGCGCCAGTTATATGCTAATTTCACTAAATGTAGACCTCCATCAAAAATTACCCAGCACAACCCTTTATTGGATAAATATGATGAATAGATTGGCCAACTTATTAATTGACCAACTTTTTCGTATGCTTATACCTTTTTACATTACTAAATTATTTCTTTATGGACAATTATTATCCATAAAATAGATGAAAAGATTTAAGATGAGTAAATTATTTTTCAATCAATGAGGTGAAATAATTTTTTAAATTTTATCCTTCAAATATCTTTAATCCTAGTCCCCTCTCCATTCCAAAAGATAAATATAAGGAATAGAATGGCTACCTTTTTGAATTGAACATTTTTTTTTTCCATATTTTTATACTTTTCTATATTGCTAAATTATTTTTTTATGGATGATTTTTATCCATAAAATGGATAAATTATTTTCCATCAATTGGTAAAATATTTTTTTTATTTTATTCTTAAAATATCTCTAATCCTTATCCCCTCTCCATTTTAAAGGACAAATTATTGTAGGCAGCATGCCATCTACTACTTCGATGGTTGATATAGCAGTCGTAGCACGAGCAAGAGGTGGATGCTAACGAAATTTTTGGAAGTCCTCGAGACTAATGAAATGGGACGACAATGAGGAGAAAGATTAGAGGTGGTGAAGAACGTGCTTGAAAAAGAACTCATCGTGAGGGAAGGAAAGGAGGCAAAGGCACGAGGAGAAGTCAAACTCAGCTTGTCGAAGAAGATATATTATAGAAGATGAGATGGTTGAAGTGCACCTTCTATACCACAAACTGTCGTGATCTGCTCAACATGCACACCACCACGTGTCCCATGGGCTTATCCGCTGATGCCCCTCGCAACGTCGATGCCACCCATAATTGTCTCCGTCGCAGCATCTGATAATGTGCCTCATCTTGCTACACTAGAAAGTAACCTACATTGTGTTGCAAGCTCTAATTAAGTGATAGTAAAAAAATTATTATAAAAATATCATAATAATTAAAAATAAAATCTTTTTAATATTTTTGTTTCTCTAGTAATGTATAATACTAATTTTTTTTCTAAAAAATTATCTTAGTTTTATTTCTCCTCTCATGGACCTCTTATGCTAGAAGGAATTATTGCATGAACTAGGGCAAATCTCGAGGCATATCCATGATGGATGACGCACAATCGAGAATTGGTGAAATACAAAGGATAATATAGTGTATTATCCATCGTAGGATTTGACCTTTGCCGGGAGAGGAAAGAAAAGAATTAGAGTTTATCGTATTGTTGCTATCATTCAGTAAAGTTAATAGTCAAAATATCTATAGATATAAAATCACATAAATAGAAGAGAAATATTGGTAAATGAAATAAGAAAGGTGATGTTATATAGTATTACTTAAAGTTGATCATCCATACATGTATTATCCATTCTGATCCGTAGGCCTCATAATTTTGCTCTTTAAAAGACGCCTTCTGTGGAAAGCATGGTCCCTTTTTATATAAGCCAAAGTTTTCTTTGACTGATAACTAATGTGAGACTAATGATATTCTTTCATCTACACCATAATATAGCCCCTCAGTCAAGAGAGAGTGTGTATGGATGGAAGGTATTCTTCTCCTTATTTTTATCACAAGCCTTCCAATAAAGGAAGAGTCTGTGTATGAACGAGAGGTATCCTCCTTATTTTTATTACAGACTATATACGAATGGGAGGAGTCCTGTAATTATAGGAGTAGGCTCCTATTTGGTAGCCCACTGTTGTGATCAAAGGCTCATGACTTGGCATGTAAAGTATCACTCTGACCCATGAATCTCTTGATTTTGCCTTTTAAAATATGTCTCATATGAGAAGAATGGTTCTTTCCTATAAAAATAGAGTCTCTTTTAACTTACAATCAATATAGAATTAACGATGCCCTTCCTTTTACACCATAATAATAGGTGTCAGTAATAACTCTCTATGTAGGTCATGGGAAGAGGTAGCTAGTGATGGTGTTGAAGGAGCGTAGCAATAATGGGAAGATGTACCCATGCTAACATGCTTGTAGCATACCTGGTCTCTCTTCTATTGGATTGACTTTGAGAGGGAGCGAGATGCACCATAGTTGATTCCTCTCTTTTACAAAATGATAAATAGGATTTAAAAATACTCTAATCAATATACCTTTTGAGAAATTAAGTTTAACTACCAAATAACCAAGCATCTCATTTCTACTCTCCTAAATATTTAGATTATATTTGGTCGATCGCCGAGCAATCTTGAAAGGTAATATGAATTACCTTTAAGATAGATTGCCATCATTAAATTATCAGTAATATCGATTACTATATTTGATATATATAGATAATGTTGCGGTAAAATAACTAAAAATCTTAATTGATATATTTGGTATAATAATTAAATTATCAGTAATGAACAATCAAATTTTTAAAATATTTCGAGTAATATTGCTCTTCTTCTTTCTGATGAGAAACAAAAATTATGAATATGTATAGAGGAGCCGTGGATGGGGCTTGCATGCAGTGGAGCCACGGATGGCATCGAACGAGGGGGAGGGTTGGGTGATAGGTTTTCTATGATTTTTTTAAAAGATAATTTAATCTAAAACTTTTATTGCAAGATTACCAAAGAAGTGGCAATCTAGATAGCCATTCCTTTCAAAGGCAATATACATTGCCTCCAGGAGGCGATATAGATTATCAGGATAATATGTATTATTATCCAAAAAGCATACCAAATACAGTAATTTGATGGATCTACTTTAAATTGCTGATAATCTGAATAGATAGTCAAACCAACCTTAAGACAATCTTTTTTTTTCTTTCTGTGAAAAAAAGGAGGAGAGAAGTCTGCCAATATTTTAGCTCAAATTCAGTCAAATACTTGCCATTCCATCTCCATTTCCAAATCTTTTAAGAGAAAATTATCTATAAGTCCCTCGATTGACCTGGACTTACTTTTAAGTCCTTAGATCTCATGAATGGAATAAAATCTCGCTGAACTACATAGGGAGTTATTTTTAGATCCCTGCCATTTGTGATTTCATCTATATAACCAAGGATGAAATCCATGTAATCAGAGATAAAAAATGTGTAACCCAAAATCACAAACATATTACCCAAGATAAAAATCATGCAACCAAAAATCACAAATACATAACCAGATTTGAAAATCTAAAACCAAAATAACAAACGTATAATCAAAGATGAAAGCTATGTAACCAAACATCAAAATAGCAGGGATCTAAAAATAACTATTCATGCAGTTCAGAGAGGTTTTATTCTATCCATGAAATCCAGAGACTTAAAAGTAAGTCCAGGTCAATCAAGGAACTTATAGATAATTTTTTCATCTTTTAATATCACTTAGGACTGGAAGTGGGCTTGGGCCAGCTTTAAATTAGGCTTCGGGTTGGTCTGAAATCATTCAGACCAGACTTTAGGCCAAAAAATAGGACTCATTTTACTTTCGGACTGGGCTCAGGTCTATCTTTGGCCCGGTTCAAGCTTGGGTCCGAAACCAAGCCAATTAAAACCCCACCCCACCCCGATCTTCTCCAGTCCCGACCCTTGCGAACCCTCCTCCAGCCCCCCTCTCCGGGAAAACCCACCTCCGGCCATCCCCCATCCCCAGCATGAATCCCCCCTCGCCCTCCTCTAGCCCGGTGCGAAACCCCTCCCTAACTCGGCCCTGGCCTTGGCGCAGAACCTCTCCTCCCTCTCGGCCCTTTCTCGGCTCTCGTGAACCCTCCTCCACCGTCCCTTGGCCCCCCGCGAACCCCCCCGGCCCTCTCCCAGCCCTTGCATGAATCTCACCCCTCTCGCCCTCCTTCGGTCCTGATGCGAAACCCCCTCCCTCGATCTTGGCCTAGCGCAGAACCCCCTCCTGGCCCTTCCTCGGCCTTAGCTCCCACGTTCGCACTACACCCCCTTGGCCCCCGCTTGTGGTCCGTCACGCACTCGTGGCCCTCACCCATCACTTCTTCACGATCGTCTACGGCCTCCCGTGACTCCCCCGGCATCCCTCCGCGACTTCGCCCATCACTCCTCCAGGGCTAATTGGCCCCCCACAGCCCCCGTCCCTCCATGTTACACCCCATGGCGAGAAGGGGAGGTCCAGGTCACCGCTATCTGCCATCATCTAGGTGTCCTTCTCCATTAGCAAGAAGAGCTAGTTCAATTGGATTCGAACTGGGCTCGGGCTCCGATTTGGATCTAAATTTTTTAGAAAATTTTGAATTTAAGCCATGCTCAAAGTTCAAAAAAAAAAAAAAAAACAAAAAGAAAAAAGAAAAAAGAAAAAAAAAGATCAGGCTGGAGCAGGAGCCGAGCCTGGCCTAGCCCGAATTTCACTGAGCAAATCTGGTATCCATGATTTTACTAAGCCACAAAGTAATCCAACGTCAGTTCCATCCAAAGCGCGAATCCACGTATATCCAATAGAAGTCAAATGCCCAATTCTCAATAAATAAATAAATAAATAACAAACAAACTTAATGGTGGCAATTAGTTATTTCCGAACTTGTAAAGAGAAGCCTATCACAAAATCCGGTAGCTGCCTCGCACTCAAGGAGCCACTTGTCCTTCTGCACCTTCTCAAATTTGTCTAAAACCCAAACCAGCCCCATCACTCACCTCAGCCATGCCTCCATGAGAAACATCTGTTCCAAACTGCACCTCTAAAAATAATTATTAATCTGTGTGGCTTTAAATTAATTTTCTTTGTGTGTTTTCCGTTCAGCACATCTACGAAACCTATATTTTGAGTTAGACAGATAAGAAAGAGAGAGAAAGCAAACTGAGATTATCAAACATGGCAAGTATAAAAGCCTCGCAATCTGCCATCTTGATTTCATCCATGCCCATAAAATGCAATGAATAAACTAAAGATATCTTGGAAAATCAAAGAACCGCAAGTGCAGCCTTCACCTTACATCACATATCATACTAAGCATATGAATAAATATTAAATTTAATATTACCAATGATGAGATAGGTCAGTGACATCTTGAATCTACAATATACTTCATGTTATGCCTCTATATGCACATGAGTATATAGACACCATTGGAGGTGTCATATGTTTTACATGATTAGTTGCATTTCTTAATCAAAAAATTCAGATAAAAGGAAGAGGAAGTGGGATGGGGAAGATGTATGGAGGGGTGGGGGGAATATGTATGGTGGGGTCAACTTGGGGGAGTGGAAGAGAGGAAAGTGAAGGGCTTTTGGATAGATGCGGAGCATGGAAAGGAAGGCGCCTGGGGAAAGGGGGTGGAACGGGGATGGTGTACATGGGAATGGGGAGGAAACCTTACTTTGCCCCTAAATGGCAACACACTAATATATAAATACTCAAACTAGGAAAAACAACTTCCCAATAATAAAGGTAACCTGCTTCCAAATGTATGAGAATTCGTACAAATATATATATAGTCTCAAAAAGATCTTGAATACTTATATAAGATCAAGAAATTCAAATAGTACCTTCAGACTAGTCTTTTTGATGTGATTCTAAATTATTGTAAATGATCACTACTACGAAATGGGCTACGGTAGTACTTACTATTACAATATTTCAAAAACTGTTGTCATAAGATCTAAAACAGCGGTTATATGTAACCACAGCCATAAATTGGACCTATATTAGCGATTACATAAATAATTGTCATAGATCTACCTATGATAGTGATTTTACGTAATCGCTGCCATCGATTTGACCTATGACAGCGGTTTTATGTTACGATTGTCATAGATGATCTATGATAGCGACTGTATAATTACTGCCATAGATTATCTATTGCAGTAGTTGTTTAACTACTACCATAGATACCTATAACAGCAGTCAGACAACCACTGTGATAGATCCTATAGCAATTGTTACTATAAATCTATTATAGTAGTAGTTGAATAACCACTACTATACATGACATATAATAGTGGTTATGATAACCAATATAAAAATCACTGCTATAGACCTACGGTGATGACGACGGTGATGGCGGTTAAATAACCACTATCGTAGGCTATGACAGCGATTTTTTGGACTACAACAGCGATTTTTGAACCACTGCCGTAGCCCTTTACTGTAGTGGTGGATATCAGACTCGATTCAATCGATAACCTAGACTTAGAGATACTGCAATATAGGTTCATTAGAACTGACCATAGGCCAATCATGGTATTTATGAATTGATATATAAATTTAGAGCTTTAGCCCAGCAAGGATGTTAGAATTTAAATAAGAAAATTATATGGGAATTCATGCGGATAAATTTTTAGTCCCACATCGATTATTTACTAAAAAGATCTTAGATACTTATATAAGATCAAAAAATCTAAATGATAATTTTTGACTAATTTTTTTTATATGATCCTAGATTGTTATAAGATGACTTACAGCAACCAATGATAATATAGTAGAAAGGAGATAATGATAATATCAAACCCATTCCTGATGAGATTATATTATTGGAACCCCCTCCCCGCCGCATAACCTTTTTGTCGCTTGTGATGCACTCCGGCCGCATCAGCCTGCAAAACAGAAGAAAGGATATCGTGGGTAGGATCATCATTTGTCGGATAGTAATCCCTCTGTAAAGCCATTTTAGCCATAAAATCCACTACTTTATTGGCCGGCAGTAAGCGTGCAACAATAGAAATTTATGACTACCAGCCATCCAAATGAGAATATCTTGAACCAGTGGGGGAGGGGGAGAGGGTTGAGAGAGTCGAAGAGATGAAAGAGAAGGGCTTTTGGGTTGATGCGAAGCGTGGAAAGGAAGGCGCATGGGGGAAGGGGTTAGAACAGGAAAGGTGTACATAGGAATGGGGGAGGAAACCTTACTTCGCCCCTAAACAGCAACACACTAACGTATAAATACTCAAACCAGGATAAATAACCTTCTCCATAATAAAATAATCTGCTTCCAAATATATGAGGATTCATATAAATGTATATTTAGTTTCACATTATTTATTTATTAAAAAATTTTGACTACTTATATGAGATCAAAAAATTTAAATAGTATCTTATGACTAATTTTTTTGGATGAAATCTTGAATTATTTTAAATGATATCAAAGCCAATTCAACTGATGGACTGGGAGATATTGCAATATGGGTATATTAAAATCGACATGGTATTTATAAATTGACGTATGGATTTAGAGTTTTAGCTTAGCAAGGATGCTAGGATTTAAATAAGAAAAGTATGTGAGGATTCATACGGACATATATTTAGTCCCACATCGATTATTTACTGAAAAGATTTTAGATATTTATGCAGGATCAAGAAACCTAAATAATATTTTCTAACTAATTTTTTTAGATGAGATCCTAGATTATTATAAGATGACTTATAGCAACCAATAATAATACAGTAGAAAATAGATAATGATAATATCAAACCTATTACTGATGAGATTATATTGTAATAACTATGTAGCAAGAGCTTTGCATCTCCAAAAACCCCCCGTGCACCCCAGCTGCATTAGCCTACAAAACTGAAGAAAGGACGTCATGTGTAGCAAGAGCTTTGCATCTCCAAAACCCCCCATGCACCCCAGCTGCATTAGCCTACAAAACTGAAGGGGTAGGATCATTATTCGTCCTAGTAATCTCCCCGCAAAGCTATCTTAGCCATAAAATCCACTGCTTTATTGGCTCACGGTAAGTGTGCGACGATAGAAATTTATGACTGCCAACCATCCAAACAAGAATGAATTTGAATTAGTGGGTTATTCAAGTTACCTACAAGAGGCAGCTTAGAGCATCCCCAGTGCCTCCATGGAATTTTGAAGATATTACAGCTCATTGTGCATGTGTGTAAAATAAGATAAGTAACTACTCTTCTTATAATCTATAATAGGGATTGAACATTTTTCTGAAAAATTTTTTTACTCTATATTTTGTTGAGGTCATGATAGAAAGAATGGATGAGATTGGAAGGATGGATGGCCTCTATCAATTATTTGATTCAAAAGTTATGAAAAGACTGGACGTAAAAGAAAGGATTGTCCATCCATTCTAACCTACCAATTTGCATCCTCTCAAATTAGAAGCATGTAAGAAAAAATGGATAGAACATTAATGGATGGATTTTTGCATTGACAAAATTACCGCTCATTAATATTTTGATGAAACTATAATATTTCTTTATATTTTTATTCATATTATTTATATATTTTTATATATACTATTAATTATATACCATTAAATTTTATTTCTAATTATTTTAATTTTAATACATAATTTTGATAATTATAATTAAATAATTAGAATTATCATCTATTTTTTATTTTTATTTATTATTTTTAATTAACTATTTGTCTAATATTAATTAATTCTTTAAATTAAAATATAAATTAACTAGTGATTTATATAATTAATATATGATTAATTTATTAGTAAATTAATTATAAAATTATTTATTAAATTAAATTAAATATAAATATATATTTTATATAATTATATATTATAATGATTATAAATTTATATATTGTTTATTTCTTTAGTATAAATAAGTATTATAAATTAATAATGGTAAATTTTTTTAAGTGATAGTCTAGTAAAAATATTATATAAATATATTCTATCCTTTCTTTCATTCTTTCTATACCAAATAGAGGAGAGAATTATTTCCATCCATCCTTCCATATTTTATCAAATATATGAAAGAATAGATAGATCTTTTATCCATCCTCTTTCTTTTCTATTTTTTTTTTCTATCCATCCTTTCTTCAATCTATCCTTTGGTAATATCCATCCTCTCTCTCATCTATCTTTCTTTCTTCATCCATCCTTTCTTCGATCCATCTTTCATACCAAACAAATATGGGATCAATTGATCTCATAAAATAAATTTAAAAATATTAGGCATATATATAGATACACACATATGCTAGTAAAAAAATCCAAAATTGATCCCACTAATTTTTTGAACTGACCCTATATATAATGTAAAATTTTGAAGAAGTAAAAAATAAAAAAAACCATATCAAAAGAATAATTATGATATATATTTTCTCTCTCTTTAATGATTCAGATATCCCACCTAGATCTCTCTTCCTATCCCATGTCATCGAACCTCTTTCTCGCTCTCTCTCATTCTTTCTCTTTTTTTATTTATTATTTTTCTATTTATCTTTTAATGCATTGCCCCTATTTCATGGTCCCCATCCGTCCTTCCTCATATTTAAACCCCATATCAATTTATTAATTTGTATACCCCAATGAGTCTAAATACAATAGAAAGCTATATATTCTTTTTATCTCTATCCTTTCCTAGCCTGAATTATGTGTCTCTTTTAGTTTTTTTTTAACATTTTTTTAATTTTTTTTTTATCTTCTTCTCTTTTTTTTTTTCACTCATATCAAATATGTATGAGTAGAATAATTTTTGATTAATCATTATAATTTTAATATTTAATAATATCTAAAATTTTATCATGATGCTTTTTATAATATTTTTATTATAAAGAATAGTTAAGATATTATATATTATTATTATTTTAATATATTTTATTATTTTTTAAAAAAATAATATTTTTTAAATTATTATTATTTTTTCTCTTCTATGATTTTTCTGATTTTTTTGTTATATTGATCTCATAAAATAAAATTATTGGATCCGTCACTGACCATCCTTAACAGCCTGGGCAAGGTGGCCAATCAAACCTCGCCACCCCAGCAGCAGATAAAAGTATCCACCATGCTTGGCAAAGAGGATGGAACAAAGAGAACGTCTGCCATTTTTCTGAAAGGTTGCCAACGGCGCACGGTAAAGGGACATTAAAATAGCACATGGTTTATCTCTTCCATTGACTCGGCACGCAAATCACAACAGTATCAATCCACCCTCGGCGAAATAAAAATTATTTACATGGCACCCTATTCCATAACATGTTCCGCCAGAGGAATTTGGTTCGCATGGGCACCTCCAATTTCTTCCGTATCCACCCAAATGGTCTTAACAGCTGCTAAGAGCGTACCTGAGTCGATAAGGGATAAATCTTGCTCGTTGTTATATTTTTCCCCTGTGAGGTTCCCAGACTAGCTGATCGGATCTATTTCATGCGCAATTAGCACACGGTCATCATCTCTTAGCAGGAAATATTTCAGCAATTAAAGTACTGTTCCATTGCCTATTGGAAGAGATCAAATCACTGAGCTGAAGATCAGTGATTCAACACTCCATGTTCATATAAGGGGGCCAAGCTTTTATTGGCACAATGGATCATTTAGAACATTGACCGAGTGCCCTCCCCCTATTAACCAGAGGAACTGATATCGAATGATATGACTGCAACTACGTATCTTCCTCTACATTATGAAGTTGTGCATAGGCTTGGTGTAAGAATCCCATGAACCATTAAATCTATATTTGGTTGATGCCACTTTGACGCACAGGGACTCCAGTTTCACCACAAGTTGAGTTGCAACCTTGCACAAGAAAGCTTCTCTTCTTTGATGCAAGGACACAATGCCTAATCCCCCATTACTTGTTGGCGAGCACGCCCATTCCCCGACCACTAGATGGATGCCTTTGTGATCACCAAGATGCCCCCAAAGGAAGACTTGAAATTCTTTTCTCAAGTCTATCAGTTCAGAGACAACATAAAGGGATGGATGATAGGACTGACTTGAACAAGTCCACCTGCTAGAGATAGCGCCTTCCACCGCCAAGTAGCCATCCTAGTAGTCAGCTTATATCATGAAGAAATGACAAAGCTCCTGGCCTTGAAGAACCACCAGAGAGGGATGCATCAAGGTAATTCCAAAGGCCATTGTTTTCATTTATAGAAATAATTCTCTGGATTTGACTTTTAATCCTTCTTAGAGTAGTTGTATTGATCATGATTTGGGGTGGGTTTGGAAAACATAGAGGAGTTATAAATACAAACCTCTTTCGGGACATAATATAGTCATGCAATCAAGGGATACCATCGAACCCTATCAATCAGAAGCAGCTAAAATCTACTATAAATATAATATAATAAAAGATTCAATTTCATCATTCATTGAGTAATTAAATCAAAATTAGTTCAGAGCATCTAAATCTAAAAATCAAATACCAAAATTCATATCTCAAAATTTATAAAAATAATTGATTATAAGTCCATAATCATCCAATAATTTTCAAGTTCTATAGTGTAGATTCTCAAGCCTGAATTATTTTTCATTCTTAATCTTATCCCTCTATAAAAGAAAAAAAAAAGATATGAGCTATATGAGCTCAGTAAGTAAAATCGATACTTTCTGACCTAATCAAGCATAAGTTTTTTCATGATAATATAATATTTAAAAATAATAGATATTATAAAATAAAATATTTTATAGAATATATAATAAAATGAGTCACAAGGATAATCATGCATACATAAATCATGAATATTTCATAAACATGATTCGTAAATCATTCTTATCATATGTTCATATCATATTTCAAAATATTGCTCATAGATATTCGTACTATAGTTACTTTATACTCGTGACAGGATCACATTCTTAATCAACAGAGTTCTTATTTCGTATGCTAAGTTTGTACCCATTGGTGGGACCATGTTTCTTATGGATCTTAACTTCAAGTGTCGATCTTTTCAATTTTAATAATTTGTTTATAACTATTTAAGAGTCTTCAAATTTTTTATATCCTTTTCTTAATATATATATACATAGATAAAAAGATAATAAAATTCATACTTCATAAATATGCTATTTTCATAAAATACATTCATGGAATCAATGGCCATAATAAAACATAGCATATTTATGAAGTATAAATTTTATTATTTTAATTTAATCTTTTATGCCTGGATCGTACTTTAATATTCATGCAAAATCAAAGAAAACATAACTTATGCTATCGTCTTACCAATATGATGATCTCATAGCCCACAGAGCATCAGATCCGTCTTTCATAGATAATTGATCTTCTCTCTCCTCATCCTCCATCTTAATGCGTACGATTGATGAAAATCATCACATCCTTCTGAGAGTTGAAGAAAAAAAATCAGACCACCTCTATTTATACCTGCACTTGTCTTATCCCATCAAAAGACTTAATCCTAATTAAAGTAAAAATTTCAATCTAAGTCTTATCAGAAATAGAACTCTTTAATTAATTGAACTTACCATAATTGATTCAGGACTTGACTCAATGAATTAAATCTGACTAAGTGACAATTAGATCACATTAAGAAGTTATATCCAGCATTCTTCCACTTGATCTATAACTTTTTGATTTTGTTAAAATATTTTAAAAAAATAAAAATAAAAAGATTTCAAAGATTTTCAGATAGCTATGAATAAATCTCTCAAATTGGGAAGGTCGACATCCAGAGATAACATCTACAAAAAACATAACCCTACCAATGGGTACAAAATTGGCATGCAAAATAAAAAATTTATCGATTAAGAATCATGGCTTTATCATGGATATAAAGTGATCATAGCACGAATATTTATGAGTAATATTTTAAAATATAAACTAAATACATGATAAAAATAATTTATGAATCATGTTTATAAAATGTTCATGATTTATACATATATGATTATCCATATGACTTATTTTATTATATATTCTTTAAAATATTTTATTTTATAATATCTATTATTTTTTTAAATATTGTATTATCATAGAAAAACTTATGCTTGATCCGGTAAGGAAGAGTAGATTTTACTTACTGAGTTAGTATAGCCCATACCTCTTTATTTTTTTTTTCTTTTATAAAAGAATAAAGTTAAGAATGACGGAGGATCTAAACTTGGGGATCTGTATAACAAGCTTAAAAATTTTATAACTAAAATTTAGAGGGTGCTAGGTTCGCAATTGGACTTAAAATCGAAAAAAAAATTGGAATGGATTAGAATCGAAATTGGAATGACCTAATGCTCTGAAGTGTTTGGTTCATGATCGAAATCGAGATCGAAATGAGAATGAAAATAAAAATTTGAATCCATAGAAAAGAGTAAGAATTAAGTTTTAGATAGATTGGGCCATTTTTATTCCACTCTAAAATCGGAATCGGAATGAAACTCCCCCCAACCAAGCGGTTGGAATGAGAGTCATCCATTTTCATTTCGATTCTGGATCCCTACTCCCCCCAACCAAGCATCCCCTTAGTTTATTGGATGATCATGAACTTGTAGTTAACTATTTGTAAATTTTAAGATAATGGTTTGGTATTTGATTTTGAATTTAGATGCTTTGAACTAATTATAGTTTATTTACTTGATGAATGATGAAATTTAATCCTTTATTATATTTTATTTATGATAAATTTTAGCTAACTATGATTGATAAGCTTCGTATTATTGAGGGTATCCTTTGATAGTATGGTCGTATTATATTCCAGCTTTAGGGCATGATATTTTAACCACAACATAACCTTCTAGTCAAGAGAGACTCTAGGTAAGATTGTGGAAGGTATATGTTAGAATTTGACGTCTTGAATTTGATCCACAGTAAAGAAGAATCAAATCATCAAGCAGTTGAGCTGGCTCGGATATGGGGTCGAGTTAGCTTGGGCTGAGATCGAGCCGGCCCTCTCAGACAGACAGAAAATAGGAGTTTGGATGAGATGTAGTTGAGTCTGCTTGACCCCTGATAAAGCTAGCTCGACGAAAATGAATAGAATAGGATGGAATTTTCTATTTGGACTTGGATTGTGATTAATCCAAAGGGTCTACGAGAATTACGCGTGGACCACAGGATTCAATGATCATAGAGGACTGTGGTTATAATCTAATGATTGAGAAACATTTCAAGACTCCATCAAGATCATGTTCGACTCATATTAGGAGAAAGAGCCACATTAGGACTCCTATGAACTGCTGAGAAGAGGATTCTCATCCTATTTAAAGGACTAAGATGTTATGAAGCAGGGGATAGTGCGTATGGCGTGAAAGGCACGTAGAGAGGCTCAAGCAGCCATCGAGAGAAGCTTGACAGAGTGTCGAGTACATGTGACTCGCGAGAGAGAGAAGTAACAAGTATATAGAATCCGATGCAGTGGCTATGAGGGCAGAGTTTCTTATAGTTTCTGAGGATCTTCTTAGGATTCTGAGAGAGCTTTTGTGAGGGTAGTTTCAAGTTGAGAGAGATTTATGTACAGTGAGTTAAAAGTGAAGGATGTAGTGTAGGGTTTGTAGTGCTACTTTTAAAATTTTTTTAAAAAATAGTAAAATATAGTAAAAAATTAATTAATTAAATTAATTAATTTTTGATCATATCAGAATATTAAGTCCTATACTAAGAATCCAAATACAATATGCACGCATTCATATAGATCTGAAAATAAAACTATGCAGCAAACTCTTTACTACATCTATCTATTTAGAACATGATATCGTTTCATGGATAGCTGATCACCGCAATCTGAATCCATCGGATAATATTCTAATATCGCACTATAACTGCACACGTGTCCGACCTCTATGGTTGATCCACACGGAGCTAATAGTCTCGATCAGCCTCACTGGAGTGCTAGCTCCTTACTGGGGCCTTCAATGACTGATTACGATCGATCCAATCGATCATGTATTTTTTAATTTTTTAAATACTCCAAAAAATTAGAATAAAAAAATGAAGGATGATGAAGAGGTGTTTCAAATTTAATGGTGATTTGATGCTCACGACACTCAATCTCTCCATCCGAATCCAAATTTCTAAATCTAGGATTTCACTCGGTCCAAAAATTCTGACACACTGAAAATCCTATCATGCACTCTTTATATAGAGTTTTTTCATGAAATAG
Source organism: Cocos nucifera (assembly GCA_006176705.1). NCBI lineage: Eukaryota > Viridiplantae > Streptophyta > Magnoliopsida > Arecales > Arecaceae > Cocos > Cocos nucifera. The sequence continues at coordinate 543,728 of QRFJ01000212.1, read as the reverse complement.
TTTTCATGAAAAGATAACTTTTAGATCTATAAACTTTATTTATATCATATCTAAAAATTGGATATCCTTAGAGGTGAAAATCAGAAGAGAAGAGAGGCATGAGGGAAAAGTAAAGTGCTGCAGGACCCTGCTCACCTTTACTTTGAGATTTTTTTCATCCAAAACTAATGCTAATTATTTTAAAATTTTTACCACATAATGTTAACCCCTTCTTGTACACACACAAAAAATCTAAAAAATTATTGACATGAATACCATGAAAGAAACACATGGAAAAGGATAAGGATCGAGTGGTTGGAAGATTTTAACCACTCACTTGATTTTAAAAATCAAGTGAGCCTCTTATCCTTATCCAACGCCCCCTCCCATATGTTTAACACGCAGAAGGACTCTCCTTCTGTGTGTGCACATTTTTGTTTCTCCAAAAAATATTCAATAAATAAAAGGGAGGGCATGGGAAGCAGATAAGGTTGGATTGGTTCCAACCTTCGACAAACTGAGTTGAATTCAAAACTCAACTTACTTTGAACCAGTCCAACCCTTAGACCAAATCAAAAGCAGATAAGAGAGGGGGCGCAGAAACCTTCTGGGTGATAGAAAAGCTACGTATAAAATTTTGGGTATGGAATAAGAGTGGAAAAGTCAAAAATGATTGGCGCATGGAAGAGTTTGAATTTAAACTTCATTTGACTTAGTCCTAATTGGTTTCAACCAAACCAATTAATCTAGATCCAATTAGATCAGATTAAACCCAACCAAATTAGGCTTAGCCTAATCCAATAAAATTTTAATCAAATTAGAAATTAATTAGATCTAGATCATGATCAAATCAAGGTCACAACTCCCATAGTGATTAGGTCATCTTATGACCTGATCGGGTCAAACCCAATCGAATCAAATTCAATCGGACTTGATCGAATCCTTATCGCTCAATCAAATTGAGCTAATCAATAATTAAATTGCTAATTAACTTTTTAAAAAATATTTGAGTCTAAATCGGATGGATTACCGGATAATAGAGTCTCATCAACATGAAACTCCTGAAGAGTTTCAAACTAGTGGAACTCTTGAACCCAGTGTCCCAAACAAATCGAACTTACGATCAAATCGAGAGTCCCATTGGTCTGGGACTCAGAGTTTCAGTCCTCTAGGACTCTTGATCACAGTGTTCCAGTTCAGTGGGACTCTTGACCATAGAGTTTCAGTCTAGTGGGATCTTAACCATAGAGTTTTAGATCATCAGGACTCTCGATCAGAGAGTCTCGAACATGAAAGACTCAGAGTCCCAGTCCAGTAAGACTCTGGGTCATAGAGTTCCAATCCAATGGGGATTGGGACTCTCATTGGAGTGGAATTCTATGACCACAGAGTCTTAGATCATCGAGACTTAGTATCAGCCATCAAATCAAGTAGAAACTCCTATTGTGTATGACCCCATAGGTTCGAATCCTAACCAGTAGCTTAGAAACTAATTTTCTGTATCAATCGATATGACCATCTAGCAATGGTACCCAACATCTGAATAGGTCGAATAATTATAATGCAACATCGATAAACCTATGGCATATGGTTACCGTATAATTCATCTCCTTGACCTCGATGTTCAAAGAATGATTTAGGATTTACTGTCAATCCTAAAATTCATCCATAGTGTATTTCAAAATTTAGCGTCCATCATATGGACTACCCCGATCGAGGATTTGCTAAATTGAAATACAGCGATGCACTTGATCCAACACTTGAAGGGGTCAATCCCATCTTGACTCACACATCGACAAGCCAAGTACTTGACTGCACCCAGTAGCCTTCCATCACTAAATTAAAAATTCAGGTAGTCTGGTACCTAAGTGCAGTGAGTTGCTTGTAGATCACTATGATGATCTCAGGTCTAAAGGACACTCATACCCATATTCTTTGTGAGCAACTCTTAACAGTAGAGAGTTTCGCAGTTGGATCACATTCAGTGAAATTTGTCCATATACTTCACCTGCATGCCATAACAGTATCTCCATATTTCTTGGTTAAAAGGACAACCAACACTTATGGCACATAATGATCTACACTCGATACGTTGTCATCCTGGATAACAACAAATTATTTGATCGCGAACATTTTTGAGGACTAAATGATAAATCCTTCTTTATCGAGTCTAAATAGTCATGAGGACTACATCATAGAAGAGTTCATTACAGGAAGATGTACAAAGTGATGAATATGCCAAAAGAATAATTTTATTCATAAATAATTTAAGCATAATTATATTTAGCTCAACCATCTACAACCTAGATGATTGACTTTAGGATATATTTTCCAACAACTCTCACTTAAACTAAAGTCACTCAGAATAGTATTGAATACCCATCTTCCATTTGTAATAGTCGAACTCTTTGATTTTGAAAGCTTTAGTAAAGGCGTCGGCCACGTTTTTCTTTCCATCGATCTTTTGAAGCTCGACGTCATCTTGCTCTATGATCTCTCGTATAAGATGGTAGCGACGTAGAATATGTTTGGTGTACTAATGTGCCTTCGGCTCCTTCACTTGAGCTATGGCTTCAGTGCTGTTACAGTATAGCAGAATCGGACCATCCAAGGAGGGCACCACTCCTAGCTTGTCGATGAACTTTCGCAGCCACATAGCTTCCCTTACAGGATTAGATGCCGCGACATACTCCATCTCGCATACAGAATCGACTACAGTGTGCTGATTGAAACTCTTTCAACAGACTGCTCCACCATTTAGGATAAATATAAAATCTGACACAGTTTTGTTATCATCATTGTCTGATTGGAAACTAGAATCAGTATATCCTACAAGTTTCAAGTTAGAATCTTCATAGATGAGCCACTAGTTCTTAATATTTTTTATATACTTAAGGATAGTTTTTACAACCTTCCAGTGATTCTCATCTGGATCAGATTGGTATCTACTCACTATTCCTAATGAGTATGCCACATCCGATCTCGTATACATTATAACATATATAATAAAATCTACTATCAAAGTATATGGTATTCTACTCATATGGTCTCTCTCTTGAGAAGTTATCGGACAATCCCTCTTAGAGAGCAAAATTTCGTGACCTATCGGGAGATAACCCTTCTTGGAATTCTCCATGTTGAACCATTTTAGCACAGTATCAATGTACGTGGACTGAAACAATCCAAGTAACTTTTTAGATCTATCTCTATAAATCTTCATTCCTAGGATAAAGGATGCTTCTCCTAAGTCCTTCATGGAGAATTGAGATGACAGCTAAATCTTTATTTTCTATAATACAGAGATATCATTCTCGATTAAGAGAATATCATCTACATACAGTACAAGAAATATAACAACATAACCGTTAGTCCATTTATACATGTAGGATTCTTCTCTGTTCTTAACGAACCATACGTTCTGATTATTTTATCAAAATACATGTTCCAACTCTATAATGTTTGCTTCAATCCATAGATGGATCTTTGAACCTTACATACCTTAGACTCGTCTATGGATGTGAAACCCTCAGACTGTATCATATACATCTTTTCATCCAGCTCTTTCTTTAGAAAAGCTATTTTCACATCCATTTGCTAGATCTCATAGTCTAGGTATGCCGCTATCACAAGCACGATCCGAATAGATTTGAGCATTGCCACTGAAAAAAACATCTCGTCATAGTCAATACCATAATGCTGACGATATCCCTTGGCAATTAGATGGACTTTATAGATCTTCACCTTCCCATCCGCGCCCCTTTTTTTTTGAAAATTCACTTACATCCAATGAATTTTACCTCTTTAGGTGGATCAACCAGTGTCCATACACTGTTGACTTTCATGGACTCCATTTTAGATTTCATAGCTTCTAGCCACTTATTGGAGTCAAACCTCTACATGGCATCCATGTAGGTAATCGAATCCTCATCGTTCTCATCGAGTTCGATAGGATCATCATCTCGAATCAAGAAATCATAGTATCTATTCGATTGATGCGGTGCTCTACCGAATCTTCTTGGTGCCACTTTAATAGGCTCTAGGTTTGATCTTATCAAATCCAGTTCTACAGGTTTATTAGAATGTGTCGATTCTTTTACCTGTCAAACTTCATTAAGTTCAACATAGAAGCAGCTGTTCCTTCACTAAGGAACTCATTTTTCAAAAAGACTGCTCTATTGCTAACGAATACCTTTTGTTCTTCAGCAAGATAAAAGTAATAACCCCTAATTTTTTTGGGGTACCCTATTAACAAGCATTTATTGGACCTAGGTCCAAGCTTTTTCAACTATAAATGTTTAACATAAATTGGATATCCTCAAACCCTAAAGTGAGAGAGTATCGGCTTATGCCCAGTCCATATCTCATATAGAGTCTTTGCAACATACTTGCTCAAAATATTATTCAAAATAAAATAGACAGTCTCTAGTGCATAACCCCAAAATAAAATTGACAGACTTGTAAACCCCATCATGAACCGAACCATGTCCAACAGGACTCGATTCATCCTTTTAGATACACCATTATGCTATGGTGTTCCAGGAGGGATCCATTATGAGAGAATCCCATTCTCTTTTAGATATGTCAGAAATTTATTGAAAAGGTATTTTTCTCCTCGATCAGATCGAAGAGTTTTAATACTCTTTTCAAGTTCTTTTTCTACCTCATTTCGATATCATTTGAACATTTCAAACGAATTAAATTTATTCTTCATAAGATAGACGTACCCATACTTAGATAGGTCATCGGTAAATATAATGAAGTAGTAATATCCATCTTTAGCATATATGTTCATAGGTCTACATACATCAGTATGTACTAGATCCAGAAGCTCAGTGGCCCATTCATCTTTTTTAGTAAAAGGTGATTTGGTCATCTTTCCAAGAAGACAGGACTCATAGGTATTTAATGATTCACAATCATCAATATCAAGGATACGCTCCTTGACTAACCTATTAATTCTATTCTTATTTATATGACTGAGCCTACAATGCCAAAGATAAGCATTAGTGACATTATCTAGTTTTGGTCATTTATTCAACATGTACATTACACTAATAGGCTGTGATATAATGTAAATATCATTTCTCAATTATCCTTGTAGTACTATAACATCATTCAAAATGATATTATAATAATTTTCTTTTATTGATAAACAATAACCATCCTGAGCCAATAGTCCAACAGATATTATGTTTATCATAAAAGATGGACAATAGTGATAGTCACCTAAAATGACACTATTATTTTTGAAAAATAGTTCAAGAGTTTCCAATGCTAGGACTGAAACTTGGTTTTTATTTTCGACATTAAGAAATCTATCATCATTCTCAAATTTTCTATCAATTTAAAGTTCATGCAATGAATTGCATATATGAATCAGACTCTCGGTATCTAATACCCAGATAGATGTATCATATACGAAAAAATTATAAAGTGTTATCATATAACAGCTTTGACCAGCAATCACTTACTGATTTCTCTTGTTCAGCCTATTTGGGTTAAGAGGATCATTCATATCTAGGTTTGTTTTATTAGGGTCAATACTAGACTCCTTGTTCTTAGATTCTAAATGCTTACCACTATCCAACAATGAACAGAGCAGACTTATTCTAGCCATTCTATTTATCTGAAAGAAAAATATGAAACTTAATAAGTACTTGAATAAATTTAAATCCTAAAGACTTGGACTTTAGTCTAAAGATCCTTCCACTATTTTTAATGAATTGATAGCCTCTACCTCTAATTTGAGAAATTACACTAACTTCTTAATGGATACTGAAATCTACATAGACTACAGACGGGCCCGAGGAAAGCTCTGGCTAACCCGTGTACATCTATAGGTAGGTTCATAATCAATTCACTACTACAAAAAAGGGCTATGGCAGTGATTCGTAACCGCTGTCGTAACCCAAAAAATTACTATCATAGGCTATGTTGGCAGTTATTTAATCGCTGCTACTGCAGTGGTCGCTGTAGCTCTATGGTAGCGATCATTGCAGTGGTTGTTTGAACTGCTGCCATAGATAGCTTATTGCAGCGATTTATAAACCGCTGCAATAGATCGATCTATAGCAGCGGATATATAACCACTGCCATAGATTATCTATAGTAGTGATTACATAACTGTTGCCATAGATAATCTATAGCAGCGATTTTTTAACCACTGTCATAGATCTAATGCAGTGATTGACATCATTTGCACTAGGAACCTATGGCAGTGGTTGGCACGGATATGGCAGTGATTATAAAATTACTATTGTAGATCTTAAATAATTAAAAAAATTAAAATTTTTATTTTTTTATATATTTTATCTGATAAATATAGATATATAATATAAGAAAATATAATAAACATAAAAATTATTCTAAAATACTAAAATTTTATTATCAAATAAAATTTATTATAATATTTTTTTAAAAAATAAAATACATCAAAAGTCTTCTAAATCTACATTATCATCGTCGTCATCCAGAGTCAGAGTCGGAGCTGGAGCTAGAGCCAAAGTCGAAGCCGGAGCTGGTGCTGGAGCCAGAGCTGAAGCTGAAATGCAGGCCAACATATCCTCAAAGCTCATGACTTCAAAATGCATGCTGAGCGTCGATATCATATCTCTCACAATGCCCTCCAAATGAGATGCGCACTCCTCAGTTTGATCTGCCCGTGTTACAGCATGATCTACAATGCTAATGCCTCCTCAAGCTTCTCCTAACTAACGATACTAAAAATTTATGAGGAGATGCTTGCCTCAGATCAGTAGCTCATCGGTGTGTGTCCGAGCCTACATAGGATCCTCCTAGAGTGCTTAGGCCCTAAGACCTAAGACAGATGGTCATGGGGTCCAGAGGTATCTGGGCCCTTGCTCGCGAGCACATCTAACTGATCTTATAATTATAAATTAAAATAAAATTTTATAAAAAATACTATAATACTAATCATATATACTAATATATTTAATACTTATAAAAATACGTCCGATCGTAGCATTCATCGATCTGCTCATCTTGTTCATACGGTTAGATCGAAAGATCTGACTACGGTTGGACATCACTCCATCTCTTATCAGCTATAATAAAAAATAAATTTATCAAAAAAATGATAAAAAATATGAATTTAATTTATCTAATAAGATTTAAAATTAATTATCTCTTTATGCACATGACTGACCATAGACTCGCATACTAGAGTGTGCGTATACTCCTGGACTGCACGATTCTTTCGATTCTGATGGAAGGTAGCCTAACAAATATTTAAATAAATAATAAATATTTAAAAATATTTAAATAAAATTTTAAGTATATTAAAAAATTTAAAAATTAAAAATTTTACCTCGAACTTCTAGCTCCTCTAGTGTCTAACCATCCTCTCTCACTGACTCGGAGGATAGTCCTGTATCCAAAGAACAAGCTCCTCCGGAGTATCTCATCGGTACTCGAGCCATCCTCTATGAACCTTGATCTTGTAACCTCGGTATAACTCTTCAATCTTCCTTAGTTGGGCATCTTGAGCCCTCTCATGATCGAAAAAATCATACCTCTTCTGCACAAGTTAATCAAAAATTAATTATAAAATTATTCTAATCAAACATATATAGTATAAACATATAAAATACATAAATATAACTAAGATGCACATACTTATCCATATCTTCTTTCATACTTGGTCCTTGATGGCAGCATCCATCAAATGCCAGTCTCTGGGCTCTATGGGAATGATGTCCGACCACCTCACAAGCACTCTAAAAAAAGGAATGCATCTCCCACGCGATCTTTCCTATCGACCTCTCCTCTACATCGTAATAGACCATCACCTGATGCTGGCAGTTCCACATGTGTGCCATACATGTGGGACCGTGAAATATCTGCCTGGATGATGCACCTGTAATGCAAATATATTATGCAAATATATAAGTATACAAATACTATATAAAAAATAAAATTATGCTAATATAATAAAAATGTATACGTAGATGTTTGCATAGTAGCATATGTCTCAGATATGGACGACGGTAGAGGCTCAGCTATCGATGGAGTATATGCCACCGATGGAGTAGATGTCGCTGGTAGAGTAGATGCCGATGGTGGAGGTCCTTGAGCAGCTGATGCCGAGGTGGATGAAGTATGCTCTGACTGCTCCTCGGATGCTGAACTGCACGTAACCCGTCCGAGGGGCAGGGGTGAAAGCTAGATGGCATTTCGGTGCCATCGTGATCTACAACGTTAATGAACATTAATCAATATAATATGTTGAACAATAATATTAGTATATCATCAATAAATAGTCTCTAATATGTATACTAATCAATTGACGGATCTATCGTTATGCAATGCAATAAAAAAAGCAATAAGATATAAACATTCAGAAAATATTATGCAATAATTCTACAACATGAATTACATTCATAAATAATTAAGGTTGAGCAACAATCGTAGATCCGATCTCTTGCACGAATCTTGGTGTTAATCCAAAAACCTAAAAGAAAAACAAAGTAGATGATGGTGGCACCTTAGGGCTTAAAGTTAGAACCTTAGAGAGACATATCAAATTCTATTCACTCAGAAGCCGAGCCAGCTCTGTGCCTGAGATAGCCAGTTTCGTGCCTGAGACATCCAGCTTGAGTCCTCCAGCTGGCCTGATCATGGCCTGAGCCGGCTCGGCTGTGTGCCATCCCATCGATCACTCACTCTCTCGATCTCTCTCACCGACGGTGGCGGCGAGGCTAAACTCCTCTCTCCTAGCTTTTCCATCTCTCGATCTTCCTCTCTTCCTCTCTCATCTCCTCGTCGACGAGGTCGGATCCCATCCCTCCCTCTCTCACTCTCTCGATCTCCCTCGTCGGCAAGGCCGGACCCCATCCCTCCTAGTGATGCCGACGAGGCCGGACCCTTTCCGTCCCTTTCTCGCTCTCTCAATCTCCCACTCTCCCTCTCTCGATCTCCCTCGCAACAAGGCCAGACCCCCTCCCTCCCAATGATGGCGGTGAGGTCGGATCCCTTCCTTCCTCTCTCCTCTCTCGATCTCCCTCGTCGGCGATGGCGGTGAGGCCGGACCCCCTCCCTCCCTCCCTCCCACTCTCAGTCTCCCTTGCCAACGGTCGGTGAGCGACCGACCCTCCCTCTCTCAATCTATCGATCTCCCTCTCAGTCTCTTCCATTTCTTAGTTTCGGATCCCGAAATTGGGTCCGACCTTTCGGAGATCCATTAGGGTCTGGATCTAGGTACTTCAAGTACAGACCCATCGGATATTCGAGTTTGGATCCAGTATTAGTAATTAAAATTAGATCTGGATCTGAATATTCATATTTTAATTCAAACTCAACCCATTGATAGATCTAGTCCACAACAACCGACATGGCACAGCCCAAGGCTACCACCACGGCACGGTCCAAAAACTATGGTATGCAGATAATTATAATATTTATAATAAATATTTATAATATTTATTATAAATATTTTATAAATTATTATAAATATATGATTAATAAATAATATTATAAAATTAAAAAAAATTATATATATGGCTATAGAGAGCGGATCGCACCGAAAGCTTCGAGAATCGCTAACGATGATGCTAGAGGAGGACGACGGTACTAGAGGTAACCTTTGAAACAAAAGCAATATAGTGAGATAAAGAAGTGAGAGAAAGAGGAAAGAGAGAGAGTAGGGGTGGCCAGGGATGGGGGGCCAGGAGGAGGGGGCATAGTGACGAGGAGGCCCGAGAGGCACAGTTGAAGAAGAAATCCTAATTTTTTGGATCAGATTTGTATAGATCTAATCAAATCAAGAGAGATATTTTAAAAATTTTTCTCATATATTCAGATCAGATCTGAGATATTTCAGATCTAATTTTATAGATCTAATAAATAAAAATAAAAATAAATTAAATCTGATTTAATTTATTTCTTGATGTTGGATAATCAGATTATCCTTTGATGATCCTGCTGATTGCTTGAGATTCTAGATCTAGCCACGCAGGCGTCTAGCCTCTATCGATATTCACTCGGACTGCATCTGGAGATCTTCTTCTTCTTTATCATCTCTCCAAATATTAGATCTAAATCTGATTTGAAGAATCTTCAAAACTTTTTTCGAAGATCTACAGTCATCTCTGCAGCAGTGGTGCCTTCTTCCTTTCTCGTCAACTTTTTCTTGCCTGGATTGCACCAAACTGAAGCCAAACTTTCCTTGGGCATGGAGAGGAGAGAGAGGATCAGAAGATGGCATAGAGGAGGGAGAGGAACAGCCTTGGGGTGTGGGCTAAGAGAGAACTCTTTTAAAATTGGGCATAGATAGGGTTTATATAGACCCTACTACACCATGCAGTGCCACATCATCCCGGCCAATCACATTGCTTCGTGTAATCAGATCTAAATATGATTGATGGGATGACATCACTTGATCCAATCAGATGAGAGTCCCACTAATTCATCCTTAGATGGCACCTAAGACTGGTCAAAGTCTATAACTAGAGGTCACCTAAGTAGAATCCAAGAAGCAACCTAGAGTCCCATCTGTATAGGACTCCAGGCATCCCTATCCATGGGCGCACGCCTCCCTTGGCATGCACCCCCACCTTTTCAAAATCTAGCAAAGGGACAAGCCCCTATCTGCTCTCCAATAGGTGCATGACACATGGGCAGATGTCTAAGTGTCAAAGGTCAATGTTTGACCAAAGTCAAAGACAAGAATTAGTAGATGATGGAAAATGGCAAGTATTATCTCAAATTTATCTTATAAATTAAGACGATCCTTTTCTGATCTGAACAAGCTCTAGTCAGACCAAGTAAAGGTATCTGAGTGAGCATAAACTCATTTGGCTCAGTCGAGACAACTTTTAATGATAATAGAAGGAGAATGTTAGGTTCAATCGTGTGCTAGCACGATTTTCTTGAACCTAATTGAATCTAATTCAAATTAATTGAACTAAATTAGTCCAATTGATGATATCCAGATCCAAATCCTTATTTGTGTGATCTAGTTGGTTTGGTTCTGTATGATAATGAGATATGTCGTGATCTCTATCATCGATATCATCGAAACTCCTTTCGATGGATCAGAACTCTTCTGATTCAGATAACTAGAATGATCGATCATCTAAATCATTCTAATTGCTCCCAAAATCCACCAGTGATACTTAATAGTATATGGTGGTAACCCATCAAAACTGAAAATGAACCTCTTGGTGCAGCTACTTATGTGATTAAGTTCTTCTATCTTGGGCTCCGATCAAATTAGGGTTAAGATGAACTCATCAAACCCTAATTTCTATCATATGATTTAATCATTCGATTCAAGTCCAATATGAAAATCTTAATAGAAACTCTTTCTATTATTTCACTCTACCATGGCCATGGGTTTATGGACTTGATTTTTATGATCATCATAGGACTGCTTCTCATCCATCGAGGTAGATAGATTCCCTCTTGGTGCAATCCAATTTTTACAATGAAATTGCTCTAGCCAACATACACCTTAGGATTCCGAATGGCTAGGAGACCGAGTCATGGTGTAGTCAAACTATAACACCCTCAAGCTGAACTATCCATGCATCTCAGGTCAAAGAACCAGACACACCATTGCAGCTTCGAGTCAGTCATTGACGAGAAGGTAGACTTCCTTATGACTGCTCGAGGTGGTCACGCTCAGTGCTCTCGTTCTCTAACGAGTATCTGTACTCTCACTCCGATGTCTCTAAATCATAGACTCAAGACTCATCTACTATAAAGAAGCGATTGTACACCAACCTTCTGGATCAATCACCATTCTCATGATAATTCTACGGTCAGGAGCATTTTATGAGTTAATAATGAAAATTCTTGTCTTAAATTTTCAACTCTTGAAAATAAGAATTATCTTTACCATTAACTCAAGGAATGTATCACAGACACTAAATACGCATCTATGATAGAAAATAATCTATTTTATTATTTATAGTCAAAATTATAATTTTATCCCTAGAAGTGTATTACAAGTGTTAGCGAATTCTGACTTCTAGGGTACACATATCTAACAAACTCCCACTTGACCTAAAGTCAATTGGCTACAAATCTAAGTTCCATATTCTCAAGGTGGGGTTCGATCTTCTGCTGGCCCAATGGCTTTGTAAGCAGATCCGTCATATTATCTGTGGAGTCGACTCTCTTGACCTCGACGTAATCCTTCTCGAGATAATCATGGATGAGGTGGTATTGCAGCTCGATGTGCTTGGATTTTTGGTGAGACCTCAACTCCTTAGCAAGGGCTATAGCGCTATTATTGTCGCAATAGAGAGGAATGGCATTTGATGGCATTACTCTGATCTTTGCGGCAAACTTCTTGTACCAGAATACCTTCTTTGCAGCTTCTAATACAACCATGTATTCTGCTTCCATGATGGAATCTGCTATCATTATTTGCTTAGAACTTTTTCAACTGACAGCTCCACCATTGCACACAAATAGACTCCCAGATGTCGACTTTTGATCATCTACATCGGACATAAAATTCGAGTCTGTATACCCCTGAACTTGGAGTTCTCCATTACCAAAGACCAACAATATATCCTTAGTTCTTCTCAAGTACTTAAGTATACATTTCATAGAAGTCTAGTGTTCTTCATCTAGATTCGACTGATATCTGCTCGTGACACTCACAGCATGGGCTATATCAGGTCGTGTACATAACATGGCATACATGAGGCTCTCTATTACTGAAGCATAAGGGATCTTGCTCATGCGTTCTATTTCCTCAGGTATGCTAGGGCACATCTTCTTGGAAAGATGAATGCCATGTCTGAAGGATACCAAACTCCTCTTAGAGTTTTTTATGCTAAACCTCTTTAGCACTTCCTCTATGTACATCTTCTGTGAAAGTCCTAGCATCCTACTCGATCTATCTCTATAGACCTTAATTTCCAGAATAAAGGATGTTTCTCCTAGGTCTTTCATGGAGAATTCTTTAGATAACCATATTTTAATTATGGTCAACATGGGAATATCATTTCTAATAAGGAAGATGTCATTACGTACAATACGAGGAAGACAACAGTGCTCCCACTGACCTTTTTGAAGACACATGGCTCCTCCTCATTCTTGATGAAACCAAATAATTTGATTACATCATTAAAATGAGTATTCCAGCTCTGAGATGTTTGCTTAAGTCTATAAATGGACCTTTGCAGCTTGCATACCTTATGATCATCATCACTGGATGTGAAATCTAGCGACTGTTCCATATAGATATCTTCCTCAAGATATCCATTTAAGAATGCCATTTTTACGTCCATTTGCCATATTTCATAATCAAAATAGGCTTCAACAGCAAGCAATGTGTAGATGAATTTAAGCATAGCTACTGGCAAAAAAGTATCCTAATAGTCAATGCCTTCACACTGACTATAATCTTTTACCACTAATCTAGCTTTGAATGTCTCCATATTTTCATCTGCACCAATCTTTCTCTTATAGATTCATTTACACCCAATAGGTACTATACCTTCTGGTGGATCTACCAAGATTCAGACTTGGTTTAAGTGTATCGAGTCAATTTTTGACTTCATTACCTCTAATCATTTCTCGGAGTCGATATTCAATATCACCTTATTATAGGTTTTGGAATCATCACTATGAATCTCATTACCTACGAGGAATATTTCTTCTACTTTTTCTTAAAAAGTACCTAAGTACCTCTCAGGGAGATGAAAAACTCTTTCCAATCTACGAGGTGGAGGAGGTAGTGATTGGATTGGCTTAACTTGATTTAGTTCCATTTGGTCCTTAGCTTGTTGCTCTTGTGAGACTTTCTCCTCGATCTTGATATATTTTTCAATGCCACTATCTTGAATAAACTATTTTTCAAGAAAAATGGCATGTCAAATCACAATCATATTGTGATCTTATGAAATGTAGAAATAATATCCTAATGACTCTTTAGGATATCCTATAAATCGAGCTCTAAAAGACCTAAAGCCTAACTTGTCCACTTGGTCTTTTGACATGAGTCGGATAACCCCAAATTCTAAGATGACTCAGACTTGATTTCTTACCATGTCATATCTCATACTGTATGGTAGGAACGGTTTTAGAAGAAATCCTATTCAGTAAGTATATTACAGTTAACAAACAGTATCTCCAAAGAAAATTAGAAAGGTCTGTGAAGCTTATCATGGATTGGACCATATCTAATAGAGTCCGATTCCTCCATTTTGAAATTTCATTGAGTTGAGATGTTCCAGATGGAGTCCATTGAGAGATATGTCATTTTCCTTGAGATAGTCCAAGAATTCTCGACTAAGGTATTCACCTTCTCGATTCGATCGAAGAATCTTGATGGGTTTTTCAGTTTACTTTGAATTTCTTGAACTTTTCAAAAGCTTCAGACTTGTGTCTCATAAGATATACATATCCATACCTAGATAAATCATCGATAAAGATTATGAAGTAGACATAGTTGCCTCTAGCCAGCACATCAAATGGGCCGCATACATTAGTATATACTAGGGCAGGAAGATTCATGGCCCTTTCCCAATGTCCTACAAAAGGGAGCTTAGTCATTTTGCCATGAAGACAAGATCCACAAATTGGATATGACTCGAAAGTCAACGAACTCAATAGCTCGATTTTTTCCAAGTTGTTAATCCTATCTTCTGCTATATGACCTAGTCTTAGGTGCCATAGATATCTATCGTTTGGACTATCCCTTGGTCATTTCATGGTATTCATATTTTGCTCGATATTAAAAATAGATACATCAATATGTAACTGGTAAAGATCGTTAATAAGAAAATTATTTGGAATTTTATTTCTTTCATAAAGAATGTTATAATAGTCCTTAAGAAAACTAATTACATAGCCTTCCAATGCAAGGCAAGAAATAGAAATCAAATTTCTGCTTGCTGCAGGCACATAATAATAGTCTTTTAACACTAAGTCTAAACCAGATGGTAGTTGAAGAGGGTATGTTTCCATAGCCACGATAATAACTCTTGCTCCATTTTCGATGCATAGGATCATCTCACCATCCCTCAACCTCCTGCTATCCTCAAGACCCTGCATGGAAGTACACAAATGAGCATTAGAATCAGAGTCAAGCACCCAACTGGATGTAGAAAAAATCATAAGGTTAGATTCAATAACGAGCATACCTTCAGAAGGACCTGCTTCCTTCTTATTCTTTAGGATGATCAGGTATGTAAGGTAGTTCCGCTTTCAGTGACCGTAATTGTTGCAATGAAAATACATTTGCTTTTCAGTGGCCTTTTTTTTCAGTTATTCTTTCTTCTTTCTCTTTACCTTCTGCGTTTTCATAGACTTTCTTTTTCAAAAGACTTTCTCTTGGAAAGCCATTCCATAGCAAAACTGAGCCTTTAGACCTTTTAAGAAGCTCAGTTAGTAACCAGCATGTTCATAAGTCGCAAGAATTTTGAAGTTATGAATGATAGTTCATGATGAACTGCCATAGCATCAGTCAAGAATTGCAGAATTATATCATTCTGCAATCTAAGTCAACCTCATTTTAATTTTTCAAGTTCTTTCAAGTTCTTTCATCATCACAATGATCTTGGACTGACTGTCCATCACGTTATTTTACTTGATAGTCATTTAATGACTTGATAATCGGCTGTGCAACTCTGTTCACAACATCTCCTGTAAGTGAGCCAACATTTATGGACAGTCTGATATCTTATGTTGATTTGAGTTATCAGACAATGAGCCATATGTAATATCTGCCTTATTATCTTCGTCATACATTATCTAGAGACGCACTCTGTCAGCGAATGGACAGCTGATAAGGGAGGGTCCTGTCCTAATACATGAGTTAACTTTTTTAATCCAAAAATTTTAAAGTTTTAAGCTCCTTATAATTGAATTCAGTCGGTCTATGGGTTCCAGGATTCGTGCTATAGGTTTGGATGCAGACATTTTTCTGTAGAGGTCAAAGTTTCTAATAGATATTGTAATTAGACTTAATCAATTATTAGAATTTTAATTTTTAAATAAATTAGCTTTTACTATTTTTTAGATCCCTACACTCCTATTAGAGATGCAAAAAATCCATGATATGATTCTTGATGGATGGTGCGGTCCACCAACTGATTACCTCACCTAACAGTTATTGTAATGGGTTAGCCAATGAAACAACTCTTGTTTAATGATTTTCTTCATGTGCATCCAAACTGGTCTCTAATTCATGAATCTCATATGTCGAAATATTGATCCACTCCTTATTAACCACATTATGACAATTGGTTCCTAATGAATCTCTCACGTATCAAAATATTGAGCCATCCATCTCAGCCCATAGCATCAATGCTAATAGATATGGTTGCGTCTTTTTGATGCAACTGAACCCTATAACAGTCAGAGACAATGATCCCGAAAAGGGCCGTTACATCTACAATGGTGGAAGTCTTAACTTAATCTTTCTTAGGAAGATTTGATTTAATTCATTAAACTAGACTTGACATAGCCGAACTAATTAGACTAACCTAGTGCATGGTTTTGCTTGAATTATTGACATCAAATTAGGACTGAGCATAATATGGTCAGATAGTGAGACGATGGAAGGATTATCATTAACTCGACAAGAGTATTTGAATCGAGTAGCACCTAATAAAAATTAGTCATGTATCTATCAGACTTACCTTAGACACCAAATTATTGACTAGAACCAATTGGTTAGTCTACAATCCAGACTCTAACACTGGCTAATTAGGTCTAGCTTATCAATCACTCACATGATTCGATCTTGATCGGATTAATCCTATTAGATGATCAATTGAAGCCTGTTGATCCATCTAACACAACTCTTGATTTTGTTACCGTAGACTAATTGAGCTACCCAAGTCTGAACTCAATATTAAATATGTTTAGATCTAAATTCTTAATTTAACCTAACTATATTTCATAATCTTAATCATTTAAGTTAGGGTTCATAAATAAAATTGTAAATAAGTCTTAGGATTTGCAGAAAAGTAAGTTCTTGATTTCTGATTAAGGATGAATGCGCAGCACCTATACATATAAGACATCCATCGAATGGAAGGCGAGGGTATTTAAACCTACTTATTCTTATGATCGGATGGCAAAGGGGAATGTCTTAATCAGAAATATAAATCTACAAAACTAGTTAAATCTACATTATATATTCATACATAAATTATTTACTATTTATATCATTAATTCATGTTCATATTATGATATTTTTCAGATCTAAATATTCAACTATTAAAAAATAGATTTAAATTGATGCATCAAAATAAATTTTAATCTAATGATTATGTAGAACTATTCTCAACTAGTCTAATCATGCATTCACTCATATCTCATATGATCCAAAAATTAATAATTTTATTTTTATTTTTTTAAATTTTATTATAATATTTATAATCATCAAAAATAAAAATAAATAGATTAAAATTATAATTTAATCAAATAAATCATGATCATGTAAGACTATGTATAGAACTATTCTATTTTACAACTAGTATGCATCTTGATAGACTTAGATCTATATTATTAATTTAATTTTTAATTTTAGATCTAATCATATCTCATGTGATATCTAAATTATCTAATTTTTAAATTATAAAATAAATAAAAATTAGATCTAAATAATTTAGAGAACCTGGCTCTAATACTAGTTGAAGAAGAAATCCTGATTTTCTGGGTCAGATTCGTATAGATATGATCAGATTAAGAGAGATATTTTAAAAAATATTTCATGTATCTAGATTAGATCTGAAATATTTCAGATCTAATTTTATAGATCTAATAAATAAAAATAAAAATAAATTAAATCTAATTTAATTTATACCTTTATGTTGGGTAATCAGATTACCCTTTGATGATCCTGCTGATTGCTTAAGATTTTGGATCTAGCCACGCAAGCGCCTAACCTCTATTGATATCCACTTGGACTAGATCTGAAGATCTTCTCTTTCTTTATCACCTCTCTAAATATCAGATCTGAATCTGATTTGGAGGATCTTTAAAACTTCTTTCGAAGATCTGCAGTCGTCTCTGCAGCAGTGTGCTTCTTTTTTCTCGTCAATTTTTCTTGCCTGGATGCATCAAACTGAAGCCCAACTTTCTTGGGCATGGAGAGAGAGAGAGAGAGCATCAAAGGCATGAGAGGAGAGAAACAGTCTTGGGACATGGGCTAGAGAAACTCGTTTAAAGTTGGGTTAGATAGTTATATAGATCCTACTACGCCATGCAGTGCCACATCATCTCGACAATATGTGCTTCATGCAATCAGATCTAAATCTGATTGGTGGGATGACATCACTGATCCAATCAGATTAGAGTCCACTAATTCATCCTTAGATGGCACCTAAGACTGATCAAAATCTAGTAGAGAGGTACTTAAGTAGAATCCAAGAAGCAACCTAGAGTCCCATCTGTATGGGACTCCAGGCGTCCTATCCATGGACCATGCCCTAGGCATGCCCCTTCTTTCAAAATCTAGTAAGGAGAACAAGCCCCTATCTACTCCAAAGATGCATGACACCATGGAGAGATGTCTAAGTATCAAAGGTAACGTTTGACCAAAGTCAAAGAAGAATTAGCAGATGATGAAAATGGCAGTCTTGTCTCAATTTTCTATATTAGAAATTCTTTTATGACTAGACAAGCTCAGTCAAATCAAGTAAAGGTACTGAGTGGCACAAACTCATTTGGCTCAGTCGAGACCTTTTAATAATAATAGGAGAATGTTAGGTTCAAATGTGCTAGCACGATTTTTTTAAACCTAACTGAATCTAATTCAAATTAATTGAACTAGATTAGTCCAATTGATGATATCTAGATCTAAATTCTTATTTATGTGATCCAGTTAGATTTAGTTCTATATGATAATGGGATATGTCGTGATCTCTATCATCGACATCATCGAAACTTCTTTCGATGGATCAAAACTCTTCTGATTTAGACAACTAGAATGATCGATCATCTAAATTATTCTAATTGCTTCTAAATTCCACCAATGACACTTAGCAGTATATGGTGGCAACCCATCAAAATTGAAAATGAACCTCTTGGTGCAGCTATCTGTGTGATTAAGTTCTTCTATCTTGATCCTGATCAGATTAGGGTTAAGGCGAACTTGTCAAATCCTAATTTCTATCATATGATTTAATCATTCTATTCATGTTCGATGTAAAAATCTTAATAGAAACTCTTTCTATTATTTCACTCTGCCGTGGCCATGGGCTTATGGACTTGATTCTCATGATCATCGTAGGGCTGCTCATCCATCGAGGTAGATAGATTTCCTTTTGGTACAATCCAATTCCTACAATGAACATGGTATAGCCAACATACACCTCTGGGTTCCGAATGGCAAGAAGATCGAGTCATGGTATAGTCAAACTATAACACCCTCAAGGTGAACTATCGATGCACCTCAGGTCAAAGAATCAGACACACCACTATAGCTTTGAGTCAGTCATTGACGAGAAGGTAGACTTCCTTATGACTGCTCGAGGTGGTCATGCTCAGTGCCCTCGTTCTCTAACGAGTATCTGTACTCTCGCTCCGATGTCTCTACACCATAGACTTAAGACTCATCTACTATGAAGAAACGATTGTACACTAATCTTCTGGATCAATCACCATCCTCATGATGATCCTACGGTCAGGAGCATTTTATGAGTTAATAATAAAAATTCTTGTCTTAAATTTTCAACTCTTGAAAATAAGAATTATCATTACCATTAACTCAAGAAATGTATCACAGACACTAAATACATATTTATGATAAAAAATAACTCATTTTATTATTTATAGTCAAAATTATAATTTTGCCCTTAGAAGTGTATTACAAGTGTCAGCCAATTTTGACTTTTAGGGCACACAGATCTAACTAAGTGAGGGAAGGATCGATGATCGAGAGGAGAGTGTGGGGGGTGGGGGGATCGGGTGGGGTGCGAGGAGGCGGCGGGATGGCGGGGGCTAGGGTGGGGGTTGGCAAGGTGGCGGGAGGGCGGTCGGGGGGGGGTGGGGCTGGGCCGGATGGGGGGTGGCGGAGAGGGCAGCCAGGATGGGGGGAAGAGGGCAATCAGGGGAGGGTGTGGTGGGGTGTGGGGTGGCAGGGAGGAGCAACCAGGATGGGAGGAGGGCGGTCGGGGGAGGTGGGTTTGAGGGGTCGGGTGGGGGTTCTGGGATGGCGTCGGAGATAGGGTGTGGGTGCAGGCGGCGGGGAGGCGGTCGAGGAGATGGCAGAGTGGGGAAGGAGGATGATGAGGGGCCGACGTGGGGTGCATGGTGGCGGGAGACAGCCGGGGATGGAGAAAGAGGGGCTGTCGGGGAGGTTAGGGTGGTGGGTGCGGTAGGTGGCGGGATGGGGCGGCAGGGGAGGCGAGGAGGGTGACCGATCGAGGGGGAAGGAGGGGCGATGCCGGTCGGGGGGGAAGAAGCCTCACCGACGATGAAGAGGAGGAGGAGAGAGAGAAAGAGATCGAGCGCGTACGGAAGGAAAGCAAAAAAAATTTGGAGATTTTTAATCTAACCTATCGAACTGCTGTCATAGATCTATGGCAGCGGTTACCTAAAACTGCTGCCATAGATCTACGGTAGCGATTCTATAACTGCTGTTGTAGATCTATAGTAGCGATTTTTGATAACCACTACCGTAGGTTGAAAATAAATTTTTTTATTTTTTTAATATTATATAATTTTAAAATTTAATATCCATATTTACCATTCATTATCTAAATAATTATCATTAGAGTGTCATCGCAAAAGATCATCTCGATCCGATGGCCCTAGCTTCATTGATTAGAAAAATTTGATTTCGACGATCATGAACGATGATGCAATGATCTGATAGACGGAGACCTCTGATGGGTCCAAAAATCTGCAACAATGATTTTGATGTTGTTTGTAGCATACTATCAAAGTTTTACTTCAATCAGATATCATTATCATGGTCAATTTAGTATGGAATGATTTCGACCGTTAAATTAAAAACAAGCGATCAAAGGGTTAGGCGACGTCCGATTATGAGATAATTTTTTAGTTAAATAATTTTTATTATAATTTTAAATATTTTATATGGCGATAATAGTAAAATTTAAATTATTTTTGTATAAATTATTTATGTTAAGCAGATATTGCAAAAGTACGAGCATAACAATCAGTAAAGTTTCAGAATGGTTATCACGAGACATATAGTTTTAGATCATTTTTCATCTCACGAGTTGAATTTTATAATCACCATCATAAAAAATAATTAAAGTAGTAGTCAAGATCATTTATAAAAAAAATTATCTCATAATCGAACACCATTTGGTCCTTTGATCAGTCGTTTATTATTTAACGGTCGAAACTAACCTATACTAAATTGACCAAGATAACGATATCCGATTGAAGTGAAACTTTGATAGTACACTACAAACATCATCAAGTCATTGTTGTAGATTTTTGGATCCATCGAAGCTCTCCATCTATCAGATCATCGCATCGTCATTCGTGATCATCGAAATCAAATTTTTCTGATCGATGAAGCTAGGGCCATTGGATTGAGGCAATCTTTTGCGACGACACTCTAATGATAATTATTTAGATAATGAACGATAAAGATGAACATTAAATTTTGAAATTATAATATATATATATATATATATATATATATATATATATGTATGTATGGTAGAGATTACAATTAACCGCTGCCATAAATAAGCTTATAGCAGCGGTTTCGACTAACTGCTGCTATAGATCGACAGCGGTTTCACTAACCGCTACTATAGATTCAACCTATAGCAGCGATTATAATGAACCGCTGCTATAGGTCGACCAATGGCAGTGATTTTTTATAACTGCTACTATAGGTCCGACCTACGACAGCGATTTTCGTTAACCGTTGCTATATGTCGGATCTATAGGTCAGATCTATAGCAGCGGTTATAAAAATCGCTGCAATAGGTCCTACCTATAGCAGCGGTTAACGAAAATCGCTGCTGTAGAATCTATGACAGCGATTTCGAAAATCGCTATCATAGTATGCACTGCTATAGACCATTTTATTAGTAGTGATTATTTTTCTAAATAATTTTCAGTATTTAGGTTTTGCCCCAAATACCAAATCAATAGACTATGGCCTCCATTGAAAAAGTCTGATTAGGTCTAACCATTAACATGATTAACTTCAGTGCATCAAACCAATGATAACCAGATCCGAGGAAAGCTCTGGCTAATCTGATCACCATTAAGAAAGTGTGATCTAATCATCATATGATGGACAGTAATTATAATATCTAAATGAACATCAGGTGTAAGACACCTCCAATGTCCACCTAGAAAATTGGACTCATCACTATTCATCTTAATAGGAGGCTATGACTCGATTATCTCCATAACTTAGTAATTTTAAGAACCTAATAATTTAGAGGATTTAGATTACTTATGATTTAAGGGTAGAAAGGACATGGATCAAATTTCTTCCACAGACTCACCAAGTCAAGTCCTCCCACAGACTTCACCAAGTCAATAGGTTAGGACTATGATCAATTTAGATCCATGGGCACCTTATTCAATTTTACTGATTGAAATCAGTTAAACTGATTCCTAATGACATGGGTCAGTCCAAATCACCAAGTGATCTAATCAAATTCCAATCGATCATGTCGGTCAGGTAAGTGAGATCAGTGGAAGGGATATGCCATTAACTCATCAAAGATTGAATCAGCGCGAGTAGCTCCTAATTAAAAACCACTGGTCTAAACTGTCAAACTTATCTTGGATACCAACTGGTTAATTAGATTTAATTTGATCAACCTAGCAATTTTAGGCTTAATCGCGTAGCCATGAATTAAGTCAATTTTGGTCTTGTTAAAGACATGGACTCATCCAACTACAACTATTGGAGTTGATTCTAGAGTGTCCTTGATCTAATCTAATTTAACACTTGGTTAGATTTGATCAATTACTCTAGATTAATCCATTTTTAAACTAATTTTAGGTCTAATTCAATTAATTGACCTAATTCATCTATCCCTTTAACCCACAGTCTTATCCATTTGTCTTAGAATTTTAATTCATAATTCTAGACCCTATGAACAATACTAAATTTCTTTAATTAAATTTTGGGTTGATAGGTTGGGGTTTGGCATTTCAAAAATAATTTTTAAATTTTAAAAGATTCTTTATAATTTAGCATTATTCATTAATTGAGTCGACTTACTTTAAAATTGAATCGGCTCAATTTACAAACAATACTAATTGTAGGGTTTAATCTGAAACCATATACATTACAAAATACTAAATCATAAATCAAACTTTAGATCCTATCTAAACATGCATTAATGATCAAAAATCATATTAAAGCTTAATTTAACATATCATAAAAAATTAGATCCAATCTAAAAATTTTATGATCAACTATAAGATCAAGCACGTACAAGGATAACCTTTGCACTATAGAGGGTAAACCCTACAGCAGGATAACCTACAGTCCGTATGATCTTGATTTTAATTTTTAGATCTAATTAATCAAAATATTAGATTAATATTTAGCTCAAATCTAAATTATTAATCTAATCATGCAAGCATATTATGTTTAGCAAACCTATGCTCTGATACTATTTGAAGGATGCAATGTAGGGTTTACAGTATTATTTTTTTAAAAAAATTTTAAAATAGCTAAAATATAATAAAAAAATTAATTAATTTTTAATTATATTAAAATATTAAGTCCTATACTAAGGATCTAAATATAATATGCATGCATTCATATAGATTTGAAAATAAAACTATGCAGCAATTTCTTTACTACATCTATCTGTTCAGAATATAATATCTTTTCGCGGATAGCTGATCACCATAATCTAAATCTATTGGATAATGCTATGGTGTCACACTATAGTTGTATACATGTTCGACCTCTATGGTTGGTCCACACGGAGCTTCTGATCCCGATTAGCCCCACTGGAGTGCTAGCTCCTCGCTGGAGTCTTCGATGGATGATTACAATCGATCCAATCAATTATGTATTTTTTGATTTTTTTGATATTCTAAAAAATTAGAATACAAATATTGGAGGACGATGAAGAGGTGTTTCAAATTTGGTGGTAATCCGATGCTCAGAACACTTGATCTCTCCACCCAAACCCAAATTCCCAAATCTAGGGTTTCACTCGACCCAAAAACCCTAATACACTGAAAATCCTATCACGTCCCTCTATGTGGAGTTTTTCCATGAAATAAGTTTTTATGGAAAGATGACTTTTAGATCTATAAATCCTATTTAGATCATATCTAAAAATTGGGTATCCTTAGAGGTGAAAATCAGAAGAGAAGAAAGGCATGAGGAAAAAGTAAAGTGCTGCAGGACCCTGCTCACCTTCACTCTGATATTTTTTTTATCCAAAAATAATACTCAATCACTCTAAAATTTTTACCACTTAATGATAAACCTTTTTGTGCATTCATAAAAAATCTCATAATTTATTGACATGAATACCATGGAAAAAATGCATGGAAAGAGATAAGGGTCGAGTGGTTGGAAGGTTTTAACCACTCACTTGATTTCAAAAATTAAGTGAGCCTCTTATCCTTATCCAACGCCCTCTCCCATGTGTTTAACACATAGAAAAACTCTCCTTTTATGTGCACATATTTTTATTTCTTCAAAATATATTCGACAAACAAAAGGGAGGGCATGAGAAGCAGATAAGGTTGGATTGGTTCCAATCTCCAACAAACTAAGTTGAATTCAAAACTCAACTTACTTTGAATCAGTCCAGCCCTTGGACCAGGTCAAAAGTAGATAAGAGAGGGGGTGCAGAAATTTTCTAAGTGATAGAAAAGTTACGTAAAAATTTTGGGCGTGGAACAAGAGTGAAAAAGTCAAAAATGATGGGCACATGGGAGAGTTTGAATTCAAACTTCATTTGACTTGGTCCTAATTGGTTTCAACCAAACCAATTAATCTAGACCCAATTAGACCAGGTTGAACCCAACCAAATTAGGCTTAGCCTAAGCCAATAAAATTTTAATCAAATTAAAAATTAATTATATTTAGGTCCTAATCAAATCAGGGTTAAAACTCTCATAGCGATTAAGTCATCTCATGATTTGATTGGATCAAACCCAATCAAATCAAATTCAATTGGACTTGATTGAATCCTCATCGCTTAATCAAATTGAGCTAATAAATAATTAAATTATTAATTAATCCTCTAAAAAATATCTGAGTCTAAATTGGATGGGTTATCGGGCAATAGAGTCCCATCAACATGAAACTCCTGAAGAGTCCCAAATCAGTAGGACTCTTGAACCTAGTATTTCAAACGAATCAAACTCATGATCAAAGAGTCCCAGACCAGTGGAACTCTCAATCAGAGAGTCTCAAATGAGTAGAACTCAGAGTTTTAGTCCACTAGAACTCTTGGTCACAATGTCCCAGTCTAGTGGAACTCTTGACCACAGAGTTTCAGTCCAGTGGGACTCTTAATCATAGGATCCTAGGTCATCAGGATACTCGATCAGAGAGTTTTGGATATAAAGAACTCAGAGTCCCAATTCAGTGGGACTCTTGATCATAGAGTCCCAGTCTAGTGGGGACTGGGACTCTATGACCATAGAGTCTTAGATCATCGAGACTCAATATTAGCCATCAAATCAGGTAGAAACTTCTATTATGTGTGGATTGAGACTCTATGACCATAGAGTCTTAGATCATCAAGACTCAATATTAGCCATTAGATCAGGTAGAAACTTCTATTGTGTGTGACCCTATAGGTTCGAATCCTAAGTCGATGGCATAGAAACTAATTTTTTATACCAATTGATGTGACCATCTAGCAATGGTATCCGACGTCCGGATAGATCGAATAATTGTAATATAACATTGATGAATCTGTGGCATATGGTTACTATATAATTCATCTTCTTGACCTCGATGCTCAAAAGATGATTTAGAGTTTTTAGTCAATCCTAAAATTTATCCATAGTGTATTTCAAAATTTAGCATCCATCATATGGACTACCTCGATCGAGGATTTGCTAAATTAAAATACAGTAATGCACTTGATCCAACACTTGGAGGGATCAATTCTATCTTGACTCACACACCGACAAGCCAAGTACTTGACTGCACCTAATAGCCTTCCATCACTGAATTAAAAATTCAGCTAGTTCGATACCTAAGTGCAGTGAGTTACTTGCAGGTCACCATGGTGATCTCAGGTCTAAGGGACACTCATACCCATATTCTTCGTGAACAACTCTTGACAGTAGAAAGCTCTGCAGTTGGATCACGTTCAGTAAAATTTATCTCTACACTTCATTTGCATGCCATAACAGTATCTTCATATTTTTTGGTTAAGAGGATAACTAACACTTATGGCATACAACAACCTATACTCGATACGTTGTCATCCTGGATAACAACGAATCATTTGATCGTGAACATGTTTGAGGACTAAATGATAAATTATCCTTTATCGAGTCTAGATAATCCTGAGGACTTCATCATAGAAGAGTTCATTATAGGAACATGTACAAAGTGATGAATATACCAAAAGAATAATTTTATTCATTAATAATTCAAGTATAATTATATTTAGCTCAACCATCTATAATCTAGATAATTGGCTTTATGATACATTTCTTAATAGAAAGTGAATGTTCTACTCTTGTACTTATTTTTTTCTTTCATAATGAAGCTTTGCATGTCCCATAGAGATGAACCTTTAGGCTGATCCATGCACTTAGTTATGTTCTTATTTTATTTTTTTTCTTCCTACCATAATATTTCGATACTAAATTCTTAATAAATTAGTATCAAAGCAGCTGATATCCCAACAGATTAATATCATTACCAGACAGTACCGGAGTGCAGATTACAGCAATGGATAGAGATTGAAGAATATGAAAAAGATAAGTGCAATCAAGATAGAGATCAATAGATTTGATAGAAAGAATAATTTCTTTTTATGGCAAGCAAAGATAAAGGATGTCCTCATCCAATATGGTTAATCAACTCTCTTGAACGACGAGATGTCAGCTACCATAGAGGTGAAGAATTGAAAGTGGATTCAGATGCAGGCGGTGAGCATGATTTGCTTGTATCAAGCGAATGATGTGGTGATCTATGTACTTGATGAGACTTCTCTGATAATACTGTGGTCGAAGCTTGAGGAGTTATACATGGCGAAGTCGCTCATCAACATGCTATTTTTTTAGAAGCAGTTCTACCAACTATGGATGGACGAAAGCTAGAGCAAGTGGAAGCATCTATCCAACTTTCAGAAGATCTTCACCAACCTAAGCATTGGTGAAAAAGTTGAGAAGAAGATCAGGACATTGGTCTTGTTAGCATTGCCTTTCTCTTTGTATGAGTTCTTGGTGACTGCTCTTCTAGTGAAAAAAAGCACTATCAAGATGGACGAGGTCACTGCAATAATACTCTAGAATGAGATTTTCAGGAGGAAGAATCCAGCTTTGAGCTTAGATGATGGCAGCTCAGCTTTGACGATTTCTGAAGGAGTACGAGATAGTAAATGAAGTAGTAGAGGATTGCGAGGAGGATGATCGAGGTCCAAAATAAGAGATCCTAGCAAGATCAGATGCTACCGATATAACGAGTTAAGGCATAATGTCAAAGATTGCCTGCAGCTTAGGGATTGAACGAGGGCTACTATAGCGACGATCAGTAGCGAGTCAGAGGATGATGTTCTGAAGATATCTGATGAGGTATCTACTTCTTTTCAGTAGTGAATTTTAGATTCTGCATGCACATATCATGTTTGTTATAGAGAGAAGCAGTTTGACTTCCTAGAGAGCAGTGAGGATATTATTTATTTATCAGATAGATCGAGCTATGCGATCAGAGATATCAGAATGGTCAACTGAAGAATACATGATGGTGCAATGAGGAGATTGGAGGAGATCCGATATATATCCAATTTTAAGCAGAATCTTATCTTATTGAGTAGACTGAATTCAAACGACTATAGATGGATAACTGATGATGGAATCCTGAAGGTCATGCACGGTGATAGATAGAGAAAAAAATGAGGATGAGAATATTGGAAAATATACAGAATTTCATGCATAGATTTCAAAACTTTTTCAAAATATAGAGCAGCGAAAGACATAGATTAAACTATTTAATCTACAACATGCATGTAATCAAATTACAAAATCCTACATCAAGGATCTATAACATGTTATGATGTAAATATAAATCTAAAATTAAATTAATTATAAATGGTATTGATCATATCAATATCTAAATCTAGAATAATTCTAGATCTAATTCTAGATCACATCTAGATCACCAAGAGATCAGATCTCTTACCTTTGCGCGGGTCTAGAATTCCACGATTGAATCCGCTGTTACCTTTGGAGCCACACAAGCGTTCGACACATGAACCTGCGACACAGATCGAAGGTTCGTCAAATGAAGATCCACTCGAAGTGCTAGCTTTTCATGGATTTCTCTTGATGGTTAATTAAATACATGTTCTTCGGATCTCTTGGACACTTCAAGAGATGAAGAACATAAGGATGAATGAGGAAGAAATCCAACCCTTGGATCTCCCAAAAATCAAAAAATAAGAATATGAAAAAATAAATCCTAAGAGAAGATAAATCTTCTCCTTCAGGACATCAATGATTAATATTCTGAAAACATCTCTATGCTAGGACAAGAGGATGTGAGCTTAGAAGTAGTACTCCCAAGTCTTGAAAATATGAGAAGATAGATCATAAAAAGATGGAAGCGAGTCGAAAGAAGAATTAGTCTCAATAGTAAAGTTCAAAAACTGGACTAGCTCACTCTGAGACTGAGCTGGCTCCATTGGAAACTGGGTCGGCTAGGTCTCAAAGAAAAATCCAGATAGAGAACAGCATTTTTGGGCTGTTGGCACGGTACACAATTAGGTTGGCTCAGTCTGAAGCTGGGTCGGCTTAGTTTTTGCGGATTATTATTTTATGTATGTGAGTTATTTGAGTTTGGAGAATTTTTTTATGAGCTTGGGCTTGACCCTTTGTAAAGTATATATACTGAAAATAGATTAAGATTGTGATAGGGCTGAAATAAACTGAATAAAAGCTCTTTTCTCCTAAAAATTTTTTTCTCTTCTTCTCTATTTTTTGATTTATTTGATCGTACTTCTGTAGAGATCTTTAAGAAATACTTTCTTGTTGCTTGGCTAATCATCGACGGCCACGCCGATTCATATGGAAAGAGCGCATATTTTCAACATTTGATATCAGAGCGGTATTGCATGAAAGAAAGAAAGACACCTAGGATTTACTACATCTAGGATATGTTGCACCAGATTTTATTCTAAAACTTTTAGTTTGCTTCGTGGTCATCTCTAGATTGAGATGGAGATTGTTTACATGGAGGAATGGTGATACAAAAGTTTGGAAAGAGGATCTAGGACTAATTAGATCTTCTATGAAGGATAGTTTTACTAGTGTGTGATCGTGAAGGGTGTTAGGGATCTATTCTTGACTTATTTGAAGTTATGAGATCAAGTGGATTCAAGGTGGATTTTGAGAAGTTTGACGGTAAGGAAAACTTTACCTTATGATAGTAAAGAGTAAAGGACTTATTGGTTCAGTAGAGAATCTACAAGGTCTTGACAAAAGAAAAGCTGAAAAAGATCAGTGCTGAGGATTGAGAAGAGTTGGAGAAAATTACTTTTAGCACAATCCGGATGTGCTTAGCTGATCAGATTTTGCCCGAGGTTTGCACAGAGACTACGATAAAGGGGCTCTGAGAGAGACTGGAGAACACATACATGGAAAAGAACATGATGAACAAGCTATGGTTGAAGAAATAGCTGTATAGTCTGAGGATGCCCGAAGGTAGAGATCTTGTTGCATATATCTAAAGGTTCAATCAGATGTGTTCTGAGGTGATAAATTTGGATGTGAAGATCGATGAGGAGGATCGGGCATTACTGCTATTATGTTCTCTCCTAGGTTCATATGATGGTCTCATAATAACTTTAGTTTATGAGAAGAAGATCCTAAACTATGATGAGGTTGTTGGTGTACTCAGATCAAATGAGCAAAGGAAGAAGATCTATAAGGAAGATCCTAAGTCTGAGATCTTAGCTGTGAATGAAAGATAGGAAAGATCAAAGAAGAAGATAAGAGAGAAATCCAAGGATGGGTCAAAGTCTCGCGATCAGAGAAAGATGACATTGAAATGTTATAAATGTCATCAGTCTGGACACCTGAGGAGAGATTGTCACCTTTTGAGATCAGAAAAAGAAAAGTCTAGCAAGGAAGATGATACAGCTTCTATGAGCAGTGGAGAAGACCTACTAGTTATATCAGATGGATGCACAGAGTGTGATACTATATGGATATTAGATTCAGCATGCTCGCACCACTATACTTCTCATCGGAAGTGGTTTGCTATCTATCAAAAGGTCGATGGTAGAAGTGTTAGCCTTGGAGATGATCACCTATGCAAAATAGCTGGAATTGGCTCTATCAGGATGAGGATGTATGATGGAATTATTCGTACATTATCAAATGTCATGCATGTACCGGAGTTGAAAAAGAATTTAATTTTTTTGGGCTACTTGAAGGAGCAGGGTTATACTTTTAGTAGCTATGCTAGAAGTGGATGTCTGAAAATTTTTAAGAAAGCTTTGGTGATGATAAGAGATAGAAAATTGAGCAACAATCTTTACAGAATGAAAGGCTCAGTGGTAAATGATAGTGCAGAGGTGCTAGCAGCGGCACAAGATGAGCAGATTTTATATCGACTATGGTACTATCAAATGGATCATATGAGTGACCATGGGATCATAGAACTAAGTAGAAGAGGTATGATCCTACCTCTGAAGAAGGAGGGCATAGATCTTTGTAAGTCGTGTATCTTTGGCAAATAGCATAGGATGAAGTTTGCCAGAAGTACCAAGCGTAGCAAGAGAGTGCTGGATTTAGTGCACTTGAATGTGTGGGGACCAGCTCCTGTATCAGTTAGAGGTGGGGCAAAATACTTTGTTACTTTCATTGATGATTTCTCAAGAAAGATATGAATTTATCTGATCAGAGAAAAATCAGAGATGTTTACC
Source organism: Cocos nucifera (assembly GCA_006176705.1). Lineage (NCBI taxonomy): Eukaryota > Viridiplantae > Streptophyta > Magnoliopsida > Arecales > Arecaceae > Cocos > Cocos nucifera. The sequence goes on along the minus strand of QRFJ01000212.1, from coordinate 512,721 downwards.
CGATTCAGAGCCTGAAGAGCTAAAGTATAGAAAGAGTCAGAGAGATAGGTAAAGTATCTGAGGTTAGACAATGGAGTGGAGTATACTAGCATGAAGTTCAAGAGGTACTGTGAGAAAAATGGCATCAAACGCCATTACACGGTGAGGATGACTTTCCAGCAGAATGGTATCATGGAGAGAATGAATTGGATACTGATCGAGAAGGCACGAAGTTTAAGGCTGCAGACATCATTTCCAAAGTTCTTTTGAGGTGATGCTCTAACTTTTTCTTATTTTTTTGTGAATAGGTCCCCTCATTATAAGCTGAATGAAGGCATTCCAGAAGAGATTTGAAGTCGAAAAAAGATAGAACTTAGCCATCTGAAAGTCTTCGATTGCACAGCCTATGCACATATGGAGGCAACCGAGAGGAGCAAATTGGATCCAAAATCTTAAAAGATGACATTCATAGGATATCCATAAGGAGTTAAGGGATACCTACCATGGGACTCTCAGACACAGAAGTCAGTAATAAGTAGGAATGTTATCTTTGATGAGAAGAGCATCTTGAGGAGGTCTGGGATAGATGAAACTAGAAAAATAAAAATGAACAGCGGCGGCCAGTCAGAGAATGATGGTATTCAGGTTACATCTACTTATAGGAGTATTTCTGTTGAGGTGGAGCTGGGCAGAAAAGTATTATCTCAGATTGAAAATCAGTATGGAGGGTCAGTAGTTTAGACAGATGTGTAGGAGCAGCCACAAACATCAGACAAAGATGTACCAGTGGGAGTGGCTTTGCACAAGTCCCAGCGTACTACTAGGAGACCGATCAGATATAGCATTGATGAGGTTATCTTCTATGCACTCATCACTGCTAATGGAGATCCAGAGAATTATGCTGAGGCCATGGAGAGTGAGGATCATGATTCATGGATGCAGACCATGATGGAGAAGATAGAATCATTTGAGAAGAATCAAACATGGCAGCTGGTGGATCTTCCAAAGGGTGCTCGATCTATTGGCTCAAAGTGGGTATTCACAAAAAAAGAAGCACCTTCAGAATAAGATGGAGTCAGATTCAATGCAAGACTGATAGCAAAGGGATACTCACAAAAGGAACGGATTGACTATATAGAAATTTTTTCTCCTGTGGTGCGTCATACATCTATTCGAATTTTGCTGTCACTGGTGGCACAACATAACATGAAATTGGAATAGATGGATATGAAGATAGCCTTTCTTCATGGAACTTTGGAGGAAAGAATCTACATGAAGCAGCTAGATGGTTTCATGGAGATGGGACAAAAAGAAAAGATGTATTTACTCAGAAAGTCTTTGTATGGTTTGAAATAATCCTCTCGTCAGTGGTATCGAAGGTTTGATAGCTTTGTCTTGAGTCTGGATTTCAGCAGATGTGAATATGATTGTTGTGTCTACGTCAAAGATGTAGATGAGGAGGATGTTCTGTACCTATTTATTATATGTAGATGATATGCTCATAGCTAGTAGAAGCATAAATGCTGTGAAAAGGTTGAAAAATATATTATCATTTGAATTTAAGATGAAAGATTTGGATCCAGCTGAGAAAATCCTTGGAATGGAGATTTGCAGAGATAGGTACAAAGAAGTGCTCCAATTATCATAAGAAAAGTATGCCCAGAAGATTCTAAAGAGATTTGGGATGGAGAAGGTCAAACCTGCAGAGACGCCATTGCCAAGCCATATGTCTCTCTCCAAGTTACAGTGCCCCCAATCAGAAGAGGAGAGAGTACATGAAATGAGTTTCTTATGCAAATGCTGTAGGCAGTGTGATGTACACTATGATGTGCTGTAGACCAGATATAGTACATGTAGTGAGCATGGTTAGTAGATGCATGGCTAACCCTGGGAAGGAATATTGAAAAGCATTGAAATGGATATTAAGATATCTGCATGAAACAAGAAATTATGGTTTGATATTTGGTGGGCAGCCGAAAGGATTTGGAGAATAATCTATGAAGATGTGTGAAGGTTCAGATCCTCTGAAAGGATTTGTTGATGCAAATTATGCTGGTGATCTTGATACAAGGAGGTCTACTACTGGATATCTTTTCTGCATATATGGTGGATCAGTGTCTTAAAGATCAATCCTTCAGTCAATCATGGCCTTGTCTATCACAGAGGTCGAGTACATTGGGATAATAGAGACTACAAATGAAGCCCTTTGGCTTAGGAGGCTGATTGATGAGTTGGGGGTGCAGTAGAGCAAGATTATACTATTCAGTGATAGTCAGAGTGCTCTGTTGTTGGCATAGAACCCAATCTATCATGTGCGCATAAAGTATATAAACGTGAGATACCACAAGATCAGAGAGCTGGTGAAGGAAGGTGAAGTGGAATTGATGAAGGTCCATACCAAGGAGAATCAATCTGATGCACTCACGAAGGTACTTCCTAGAGACAACTTTCAAAGATATATGGCATGGATGGATCTGTTGAGAAGAGATGAGTTCACAAGGACTTGAAAGCACCAAGGTGGAGAATGTGAGCTCAGAAGTGGCACTCCCAAGTCTTGAAAATATGAAAAGATAGGTCATGGAAAGACAGGAGTGAGCCTAAAGAAGAATCAGTCTCAATAGTAAAGTTTAAAAACTGGGCTGACTCACTCTGAGACTAAGCCGGCTCAGTTGGGAACTAGGTTGGCTTAGTTCAGGACTGGGTTGACTAGGTCTCAGAGAAAAATTCAGATAGAAAATAATATTTTCAGACTGTTGGCATGGTACACAACTATAGATTGAGCTGACCTAGCTCAAGTTAGCCGACTCAGTTTTCACGGGTTATTATTTTGTGTACGTGGATTGTTTGGATTTGAAAAATTTTTCTATGAGCTTGGGCTTGACACTTTGTAAAGTATATATATTGAAAATAGATCAAGATTGCGATAGGACTGAAATATACTAAATAAAAGCTCTTTTCTCTCAAAAATATTTTCTTCTCTTCTTCTCTATTTCTTGATTTATTTGATCATACTTTCGTAGAGATCTCTAAGAAGTACTTTCTTGTTGCTTAACTAATCACCGACGGCCATGCCAATCCATATGGAAAGAATGCATATTTTCAATAAAAGAGATCTTCTCCTCTAGGATTTTTTCTAAGTTTCTAGATTTAAGATTTTTTATTTTATTCATACAAAAATTTCCATAATAATTGGAGAGGAAGGGTTCTCCAAAAAATCCTAAGAGAAGATCTTTCTTTTCTTCTCCTTCTCTCATCAGGACATGATCAGATCATGTCCAAAAAATTAACACCATATCCCAACAATTTGGAGTACTCATTCCCACACCCAAATTCTCTCTCTCTCTCTCTCTCAGATTTTTATCATATAAAAATTATAAATAAAATAGAAAGAGAGAAATATAAAAGAAAAATATAAGAGAAGACAATCTTCTCTTACCTTGTATCTTCAAGATATCAACTTTTGATATCTTAATTGAGGGCTCTTCTCCAAGAATCTTGGCACCACAAATCCTTCACACCTTCTTCTTCTTTTTTTCTAATTTTTCATGATTTTTCTAAGATTTTTTACATTCTAAAATCATCTTATAAGAGGCGTCCATCTTTTATTGCAAGACTAGGTTAAAATCTAGTCAAAGGAGGACTTCTATGGGACGTCCAAGCTTCTATGGGGTGTCTAACTCTTGGACGCCCCTCCCTTGATTTTTGGCATGTGAAATAGAAAACCAATATCCAAAAAAAAGGAAGAAAGGATGGAAATCAAAAGGAAGGCGTGGGTAGAGGTGGCGCACAAGGGAGAAAAGAGTTTGGATCAAAGAAGACTCTTCCAAATAGGAAATAATTTTCAACTTCCTTCTAGTTTTGACCAAGTCAAAATATATTCCAAATAATCTAATAGGTGGGGCATGGGGACCTCTCATTAGCGTGGAAATGTTCAAGTAAACCTCAAAAAAATATATGTGGGCGTGGGCTTTCTTAGGTGCAAGAGAAAGAGAGAGAGTCCCAGTCCAACTGGGACTCCTCTTGTTTGAACAGGTCAAAATAGTTTTAAATCTAATTTAAATTTTATTTAAATTAGATCAAATACAATCTAAGTAAGAATGATCCTAGTTCAACTAGGAGCTTAATTAAATCAGATTAAATCAAGATTTAAATCTGATTTAAATGCTAAGTCAATTAGATGCACCCAAGTCCTAGTCAAACAAGAAATTATTCTTTCTTGTAATTAACTTATCTAATAAACCAACTAAACTTAATCTAATTAAGTTTAAACTAATTCTAATTAAATTTAATTTAATTAAACTTGATCTCAGCTCGATTGCTTAATCAAATTGAGTTAATTAATAATTTAATTACTAATCGATCCTCCTGCAATACTTGTATTAGGTCAAACATCAATCGCATTAAATGTTTGACCTTGAAACGATTCTCAATCATCGATTAATCATCTGATTAGGTTACAAGTTCTAATGTGTGTGATCCCATAGGTTCGAACCTAAGCTGGTAGCACAGAAACTAATTTCTGTATCAATCGAAGTTACCATCTAATAATGGTTCCCGACGTCCAGACAGGTCGAATGTATGCAAAGCAATATTCTTAGAACTCTGGCCCATGGTTACCATATAATTCATCCCTATGACCAATAATGCTCAAGACGATTTTGAGTATACTGTCAAACACTCATACAAATCATCTCTATTATGTCTCAAAATTTTGCAAATCCCATGACACTTCATGAGGATTATCCAGGCCTAGATTTTGCTAAATTGAAATACAGTAAGTTATTCTCTTTTTGAAGTTAATCAAAAGTGGTCAATCCCATCTTGACTTACACATCGACTTTACAAGTACTTGACTGTATCCAAAAATCTTTCGAACCTATATTAGAATTACAGACAGTCCGGCATCAAAGTATAGTGAGTTGCTTGTAAGTCACCATGATAATCTTAGGTCTGGAGGATATTTATATCCATTAGCCTTAGCTAGCTATTCTTGATAGTAGAGTGCTCCATTAATCACGTTCAGTACAGATGTACTCCTATATCTTACCTGAATGCCATACCAGTATCTCCACACTACTTGATTACGAGGATAACCAATGCATATGGCATACAATGATCTACGCTTGATAAGTTATCATTCTTGTTAATAACTTATTATTTGATCATGAATAATTTAAGAACCATCCGATAAATTCTTCTTTATCGATTGATTATAGTTCTAAGGACTTCATCATAATTTAGGAGTTTATTTAAATAAGATAGAACTTTTATGATGAATCAACTAAATAACTATTATTATTAGATAATTCATATACTAATTTCAATCATCTACTACTTAGATGATTGGCTTTAGAATATATTTTTCAATAGAGAGAACATTACTATCTGACAGAAAGTTCAGTGTGAGGTAGAGCTTCAGGAGCCAGAAGAAATTCAGTATGAGATGGAGCTCTAGGTGGAGGTAGATCGGACATGGGACGAGAGACTCAGGAGGACGAGAGGCGACATCGTAAGGTAAAGTTTCTATTATTGCAGGAGGCTATCCCAAGCAGGTCTCAAGTTAGGAGGATCACAGCCATTGATAGAGGTGGGATCGAGCGGCCTGGCTCGACTCTCATATTTTTTCATCCATGATCAGCAAGCATACCCTAGGGCATGGGGGCAAAATGGATCATAAGCTCTCAAAGTTAGATGGAGATCGAATGTCGAGTCGAGGTGGAGATTGTTAGAATTTGATGCCTCGAATTTGACCTATAGTAGAGAAGAATCAAATCATCAAGCAGTCGAGCTAGCTCGAATATGAGATCAAGTCAGCTCAAGCTGAGATTGAGCTAGCTCGAACCACAATCGAGCCGATCCTCTTAGACGAACAGAAAGCAGGAGTTTTGATGAGACGCGGTCAAGTCAGCTCGACCCTTGACAGAGTTGGCTTGATGGAGACAAATAGAGCATGACGAAATTTTTTATTTGAACTTGGATTGTAATTAATCCAAAAGATCTATGAGAGTTGTGCGTGGACCATATGATTCAGCAGTCATAGAGGGCTGTGGTCATGATCTAAAAATTGAAAAATATTTCAAGACTCCATCAAGATCATGTTCGACTCATATTAGGAGAAAGAGCCATATTAGGACTCCTGTGAACTGCTGAAAAGAGAATTCTCATCATATTTAAAGGATTGAGGTGTTGTGGAGCAGGGGGTAGCATGTGTGGCATGAGAGATATATAGAAAGACTCAGGCAGCCATCAAGAGGAGCTTGGTAGAGTGCCGAGTACATGCAGCCCATAAGAGAAAAGTAACGAATGCATAGCATCCAATGCGGAGACTGTGAGGATAGAATATCCTTTAGCTTCTGAGGATCTCTTTAGATTTTTGAGAGAATTTTTATGAGGATAGCTTCTAGTTGAGAAAAATTTATGTACAGTGAGTTGAAAGTGGGTGTTCTCCTCTTCTATTTATTTTTCTCTTTCATAATGAAGCTTTGCATGCTCCATAGAGATGAGCCTTTGGGTTGATCCACGTACTTAGTTGTGTTCTTATTTTATTTTTTTCTTTCTACCATAATATTTTGGTACTAAATTCTTAACAAATTGGTATCAGAGTAATTGATATCCCAACAGTACACCATAGTCTATCGGAGGTATGTTGGCCCCATGGTGGGCACCAATATTGCAGTCAAGGGCTTATGGCTCGGATGGATCGATCTTCGCTACAGTGCGTGTGAGATATTATTCGCTTTGGCTCATATCATGTGTCGTATGATTTTATCCCACATGGTGGATGCCTCATTGGGGAGAGAAGGATCAAGACCATATAAGTCAAAATCTTTCTTGATTCACAATCGATGTGGGACTGATAATGCCCTCCTACCTATACCATAATAAGGCTCATCAAAAAATGGCTAGAGATTGCTGAGTAGATGGGAGCTAGTTCATTATTGCTTGGGAGTACCCATCACAGGATGGAGACATCGAAAAGCAAATTGCTTCGAGATTGAGGCATCAATCTGGGAGCATCTGGAGGGCTAGCAGGTTAGATGCTTATCCAGGATGGGCAAGATCACTCTGATTTAATTGATGCTTAGCTGGGTCTCGATCTATATGATGTCCAACACTATCATTCCGAAAGCAGTGGTGGCGAAGATCGAACAACAATTCAAGCACTTTCTATGGAGATCTCATCAAGATGGTGGTGGAGTTCACCTTTTAGCATAGGATGTCATCTACCAGCCGACTGGATAGGGAGGATTAGGCATTCCATATCTTATGGCAAGATGTGACGTCTTGATTGCCCGGATGCGGCCAGATTCCTTCAGCCGAACTGCATCTAAAGTGAGATGATAAGAGAAAGGTATGGCTCCTGAATTGCTAGTATTATCACCCGGACTGGTCGGAGGGACTCCTTTATATGGAAGGAGATCTGTCCATGGGCCTAGGTTGCTGTTGATCATGTTAGATGGATTATGGGAGATGGGTGGGACATTAACCTTACTAGTGACCTTGCATGGATTGCTGATGTGCTGGTGGTCCGTTGGCCAACCTACATCAGTATGGAGACTATCGACTCCATGCGAGTAGCGGATCTTCTCCAGCCGGAGGGGGGTGACTGGCATGTTGATGTGGTCTCCTAGCTTTTCGGGCTGGCTCTAGCGAAGAGAGTACTAGCCATAGATATCCTTGTCTTCGGGGGTCAGAAGTCAAAGTCTGGAGCTCTGCTTGCATGTCAAGAGCTATGACAAGAGACCTTTATGAGGTGTTTAGAGGGGAGATGGGTAAGAGGATGGATGGAGCATGGATTTGGAGGCTCCATATCCACCCAAGGGTTCATCTCTTCCTTTGGAAGATGGCCTAGCACCGGTTATCGAGCACGGCGATGTTGCATGCTGGGGGTATGGACATCCCTCTATCCTATCCGAGCAGCTACAATGATGACAAGATAGTGGACCATGTATGTTCCTTAATTTGTTCCAAGGCTCGACATATTTGGACTTTGGTGGGGCTCTCCCAGATGGTGAGTGCCTCTTTGGAGCCAACTCAGCTTTTTCTAAAAGGACTTTGGTGGAGCTTGTAGAGTAAGTCTGCCAGGGGATTGAGGATTAGAGCGATGTACATTGCTTATCACATTTGGCTTGCCAAGAATAGGGGAACCTTCAAGGCATCTTGGCAGTCGGCGAGATTTACCTTCGAGCGAGCACTGGTGTAGACCAGGTAGATTATGGAGCTATTGTCAATTGGTTCGGCCTCAATTGCTTGGGACACTTGGGGCTTCTCGACTGCTCAGGTGGCGACCCATATGGTGTTTATCATTTTGGAGCCCCTTCTTTCAAGTTTTCTTAAGGTCAACTTCGATGACAATGTGAGAGGTTCCAGGGGCGGTGTGGGCATTGTTATCTACAGTCCTAACTCCAGACTTGTGACTGCTAGTAGGTGTCACCTTCTTGATAGCACCGTCCTTATAGCTGAGTCCAAGCTACTTGGGCTAGTATACCCTTTGCGAGGCTACAGCTGTGGGCAGAGAGGCTAGTTGTGGAGGGTGATTGGGCGACGATTATCGATTGGTTGCGGAAGCAGCCGAGAGTCGGTGCTACTCATTCTCTCCTCAGCAATACTTAGCGCCTTGCTTAAGGCTACTCCTTGATTAAGATCAGACATATTTACTATAAAGCCAACAGTACGGTTGATTAAGTGGCCTTTTTTTGATGGATGAGAACTCTAAAGAAATTATATGGACTGAGATGACTGAGATGACATGGATATTTGGGAAGATTCTTCTTTTTGGTTGTCTTCATACCCACAATGTATGAGTGCTCCATCTTATCCAAAAAAAAAGTAGTATTTGCATTATATGCACTATAAAGTATGTGAAATAGTACTCTTTATAAAATAGATGTTGATATGCTTATCCAAAAAGAGCTAATTTTTTGAAATAAAATTCTTAGGGTTATAAAATCTTTATTAAGTTAGAAAAGAAAAATTTTGATTCTTATGATAGGAGAGATAAGAAAAAGATAAATTATATAAGATATTATTCTTGATAACATTTCTTCATAATTAGCCATTTCTTTGTACTTTAAACTTTTTGATTTGAAGGGAAGATTACAAGCACCCTTCTGGAACCATTCTCTTAGTTTTTGCTTTATGTTTTTTTTTTAAAATTTACTATTTTCTATAAGACTAGGAGATATATATACTATTCCTCAACCACTATTCTATATCCGTTCCATCTTATAAAAGCTGGAGCCAAGGCCCTCTGGACATAATAAAACATTACTAGGAGAATTAAGAATTTAATATGATCAGCTGGAAAGATGATACTTATAAGCATTACAACCTCGCGCCTTGTCTAAAGCGGCAAGGGGTTGTGATAATTTTACTATTTCTTGCTCATGTCTTTCCCATCTCTCACGCTTCGTTTCATCCGATACTTTTTTTTTTTTTTTTTCATCCTTATTGACATGTTTATTATTTTTAACCATCATTATTGACACGTGGAAAGTTATGATGATGAGTTGTTGTGCTTCTACTGGGATCAGGACAGCCGCGATGGGTAGGGGCACAGAACCACGTACCCATCGGCCACTTCCAGCGGTAAAAGTTATATGATTTAAATATATCGATATGATTTTATTAACTCAAACTAGTTGATATAATTTTTTCTGACTCAGGAAAAGCTGTATTTATATAAATAAATAAATAATACAAATTACTATTTATACGAATCTTTGCATATTCCCTATAAAAATAATTTTCATTTGACAACTAAAGGAGCAGTCATTGTTTAACATTTGCATCTTTCACTAAATAAATTAATATATTTCATTAAGACTTTTGAAATAAATGATGCTAATGGGTAATGAGATTCTGTCTTCTTCTAATATTGAATAAAGGTTGTAATAATATCTCATTATATAAATGGAATGCCATGATCACGGTACCAACATCGAGAATGGTGACATGGCGAAGCTAAGAGATTGATTTTTTTCAACTATGAATCTTAAGAATATAATTGTAATTCTTATGCCGAAACTACATGTGATTATCTTTAATATCATATCTTAAATTCAGAACATAATATGATCATGCTATAAAAGGATATCATTCTCGATAACATGAAGTCTATCGATCATCAGTTAAAATCTATCATAATTAAAATATAAATAAAAATTTAATTTCATAATTCATCAAATAATTAAATCAAAATTAATTTAGAGTATCTAAATCTAAAATTAAAATAAAACTTATATTTTAAAATTTATAAATAATTATTATAAATATAATAATTTAAGTTTGATTACAAATTTTTCACTTTTGCTATGCAAAACCTCAAGTCTGAATTTTTCATTGTTCCTAATCTTATTTCTCTGAAAAAAATAAAGTAGTATCAGCTACACTAGCTTAGTAAGTGAAACATGCATACACTTCTTTACTGGATCAAGCATAAATTTTTCATGATAATATAATATTTTAAAAATAATAAATATTATAAAAATAAAATATTTTATAAAATATATAATAAAAAAAATTATAAAAATAATCATGTATGCATAAATCATGAGCATTTTGTAAATATAATGATTCATGAAACTTTTTTATGACTATTATTTTTGCTCTTTATTTTTATTTTAAAACCTAAGAATAAAAAGGTGATGGATGGGATAACATATAAAATAAAAATCTTTTATATTTTCAAAATTATCTTTTAAATGCTTAGAGTTTTTGGAATAAAAGTTTTGCTGCTTTCACGAAAAAAATAGAGACGAATAGCAAGAGCTAAAGAAATTTTGTGAAAATGCTACTTCATAGAACTCTATTTGCTATTTCACTAATTTATAGATATATAAATAAATATATAAAAATAATAACTATGTCAAACAAGCATGCACCAACATAACAGCAATATATATAATAAGAAATGATCATACTAGCACTAATACATTGAATCTTATCAAAATAATAATATATATAATAAGAGATGGACCGAACTCCGATTGATCAGATCCCAACGTATATCTGATTGGATCTCAGACCATCGAATCAGCATGCACATGTCTAAAAAAATAGGCATACGTGTGCCTGAAAAAAATTCAAAAAAAAACAACAGGCCTACTACCTGAAAAAAATTTAGAAAAAAAATCTAAAAAAAAATTAAAAAAATCTTTTAAAAATTTAAAAAAAAATCCTGAAGGCATTTACATTTAAAATATAGGTGCCTTAAGGTGCCCAAAAGGTGCCTACAATTTAATGTAGATGCCTTCAGGCATCTTTTTTTTCTTTTCTTTTCTTTTCTTCTAGTGTAGAAATTTTTTTAAAATTAAAAAAGATTTAAAAAAAGCACCTGAAGGCACCTACATTAAATTGTAGGTGCCTTCATGTTTTTTTTTTCTGATTTTTTAAAGGTTTTTTTAGATTTTTTTTTTGAATTTCTTTTCATATTTTTTTTTAGATAGCAAGTTTGTTATTTTTTTTCTATTTTTCTTTTTCAGACGTACGTGCGCCTATTTTTTTTCAACTAGCATGCCTTTTCAGATGCGTGCATATAGATGTGCGCTGATCCGATGATTAAAGATTCGATCGGATATGAATTAGGATCTGATCGATCGGAGTCCAATCCATATCAATATAATAATATCTTAATAATAGCCAAACACATATGGTATTGCTTTCATTAAGAGATTTGACTAATAAAATCCATGCTTCATCCCATGAAGGTTATGAAAGTGGCACATATTTTCTCCTTTCTTTCATGAAATGACATTATTTTGTCATCTTTATGCTATGGAATGGAAGGACTGAACGTCTCAATTAAAACAATATCAAGTTTGTCAAACGGCTGTACCATTGTTTTTAAGTCTTGGTCTTAACATTTAACAATTAGAGACTGCAAAAAGGATAAATTATATTTTAGCCTCCTAAACTTTAGATCATATTTTAAAATATTTCTAAAATTTGCTCAAATTAGTCAATATATTTTCTTAATTATTTTAATATAATTTTTTTTCTAAATTTCAATCACTTTCTCTTACTAGAAATCTCAGCCGATAATAATCGATGCATATATGATCGATTACGTAGTATAAATCGTTTGGATAGATGATTACATGGTCGATTGATGATGATGTAGCATATGGATAATGATGACATAATGATAAAAATTTTTATTTTGATGATACAGTATAGAAATGATGGTATGATATATAAATGATGATGTGGCATATGAATGATAATATGACATTCGGTGATTAAATATTTTTGAACAGAAAATTATACATATGCACTACATCATTATTCATATATCATGTCATTATCTGTATGCAACATCATCATTTATATGTCCCATTATCAAAATAAAATTATTTATTATGCCATGTCATCATCTATATACCATGTTATCGTCAATTTGCTATATGTAATCGATTCTGTATTTACCGGTTAATGCCAAATAGGATTTTCAAAGAGAGAAAGTGGTTAGAATCCGAAAGAAAAAGCATATTAAAATAGTTGAGAAAATAGAACAACCAAATTGGAGCTTTTAAATTTCTAAAATATTTTAAAAAATTGACCTAAACATTAGAGACCAAAAATGTAACTTATTCTTATAAAAATTAAAAATTAAAAATTAATTGATATCGTGATGATTGCACTTTCAATTAATTAGATAAAAAAGTGGGACTAGTCATGATCGGCCGCCTGTCTGACTTTTCTTTTATCCATCTTCGTAAAGTAGCAACACCGAACCTGCAATCTGATGTCACAAGTTATCAATCGATAAGAAAATAGAGCATCTAAGCAAGACTTTGACGTATATATTGTCACGTAAATACTCTATCAAGGGCACCTCTTTGTTTAAGATTTGTGTTTGATTGGTGCACCCTCGGATGACAAGAATTTAGAATCTAAATAGTTGCAGGGGTTGTTTGGACCCCTATTGTTCAACCTGCACCTATAGTGGGGCCATAGCTCGGGGCCAAGGTATTACATCTTGCCGAGCAATCAAAATAGATGCAAAACGAGCTGCAATCTGTTAACTCTTCTCAAAAATATGTTTTGCAATCTATTCACTCTTCATAAAAACACCTCCAAGACCTTCGTCACATGATTTTTGCCACTAAAATAAGTATTTGAAGCCCCTCTCTCTCTCTATTTTTGCCACTAAAATAAGTATTTGAAGCCCCTCTCTCTCTCTACCCCAGCTCCCCTCGTTCCCCTCCTTTTATTGTCGTCTTCTTCACCATCCTTGACCTCTTTTCTTTACCATCATTGCTTATTGCTTATGCTACTTTATCCGCCTCCTTTCTTATTACCATCCTCCTCATCTTTCTTGGTTTCCGTCTTCTATCACTATTGCTTATCGCCATCCTCTTCATCTTGGAGTTCAGATAAAAAAAAATAATTAATTTTTTTTAATAATATTAATTTTAAATATTATTCTATATATTTTAAAATATTTTAATTTATTTATATAAATTTTAAAATAGATATTATATAATCTAATATTAAAAAAAAAAAAAAACCGTTCTTTAGACAATATGAATTCTCCACCTCGACAGCCTGCTACCTCAGTCCTTTTCCCTCTCCGATCGACCCTCTCTCTCTCTCTCTCTCTCCCCCCCAGCGACCCTTTTCTCTGGCCTCTGTTCCCGACCCCCAGCCCTGCTGGAGCACCATAGCGTAGGTATCTCTCTCCCCCGTATATAACGCCTGAAAAAGGACGTAATCGTGGCTCTGATCTACTAATCAAATCATACGCTGAATTCCATGTCATCTCATTCCACTTGTTTCAAAACAAAACCTTTTCCAAGAGTGTCCAGCCCACTCAGCTATCCAGCTGGCGTGCATCCTTTGATTTATGGCATTTGAGTCAACCGAGGTTTTTTTTTTAAAAAAAAAAAAAAAAAAAAAAATCAGACCGCCCGACCACCTCAACGAATGCGGAAGTGGCCGTTGCGTCTTGCGCGGATCAGCTGTCTCGTGTCGGACAGCCACCAGCCTTATGCCAACTGGCAATTAGCCGTAAACCGCCTTGACAACAAATTTGGCGGGTTTTTCAAACGGCTCGGTGAAGGCCGTTGGAATGAGCTGGATCGGAGGCCTCATTTGCACATGGCCCCCTATCATTATTTAGTATTTGCGAAAAGCCAACTAACCTCATCTACTTGCCCCCTTTACTCCGGTCCCTTTTTTCTTTTCTTTTTTTTTTTTTCAGGCAAAAAGTCAGCAACGGTGGTTTACCAGGAAAAAGAAAAATAGTGGGATGCACATATATTTAAGGGGAATGAAAAAATTACATCTACCCTTGTGATTTTTCTTCATTTTTTTCATCCAACATGATCATGCTATCACATAGAAGGGGCCAAACAGAGAACTTATCCACAACAAAACCTATTTTCCTCTTGAGCTGCACCAATCCTGTTCTACCATGTTGTGCTGGGAACTTGCAAAAGAAGTTATGTAGAGAAAGCAAGGGTGATAGAGTTTGGATCTTCTCTTGTTCAAACATGCCGGTTCTCTTATCACGACCGTCCATGATGTGTGGGGTTCGTGAATTGATAGGTCCAAATCAGTACATGGGACACTTTTCTGTGTGGAGTCATGCAATTACGACCATCCCGCTAATTATAGATTCTCATCGTGGGAGAACCGGCTCTACTCTCCAATGCAACTCTGAACTAGAGATAGTTCTAATTACTTATGGTCATAATAGAAAGCTAACTAGGTTTTGGATGTTTTTCTTTTCTTTTCTTTTCCTTTTCCTTTTTTTTTTTTTTTTTTTGATTTCCGATACCTGGTTTGACGGGCGATGGAGCTATTCTCTGTTCTCTATTGTTTAGGCTGAGAGACGGTTCGTTGTTCCCTTGCCGTATCCGTAAATATCTGACTCCTTAATACAAGTCAGATGGCTATTTTAACAGCATCCGTTTTTTATAAGTATCTTCTTAGTGTCCATGGTAGATTATCCGTATTTAAATATCATTCTAGCATTACTTTGTCCCAAGATTGACTTATCAAAAGAGAGCAAGTAGCCATAAGCATCAACCAATACAAGCAACATCCCTGTTATGATCTCTCGTACCCCTTCAAGGTGTCCCCGCCATGTGCCCTATACATGATATATAAGCACTGCTATATGCTCAGAAAAATCACTCAAAAAACCCACTACCAATCACTTTACTTAATCTAATGACACACTTTATGATGCCAATTCAAAAAGGGCAATAGCAATCGATCAAACAAGCTGAGTGACATTTTGAGATTTGAATATGTGTTTTTGAGTTGTGTAAACTTTTTTCATATATGATTAATATAAGCATTGCCCCTAACTGTATCAACAACAGATCGTGTGTCTCTCTATCTCTTTCTCTGCATATATATATATATGTGTGTGCGCGCGCGCATGCGCATTGTATCTGTCTAGACCATCATATGGTTTTTATATGTGTATGTATGTGTATGTATGTATGTATGTATATACATTGTATCTGTCTAAACCATCATATGGTTTTGATCATCAATCCTTCTTAACTTTATGCACTGATTGTACTATCTGATTGTACGTATGGAAAAAAATCTTGCTCAACTATGTTATTTGGGTCTTAATAGGTGAATGAAAATTTTCAGACCTCATCGTAACAAGCATACATCTGCTCTAGAAAGTGGTGCAAAATTATCATGTTTATAGCTATTGGGTTTTGATTCTGGTTGGGTGGCTCATGATGGGCTAGCCCAATCCGAATTGCCTAGGATTCAAACATAAGAAGGAATGGTTATGAAAAAGTAAGAAACTATCAAGTAGTTTCATCTTCCCTCTCTCTCTTACATTTGAGTGATTCTAACTCTATTTCACATTAGAAATCTTCTCCTAACACTTCTAAGTATTTCAAAATAAAGAAACACCAAGTGAAAACTCTCTCTCATATTGTTCTTGCAGATAGAGCCTTTGCACTATGAATTTTATGTGTTTTCTATTTGTAATTGCACACTTGGCCTTGAGTGAGCTCGAGAGTACATGGTTCAACTTTTCGAGATCCTAAAATATTACATATTTTGCATATATTTTAGGTAACTAATTAAAATTTATAATTTTTTTATTTCATATTCTGTGATCGATGCATGTATAGAGGACTTGTTGGTGTTTTGAGTTTAATGGTGCAATTTTATATACATAGTAGTGATATTGAACTCTTAAGTAAGAACATTTGATTATACTTTTTATCCAAAAAAAAAAAAAAAAAGGAAATCTAGATATAAGACTTGCATTTTTTCCTCTATTCTAGGTAAAAGCCAAAATACCTCAAGTTGGCTGTCGAGTACACGGCCCTTAGATCGAGCATGGAGAGTGATAGTAAGACCATAGTTGTGAAGTACCGAAGAACAAGGAGATAAAGATGCTTTGAATTTACTTTAATGTGAAATTGAAAAGATTGAGTGTTTTTTTTTTTTTTTTGGCTTGAACCTATGCCTTGACTTCCGCATACATGCATGGTATGATATCTTTTTCTAGAAAATTTAAATATATATTTAGTAATAAAATATTATCATTACAAAAAATTTATAATAATTTGCAATGATACTAATTTATCATAAAAATAGGCTATAAATAATTAATAATAAAAACTATTAGTTAGATAATGATGTATAAATAGTAAAATTTATTTCATCAATAAATAATTAAATACTCTATAATAAAATTATAAATCTTGTAATTTGGTTTAAATCAGAAAATTTTGTTCTTGCAAGATAATATCGTAATATTATAATTTTTAGCAATATCTCTAAATAACTATGATACTATTATAGATTTTTAATGATAAATAATTTTTAGTAATACTTTTGATAAAGTAATATAATATTATATGTCTTTTATGATATTTTTTTAAAATCATTACTAGAGAGTATTTATAGTAATACTTTTTTTTTCTAATACTACTAAAACTTTATTTTTTTTATAGTAATGGTACAATGCCATTAATCACTATTTAGCCCTCAAGTTGAGGATAAAGACCGGGGATTTGACCATTATCATAAAGAGTTAAAAATAATATTTTAATCTCGTGAGATAGGGCCATCTCAAATTTTTCATGAAATTGGGATGCACCTCCATCCCATTCTATCTTGACACTTGGGATAATAGACATGTCAGGAAAATATTTGGGATAATAGCAAGATGGGAGTGGTATTATGTCTCGATGTCCTGGGGGACATCCCATTGGGACTTGATTCTTTGGCTAAAAGAGGAAGAAGGAATGAAGGGAAGAAAGAGGGGCAAAAAAAATAAGAGAAGAGGGCAAGAACTCAATTGGCCGAATAGTAGTGTAATTTGTGTTTTCCTTGGCATAAGCCTAAATAGCCCGAGTCATCTTTTGGGCCAGGTTAAACTGACGTTTCATAAATTTGAGTTGAATTTGGATTTAAAAATTCTCAATCTAATATTTTTAGATGAGATGAAATTGGAGCCAAACCGAAAAACTTAGCCTTAGTCCCAACCTAATCTAACGAGTTACAATCTAATGAATTATAAGTTTATCTTTATATATACATAGAATATTCATATATTTTGTTTACTCCAATGGAATTATAGAATCTTGCAATTTAACTCAAATTATCAACAAATTTGATCCTAACCTAACAAAACCATGTCTGAAACCTCTCTTGAACTTAAATTAACTATATATAACCTTATGTAACATGACTCATTTAACCCAACCCAAACGGACCAACCTGAATAGAATTTGAGACGAGTTTGGTTTAGGGTTAGACCTCATTAGGATAATGCATCTTGGCCACGTTCACTTGGATGATGGGTATTTAGCATGATAATAATCTAACCATGACTCTTTTCAGGCCCATCAAAATCTGCCATCCATCCTTCCCAGCAAATAGGGTCAACGATGGGAAAAAATTTCCAACGGTCATGGTTGATGGGGAAGAAGGACTCCATGACACAACCTCAAGTAGGACCCTGAAGATGCACATCATCATGTGCTCTGGAGTTCCTTAAGGCATGCTAAACTATTTTTGGGAGGTTATCACCTCTATATATTAGCTCTTTCAAGGAGTTCTAAAGGCATGTATCCACGTCTGTTGGATGTCCCCTCCCATTGATACAATTAAAGGTAATTTTTTGATGGTTTTCTATGCTATGATAAAGCTAGAGCAGGATTCATTATTAGAGATCATGAAGGCCCAGTCGTCTATATTGGTGGACGAGTTTTCTCTTCTTCTTCTTCTTCTAGTCTAAGCTACTTAATTATGAGTAGCTTGGGAGGGTATGAAGCTTCCTTTGCATGTTCAATGCTAAAACAACGAGTTTACTCTTCAGTCTGAGCTATTAAATTATGAGCAGCTTAAGAGGGTATAAAGGCTTCTATTATATATATGATTGATGCTAAAAGAATAACTTTATTAAAGTGGTTCCATGGATCAAAAATATTCAGGACTCAACCATTCCTCGTCGACATTAACTACATGGATATTAGGACGATGGGAAGCAACCTTGACCATCCAAATGTTTCCCACATTTAAGCAAACCAGCTAGTCATTTGGCTTGCTTGGACAAGTGCTAACCAGGATTTATATCCCCCCATGGTCTTTTGGCCTCAACTCTTCTTGCTTATTTCTCATGATTATTCCCTATGTGTTTTTATTAGATCCTGAGACCTTAGTTTCCAACTGTACTCAAAAAAAAAAGAAGAAGAAGGAAGACATACTGATGGGCACAATCTAGCCCAATTGTAATCAAAATTGGTTTTGTGACAAATTTCATCCTTGTTCAACGTTGAAATGTTTCGCAAAATTAATATTCATTGTGTATCCATGTGGTATTACTAATAAATGGGTTATGTTGGGATTTGAACAAACTAGACAAAAATTAGAGATATGTGCATTCATGATCACATCTTAAATTAGATATTCAAAGAAAGATGAGGGATCACAAGTCATCAATAAGACTGGCAGATGCATGAGCATGGCACTGGTATTAGATTAACTAAAAAGATAATTGAAGAAAGATGATTAGAGTAGCATGGATTCATATGTCTTGATCTTTAAGAATTTTTGCTACCATCACACCATCTATTTAAAAAAAAATATGGATAGGGATAGAGCGTAACCAGAGCTACCATTGAAATGATCTACCTCTACTGTTACTCATAAAGATAAAGTAGATTCTTACTAGTAAATTACAGGCGAGATAAATCAAAGAAAATTAAAGATAAATTAGATTTATTGATATATTGAAGTCTCCCTTTTTTTTCTCATTATAATTATATTTGAAATCATGAGTTAATCGCCTACCCTTAAGTCTCATCATTCACGTTTGGCCCCTACTTTCTAGATAGTTCTGGAATTTGTTAAGGACCACCTTTCATATCCTATGTCTAGATAATTATAACCATCAAACCAATGAGTGCTTCATGTTATTCAGTTTATAAGGAACTGCATGCCATGGTGCTTCTTAGCCACTAAAATTATGGCCCTTGAAAGACTCATGTTGCCATGTATCAATTTCCATATGTAAGTTTCCTTGCCTTCTGATCCGCTTTTAGTAATTGAATATTGGACCACAAAGGCTTAGAGATTTGGCTGCTCCTCCACGTCGAAGCCTCCCTGGGATCGGGTGGTAGGAGGACAAATCAAAGCTATCATTAAAGTGATCGGTGCCATCCATAAAATGATCTTCCTGCTTGCCTATGCTTTTGATATCCTCCCTGGGATCAGGTGGTAGCAGGCCAAGTCAAGAAGAAGCAACCCCTCCGCCTCCTCCGACATGTAATCACCGGCAAATTTGGGGGTTGATGGTATCGAGAATTATACCTCCATTGTGGAGCTCCTAGGCCCACTCAATGGTTGGCTTAGAGTTGCTGAGGATGGGACCATGTCCATGGACAATGATAAAGCTAATGGTGCCAAAGGCATTGATATTTGGATCCACGAGTTCTCTTTTATGGGTAAAGATTAAGACGGCATAGCCGGCCATGCTGCTAAAGTCAAGGCTTCGATCAATAATATCTTGTCAAACCTAGCCATGGAATTTGTTCTAAACTCAAAGGGCTGTAAAGCCAATCATGCTATTGAAGGCTTTAATGTCGCGATGGACAATCATTCAAATGTACACTGTTATGAAGGTATTTTCGATGCCTCATATTCATATCCTGATATGAACTATGCTCCAATGCTATGAGCTATCCGAGCTATGAAATGAGCTATCCGAGCTATAGGAAGAGCTATTTGAGGAGCTATTCAAGTTAAGATTTGGCCATAACCTATCACATGGTCTGTTCTGACATCTCAATTAATGACCTCCTGACTCATATGGCAACTACTTATCCATTTTAAGAAGGCATGACAGCTCATGTAATTTATAAGTACGATCCTCATGTGTCATGAGATGACACCACTCATCTAGCGTATAAAGATAAAAAGGATATTCAAATTTTTTGATCTTGCGGAATAAATATCTCGTCCATAACAGCATGATTAATGATTCGACATCTGTGGAATAGCGTACTTCCATGATATTTCTTCTCTACAAATACCAAAAATCCCGAGGATCCAAGTAAGTAAGAAATTTTTCTCAAAGAATCCGTTATTGCTTCTTCGTTTTATGATGATTTGAGCGTCGAAGGATCCTTGCTAGAGTCAAATTCTCTAGCTTGGATTTTATTTTGCAGGTCACTCCAGCACCCCTGCGCGAGACAGACCACTCCGCTTCCGAAGCGAACCATTTCAAGCAACAACGTATACAATGATAGAAGTAGTGAGTGGAGAAAACACTGATGTGAATATTGTACCATTGTCCATGCATGGAAAGAAGTGGTTGGACTATCTACCATGTATGGCAAGAGTGACCCATGTGGTATAATAGCAAAGGCAAGTGTTCATAGACAATTCTACAAGAATGGAGTATCACTCCAGTATAAGTACATGCCAAATAGTAGTTTTGACCAGTCCCTTTGTGGCCACCCCAACCACTTCTACCACATCTTTGAACTTTGCTCTACTAAGATTTTAGTTTGGACCCAATGGCTCTCACTCCTTTGGGTCTATACCTTAGTTACTTGGTCTGCATTTTTGGTGTGTTGGCCTTCAAATTACATTTATTACTTTGGAGGTGGTGCAAACAAAGGTTTACATATTACAAGTGATCAATGGTAATAGAAATAAGAATAGTGCAACATGGTG
Source organism: Cocos nucifera (assembly GCA_006176705.1). Lineage (NCBI taxonomy): Eukaryota > Viridiplantae > Streptophyta > Magnoliopsida > Arecales > Arecaceae > Cocos > Cocos nucifera. The sequence goes on along the minus strand of QRFJ01000212.1, from coordinate 491,565 downwards.
TTGGTTAGCCATGTTGGAAAGTTCCATTCACCATTTATGTAAAATATTTGTGTGTTTATAAACAAGAAAATTCCATTTACCACATGGCAAGTTAGGATTGGTTCAATACATGGAGAGGACAGCTAATTAAGAAGCATTGCATCAACACCACTTCATAATGAGAAATTTTTTATCTGATTGGAGAATACCATTTGTATTTTTATCTTAACCAATCCTTAAATAGTATTACACAGATTTTGATGGTTTCTAGATCAATCATTTTTGTGCAGCAATGCAGCTTAAATTGGGGGTATATACTATCTTCCATTAAAATGAAAGTGAAAAATTAGAGTATGCTTGGCATTGCTTTTATTTTTTATTTTTAAAATTAAAATTATAAAAATTAAAATAAAAAATATATTTGGTACTATTATTTTTATTTTTTACTATTTTTTCATCACTATTATCAAAATCTTCACCAATGTTGCCACCTCTAACCCTATCATCATTAGTGCCTACCACCATCACCTTCTTCGTCATATTGCTTAGTACTCTCATCACTATAGGATCCATTCTTTTGCAGGTAAAAAATTTACCTAAGAATCTGTATTTTTCTAGATTAATATTTTTCAGACATTATTTAGATAAAAAAATAATTTATCTATATTTTTTAATATATAAAAAAATTATTTCAAAATCTATTATCTTTATTCTTTTGCATTGCTATTTTCATAGGTAAGTTGTTAAAATTTATTCATATTTTTCATAATACTCTTTATTTTTTTTAGATTTAGAAAAAAATGGATGACTAAGTTATTCAGCATTAAATGATGAAAATATTAAAAATAAGAATGAAATATTTTAAGCATAAAATTAAATGCCTACTTTACTGACTGATGAAAAAATAATTTAGCCACTTCCTAGGTGGATAAATTTTTTTTTTATTTTATGAATAAATGCAATCTAAGAAAAAATAAATTTTTTTATTTTAAAAAATATGAGAACATGGATAAGTTGGTCAAAAAAAATAGATCAATTTTGTCATAATATTTATCCATAAAAAATGGGCCCATAATGATGTGCTATCATTATTACTACCTCATCATATAATTAGTATCTCGGCACCATTATCATTGCTGTTAGTGTAGAATCTAGTTGACATCGGATTGAGCTGGAGTCGAGAAAGATGAGGTCACCATCGATGATCAATAAAATAAAGTTTCATCCAGAGTCAGTGGTGGTGGCTCCGACAGGATCCTCCGAAAATCAAGTCAGCTTTTCTGACCAACAGAAATAAAGTGCTCAAAAAAGAATTCGACAGAGTTTCAGAAAGGAGAAGAGAGATTAGAGAAAATGAAACTACATCTAGAGGATCTCTTTTGTAGATGGAGCCTGGAGCTGATGGTAACAGTCATAACTATCTGGTGGCTGATCGCTCGGGGTCGTGTGAGAGGGGCACCATCTGCAGCAGACTAATAGTGAAGCTATAGCCATCTGATAGCTGGTTGTTAAGGACCATATGAGAGGGGCACCGCCTGTAGCAGACTGATGGCAAAAGCCATAGCTATTTGGTACTGAGCCGCTCGGCGCCACGTGGGGTTCGATATGGAGAGAAAGAGATATCGTCAGACTGATAGTGACCGTTCGTTGAGATTCAATAATCAAACTTTGGAGGAAGCAGATGTTGGTCGGTGAAGAGCTTCGACATACATCAATTTTAGAGGAGTTCAAACTCCTAAAGGGGATACGGCTAGAGGGGATCACCCAGAAGAAATGCTAGCTGAAATTTGGAAGCAATCCACTGGAGGAATCCGATGAAGGAGAAGTTTGGAAGGAGTTTGGCTCATGAAAAAATTCGACTGAAGAAAAAATTCAGAAGGAGTTTGGCTCCTGGAGAAGTTCGACTAAAGAAGGAATTCAGAAGGAGTTCGGCTCCTGTAGGCATCCGATCGAAGAAAAAATTCAGAAGAAGTTCGGCTCTTGAAGGAACTTGACTGAAGAAAAAATTCGGAAGAAGTTTAGCTCCTGAAAGAACTGGACTGAAGGAGAGATCCGAAAGAAGTTTGGCTCCTAAAGGAATTCGACTGAAGGAGAAATTCGGAAGAAGTTCGGCTCCTGAAGGAGTCCGACTGAAGGAGGAGTCTGAAAGGAGTTCGGCGGCTGACGGAACTTGACTGAAGAAAAAATTTGGAAGGAGTTTGGCTTCTGAAGGAATCCGATTGAAGGAAAAATTTGGAAGGAGTTTGACTTCTGAAAGAGTCCGACTGAAAGAAAAGTTTGGAAGAAGTTTGGCTCCTGAAGGAACTTGATTGAAGAAAAAATTCGGAAGAAGTTCGACTCTTGGAGGAACTTGACTGAAGGAGAAATCTGAAAGAAGTTCGGCTCCTAGAGGAGTCCGACTGAAAGAGAGATCCGAAAGGAGTTCGGCTACTATAGAAGTTTGATTGAAGGAGAAGTCCGGAAGGAGTTTGGCTCTTGAAGGAGTTCGATTGAAGGAGAAGTTCGGAAGGAGTTCGGCTCCTGGAGGAGTTCAACTGGGGCTCAACCGCTGAGAAGTTCGGTCGATTGAAGGAGTTCGGCTAAGGTTTGACCGCTGAAAGAGTTCAGTTGGCTAAAGTTTGGCCGCTGGAGGAGTTCGGCTGGGGTCCGATCGCTAGAGGAAAATTTTCGATCGAAGCTCTTCCATGATTATCGATTGTATTAGGCTAAGCATCAGGCTGGACTTTGGCGAGAGCGGGGTTTATCTCCAATAATAGTCCCCCCCCACTCTCGAATTCAAAATTCGAAGGAAGGGAGTACAAAAAAGACAACTGTCGAAGTCCTTTTTCGAGCTCTGCACCCATTGAGGTTGAAGCTCGAGGGAGATCTTGTCTCCAATCGAGGTTGATGTTGAAGTGAAAGCTCGGAAGAGATTTTATCTTCAATCGAGATTGAAGTGGAAGCTCGGAGGAGATTTTCTCTCCAGCCAAGGTTGAAGGAGATCCTATCTCCTGTTGACATTGAAGTTGAAGCTCGGAGGAGATCTTATCTCCAATCGAGGTTGACGTTGATGCTCAGGAGAGATCTTCTCTCCAGTCGAGGTTAAAGAAGATCTTGTTTTCTATTGACGTTGAAGTTGAAGCTCGGAGGAGATCTTATCTCCAACCGAGATTGAAGAAGATCTTATCTCCTATTGACGTTGAAGTTAAAGCTCGGAAGAGAATTTTGGTCTCGGGTTCCCACGCTCGCTGCTTGTTGCGAATGCTGAGCTTTTGTAGATGCTGAGCTTATCGTGGATATCGAACTAGGATCTCTCTTGCAAACCAAGATAAGATTCTGCCATTTGCATTTGACGTAGTCAGATTTTCATGGAAAAGCACGTGTAAGAATTCTCCACCGAGCTTCTTCTTTCTCCATGTCTTTGGTCTACAGGATTCCGACCTTTGCTCATACTAAGACGAGGTTCTCCTCCTGCTCCTAATAGGCTGCCGAGATGTATTTAGGATTGTTGTCAGAGCCTCTCTTCTTACCTCGTCTAAAATGAATGAGGCCTTCAACTTTGCTCCCGTTAAGATGAAGTTCTCCTCTTGTTCCTAACGGACCGTGGGGGCACATAAGGGCCATTGTCAGGACCTCTCCCTCGATCTCATCTAAAATGAACGAGGTCTTCGACTTTGCTCGCATTAGGATGAGGTTCTTCTCCTATTTCTAACGAGTTGTGGGGGCACATAAGGATCGTTGTCAGGGCCTCTCCCTCCATCTCATCTAAAATAAACGAGGCCTTCAATTTTGCTTGCATTAGGACGAGGTTCTCCTCCTGTTCCTAACGAACTATGGGGGCACATAAGGGCCATTATATGGGTCTCTCCCCTCATCTCGTCTAAAATAAATAAGGCATTCGACTTTGCTCACGTTAGGACAAGGTTCTCCTCCTGTTCCTAACGGACTGTAGGGGCACATAAGGACCGTTGTCAGAGCCTCTCTCCTCATCTCGTCTAAAATGAACGAGATCTTCGACTTGCTCATATTAGGACAAGGTTCTCCTTCCATTCCTAACATGGCTACTATTGATTTCTTCTTTCCTATCATCAGATAGTTTTCGCACCGAGAAATAATAATGTTGAAATGAAGAAGTTTTATTGAAGAAAAATTACCGACAGTACATTATCAGATTCTCTGAGTTTCAAAATCGTGGGAGCGTTGTTTCTCCAAGCTTCTTCAGGCGATAGTTTTTGGGCCAGACGACCTTCTCTATTTCATGTGGGCTTTCCCAATTCGAGGCAAGCTTTTCCTAGCTCTGAGACTGAGAGATGGCGGCTCACCGAAGTACTAAGCCCCCCAAGAGATAGCATTAATGATGCCGGAAGGAGGCTAATCTCTTTGTTGTTCCTCCCTCATTGATGGTTCTAGCTGCGGTAGCGCCATTGGCTTGCTTCAGACCGACATCTGTGGAGCATTGAGGGGGATATAGTTGTGATACCTTCAGAAGGAGAACTTCTTTGCGTTCTTCCATTAGGACTTTTTTGACAACAAGCTCGAGGAGTTCGGGCTCGCTTGTGCTTGGGGGGAGTCTATGAGCGCGGTCGAACTTCATTCGATCCTCCATCAGTGGTGAGTCTATGTCGTTCTCCTGTGGCTTCCTCATCCTTCAACTTGAAGGCTTCTTCCGCTTGAGCATATCCCTCAGCACGAGCTAGCAAATCAGCAAAGTCCCTAGGATAGTTCTTCTTCAAGGAGAACAACAAATCATTCTTCTGAAGGCCACCCTTGAGTGCAGCCATCGCAACTGACTGGTCCAGGTTCCGGACCTCCAATACAGCAGCATTAAATCCGATGACATAAGTTTGGATGGATTCTCCCTCCTTCTGCTTGATGTTCATCAGAGAATTTAAACCTCAGCGCGGACGTCGACTGTTGACGAAGTGAGTCACAAACTGATAGCTCATCTGATCAAAGAAGAAAATCGTATTCGACTTCAATACCGAGTATCAGTTTCTTACTACTTTCTTTAAGATAAATGGAAAAGCTCGGTATAATATGGCATCTAGTGTGCCATGGAGCAGCATCATGATCCGAAAGACTTTCAGGTGATCAACCGAATCAGAGGTTCCATCGTAGCTTTCAAATTGAGGGAGCTTAAAGTTCGACAAAATGGACTCTTGCATAATTTGGAGAGAGAAAAGAAGATCGATGCGGACGTCGTCATGGTGAGCTAGGGCGACGTGGCCGAGCTCCTCAATCCATCGATCCATCCTCTATAGTTTTTGATCGAGGATGTCAACTCAATCGCAGGTCTTAGAAGGCTTTCGACCATGGATGGGGAAGGTCCCTTTCGGAGAAGAACCATGATCCAAGCAAGAATCCTCTGCTCTCTGTTTCTCCTTTCCAGGGGCGATGGGTATGCTAGCCCAAGTGCTCCTCCTTGAGACCAATTTCTGACATTTCGATGGTGGATTTTCTGACAAAATCGCCATCGAAGGCTGCCGCATGGCCTGCACCATTTTGGTGAGGCCCTGAATCCATTACATCAGCAGGTTAAACTGCTTCGGATCTACCATGATCATTGATGGAGGAGGAGGTTGAAGCACCGATGATGAAATAGGGACAAATAGATCTGATCCAAATATGATGGTAGAAGCGGTAGATCTTCGGGTAGTCGCCCTCTTTGGAGGCATTTCTTGGGGTTGAGAAAGAGGATGGAGATGGATCTTGAAGAAGAAGATCCATAGGATCGGCTAAGTACTCCTTTAAGAATAAGGATACCTGAGGAATAGAAGTTTCTTCCTCTAGTGTCAATTCTATTGGTGCAGAATCTAGTTGACGTTGGATCGAGCTGGAGTCGTGGAAGACGAGGTCTTCGTCGGTGACTTGTAAAATAAAGTTCTGCCTGGAGTCGATGGTGGTGGCTCCGGTAGGACCCTCCGACGATCAAGTCAACTCTTCTAGTCAATAAAAATGGAGTGCTTAGAAAAGAGTTCGACAGAGTTTCGAAAAGGAGAAAAGAGTTTAGAGAAAATAAAAACGTATCTGGAGGGTTCCTTTTGTAGATGGAGCTCGAAGCTGATAGTGACAACCATAGCTGTCTGATGGCTAGCCGCTCGAGGCCGCATGAGAGGAGCACCACCTGCAGTAGACTGACAATGACAGCCATAGCCGTTTGATAGCTGATCGCTCAAGGCCGCATGAGAGGGACGCTGTCTGTAGCAGACTGATGGCGACATCCATAGTTGTTTGATACTGAACCACTCGAGGCCACGTGGAATTCGGTACGGAGAGGGAGAGGTATCGTCAAATCGATAGTGACTATTCGTTGAGATTCAATAATTGAAGTTCGGAGGAAGCAGGCGTTAATCGCTGAAGAGCTTAGACATACATCAATTCTAGAAGAGTTTAAACTCCTAAAGAAGATCATCCAAGAAGAATGCTAGCTGAAATCTGAAAGCAATCCACTGAAGAAATTCGACTGAAAGAAAAGTCTGAAAAAAATTCGACTCCTGAAGAAATCCGACTAAAAGAGAAATTTAGAAGGAGTTTGACTCTTGGAGGAGTTTGATTGAAGGAAGAATCCGGAAGGAGTTCGGTTCATGTAAGTATTCGACTGAAGAAAAAATTTGAAAGAAGTTCGACTCCTGGAGAAACTTGACTAAAGAAGAAATCTGGAAGGAGTTTGGCTCCTGAAAGAACTGGACTAAAAAAAATTCGGAAGAAGTTTGGCTCCTGAAGAATCCGACTAAAGGAGAGATTCGGAAGAAGTTCGGCTCCTGGAGGAGTCCGAATGAAGGAGTCTGGAAGGAGTTCAACTCCTAGTGGGACTTGACTGAAGGAGAAATCTGAAAGAAGTTCGGCTCCTAAAGAAGTCCGACTGAAAGAGGAGTTCGAAAGGAGTTCGACTCCTGATGGAACTTGACTGAAGGAGAAATTTGAAAGGAGTTCGGCTCTTAAAAGAATCCGACTGAAGAAAAAATTCGAAAGGAGTTCGGCTCCTTGAGGAGTCCGACTGAAGAATAAGTCTAGAAGGAGTTCGGCTTCTGGAGAAACTTGACTGAAGGAGAAATTTAGGAGTTCGACTCTTGAAGAAATCCGATTGAAGGAGAGATCCGGAAGAAGTTTGGCTCCTAGAGGAATCCAACTAAAGAAGAAATTCGGAAGGAGTTCGGCTCCTGAAGGAGTTCGACTGAAGGAGAGTCTGGAAGGAGTTTGGCTCCTAGCAAGACTTGACTGAAGGAGAAATGTGGAAGGAGTTTAGCTCCTAGAGAAATTCGACTGAAAGAGAAATTCGGAAGGAGTTTGGCTCCTGGAGGAGTCCGACTGAAGAAGAAGTCCGCGAGGAGTTCGGCTCCTGAAGAAACTTGACTGAAGAAGAAATTCGGAAGGAGTTCGGCTCTTAGAGAAGTCTAACTGAAGGAGAGATCTGGAAGGAGTTCGGCTACTGTAGAAGTCCGACTGAAGGAGAAGTCCGAAAGGAGTTTGGCTCTTGGAGGAGTCCGACTACTGGAGGAGTTCGATTGGGGCTCGACTGTTGAGAAGTTCGGTCGGTTGAAGGAGTTCGGCTAAGATTTGACCGTTGGAAGAATTTGGTCGGTTGAAAGAGTTCAGCTAAAGTTTGGCCGCTAGAAGAGTTTGACTGGGGTCCGATTATTGGAGGAGAATTTTCGATCGAAGCTCTTCCATGATTATCGGTTGCATTAGGCTAAGCATCAGACTGAACTTAGGTGGAAGCGGGGTTTATCCCCAATAATTGCTATTACCTTCACAATACCACATTACTTCTACTATATTGCTAGTGCCCGCCAACACCACTGGTACCATAATAAATTATATAAAATGATAATTTAGAATCTCCCTTTTTATTTCATAACTTTATTAGCAATAAATTTCAAAATTAATACCTTAAATTAGTTACTAATCTTGAATTCACCATATCTATTGTTATTTTCATATATTAATTCAAATGAATAACCATGATCTTAGAAGATTGCGATCTTTCCCAAAATTCTCCATCTTCTCTTTTGGAAGAGATAACCAAGATCTTATTTTATCTTATTCTTAGTCATCCATTAAGAGATAACTAATATCTCAGGTTTTAAGAAAATTGCCTCTAACCTAGCACAACAAAAAATATAAAAATCAAATCTGTGTGCGTATCTATTAAATCTTGTAATTAATAGTTAACTTTTTAATTAATTGGGATAGAACCATCAATGCTTTTTCTTTTCATATGTATTGCTTGTGCATAGCATTACTTTATGCAGTCAAAGGCTATCCATGAGAGGTGAAGCACAAACATCCCTTCGTTATAAAACACACCGGGTGTCATACCCAATGTCAAATTCATGACAAAACAAAAACTCAAAATATTATATATGATGTGTAAGGTCTAAAAAACTTATGAACAAAAAAAAATCATAAGTTTGGTGGCCTTGCTGGTGTATCAAATCATCCCAAATTGATAATTTTAAAGGTATGATGCATTAATTTGATTTTATAACAACTCGATATATAAATAAGAATGCCCAAAATATATGATTTTTTGGTTCATAAGCAATTTAAACTTTGCAGTTACATTGAATGGCTGGATTTTCATTTGATAATTGAGATGTTTGAGTTAGACATTGGTGTAACTGGTAAAAGGGTATCCACAAATGCACAAAGGAGAAATGTAATCAAAAGTTGAAATTGATTAAACCTTATGAAAATTTATCAAAATTACATTAGTATGTTAGTTAAAGAATTCATGTTAGAATTGTAGTTTCTTCAATCATTTGATCTATAAGATATTGATCAAACACTAAAAATGAAATGACCCAACATTACATGATGTTATAATTATATGTTAAAACTTTTTATTAATCCAAAAGACTACAATTCTAGAAAGCATATTTTTCTAGAATTATCAATTTTTGATGATTTGAACCCTCTTGGAAAGATTTCTCAAGATCTACATGGTCCTTGATAAAAAAATCAATTCTTTTTGGATCCATATATGTGACCAAAAGCTATGGTGAAATATTGGCAATTTACATTTAGTTATTCAAATTTGAGTTTTAATAATATTAGAACTTTTCATTAAGTAATCTAGATGGCAAGGATTTCTTTAATTAAATTCCAAGGCTATGACCACTTTTGAGCAATAATGTTATTTATATTTTTATATATAGACTAGGTGTATTTTGGTCAAGTTAAGGGGGTATATCTTTTGTATGGAAAGAAGGATTCACCTTTCTTTGCACGAATCCATTCTTGAATCATTCATTGGTTGCTTTGAGATCTATTCAAATAGATGAATGATCGGTGCATTGAGAGACATACATGAGTGATCTAATGGTAGATTTGCATGAAGAAAGATGAGTCCTTCTTTCATATCAAAGGTATAACCCTAATCCATTTGGCTGAAAAAATTATGGGATAGAATTTAATATGAAATATATCTCTTTCATTTAATAATATAGTATAGATAAGCTTTCTTTTTACTTTATGTGTTACAATTCCGCTCTTTTTAGAATAAGTCCATATCAAATACAATGGGATGCGCATATTAAATGACACCTGGTGCTATGCAGCATGTAGACAATTTTTTGTTAATACACTTGCACAGATTCAACACAACTTCATCCAACAAATACAGATGGCAACCATAAATCTTCAAAACAACAACATACACTGAACCCATCCCATTGTCAAAATTAGGGTTTCATGGTTTTGGGCACTCATCCCACAGGAAAACCACAAAACCATTGAATTGAGAAAAAAAAACCCTAGCACCCTCAACATCCAACTTGCCCTTGGTTTCACGAAACCTAAGTGAGGCCCTCTCTCTCTTTCCAGGGGCTCAATGGAAAAAAGACCAGGCCAGCCCAATCCTCCCTCCTCACCCCCTTGATTTTTATTTTCTTACATCCCTCAAAATCCAAGAATCTCAACCCCTGTAGCCTGTCTAGCCAGTTTTCCTCCTCCCATAATAACACTCGCGCATCTTCCTTCTGTTAAAATTTTTTGATTTCAACCCCGCCGGGCGGTCGAAACCGCGCGACTAGATGGGCGGCTCCGTCGGCCGAGCGCCACCGCCGCCGCCGCCTCCGTGACCTGGTCTCCTCCACTGCCACCTCGCCGCCCGCCGGCAACCGAAGCCCTCTCCGCATATTCGAATTCGGAATCGTCGTAAGCTTTTCTCTCTCTCAATGGATGGCTGGCCCCTCTCCTCGGAATCCCCCTCCCTCGACGTCGTCGACATCCTCCACAAGCTTCAGAGCGTCGGCTTCTGCAGGGATCTCGATGTCCCCGCGATAGAGCTCGGCCGGGAGAAGCTCGGCTCCCTCTTCGAACAGATGCTATCGGTTTTGTTCAAGGAGATCTATCAGAGGTGGGAGATCCGGCCTCTGCCGCCGATGCTCGGAGACGGGCGCGTGGTGGATTTATTTAAACTCTACTTGGTTGTACGCGAGAAGGGCGGGTACAGCTCGGTGACGGAGAGCCATCAGTGGGAAGCGGTGTCGGAAGTGATCGAGTTGGACTCTGGAGTCGCCCCTTTGTTGAAACTAATCTATATTAAGTATTTTGATGCACTTGATCAGTGGCTTTGGGTAGTTTCAGAGGAGAATTCGGTGAAGAAATCGAAGGCCAAGGTCGGATGCCTTCTGTATGACGTTCCTATTCAGAAAGTTGAAGAACCCTCTTTGCCACCTTCGAAGAAAGATCAGTTCTTGACACCGGGTAGAGGGAAAGAGTGCAGAGAGCTGCTGCTTGCTAATAGTGAGTGCGATAATGGTGGTATGGTGGTTGAAGAAATGGCCACCGAAAATGGTGGGTTCTCTCATCTTAAACGAAAGCGGGAGACTGTGGTAGGGATGCTGAACTGGCTAAAAAATTTGGCACAGAATCCCGCAGATCCTTTGATAGGAAAGTTATTCTCGAAGGATGGAGCGAAAAGTATGGAGGCTTGTGCATTCAATGAACTCTATGTGCAGGTGCTTCTGGCTAGGCAGGCAATGTTTATAAAAATGATCCATCGCACTAACGGTTCTCTCGTGCAGGTATTTCGATGTCTTGTATTTGTCCGCTCTGAAATTGCAAACTTGAGCTCTTAATGCTTTATTAGATGGTGCTATGTCACATACTTGACAATCCATTGACGTATAACGCTTTGCATGGATGTATAACCCTTTGCTTTCTATAGAGCTATTTATACCACTAGGTATGTATTGGTATTGGTAGGTGTTCTCCTCAAACATCAAATGACAGGCCTATGTTAGTTTTAGGTGCTTAAGATGCAAATATAGAAGGGACTAGATGATTTCCACCTAATATGGGGTAGCGGATATCAGAATTCTGGCTTCCACCTAATGTGGGGTGGCAGTTACCAGAATTCTGACGTCCACCTAATGAATCAAGGAGAACATTTATGCTCTAGTTCCTAGGCCCGTAAGAAAAATCATTCTCATCCAGTCATCGGAGCAACACCTTTGAATTGTTCAAGGGAAGTAACTCCTAGAGTGATGTACTGAACATCAGCTAATGCACGATGCCAGACTGGAATAACCTTATCCTGGAAATATTTGAAAGTCAATGGAAAACAGAAGACGTGTAGAAGTTTCAAACTTTATTCAGATGATAATTCCAAATTTGAGGCGTAAAGGGTACATGTTTCAAATAACCAACTCGAACAATACGTGCATTCCTTAATTTAACAATTTAAGTCGAGTATCGAGTTCACAAGCAGATAGTGTCGATCGACTTCACGTAGTGAAGCAACATCTGATTCTTCAGCCTATTAGAAAATTCTATTTTTAGTTAAATAGTATTTTGAGTCAAAAATATGTGCTTCATGCATCCGGATAAGATTTGATGCAAAATGATTTAGCATCCAATTGTGATTGTCAGAAGTTGGTCAAAACAACTATGGACTGCTTTTTGCTTGATTTTCTTAACATGCCTCTTAAGTGTTATGATTGCTTGATTTTCTTATGTGCCTTTTAAGAGCATTACGGTGCTTTGGAGCCTATAGAGCACACATTGTGCTCAAGTTTTGAGTAAAATAATTTAATAAATTAAATTTTTTGAATATTATAATTGGTATCAAAAGCCATGCAAAATTTGTAATTTGATGTTGTAGAGACATCTTGAAGATCTTAATTCTTATTGTAAGACATGGAGGAATGAACCTTGAAAATGTGATGGCTGTCAACTCCATGTTATTCATGAGTGAGTACTTACTCTTTGTAAATATCCTTTTGTTTTCCTCTTTGACATGTTCTATATGTTTCTTTTCTTAGTTAAGCCACTTACTTATTACCACTAATTATTTTATTTTGCTGTTGATTACTGTAGCTATACTTCCATACTAATGTAACTTGTTTCTATCGGCTTTAAAAAGGAGTAATTGTCATTACTATAAGGGGTTTCTTAAACAAAATAATGGATAGATACATTAACAAATATATAATGGTATTAAATTGATTCATTGAAGTGGAAAGGTGATTCTGTGGTATTATGTGATCAAGATATGCTTTGGAGTATCAAAGAAAAAACTTCTAGGACAATAATTAGGTCCACAATGTGGTATACTTTATGATGTTGAGTAATAATAATGGTCTAAGAAAATGTGCTAAACATAGCAAAAAGTGAGAATATTGAAATTGATGTATTGATAGAGAATTATTTATAGTAGAGGTCTATAGGAGTTGCAAAGATTAAGGACAAAATGATGGAGAATCAGATGAGATAACATGGCCATGTAAAATAGCATGCTGAAGAGGATTGAATAAGAAGTGGTGCTTTCATCATTGTTGATGGATATTGGAAACCAGGGGAAGACCTAAAATAATATGGATGAAAGTTCTAAGGATGGGATATGGTAAAGCTTTAAAATAACACGAGGGGAAAGCCCTAAATAAAAATTCTTTGCCAGGGATAATTCATAAAGTTGGCATGAAATAGTTTGGTAACCAAGTTTTCAGTCTTGGTATCGGATCAGGTTTGGTATGGTATACCCTTGTATCGACACACGGTACATAGTTGGAGTCAGCAAAGCAGCTGTACTATGTGTCTATATGGCCCTGTAGCAAATCCAGTGCCATGCCAATGCTGTATCAGGTTGGTGTGTTTTTACAATCAATACTTGGCAGTATAGGCTAATCTAAAAATCCTGAGGCTAGTGCTTGGTGGTTATAGTTGACTGGGAATAGAGTGAAGAACACCATTTATGAACCCAACATTTGACTTGATCAATTTGGTGTTAACACAAGTTTTGTTCATTTGGGACTATGATCTTGAGGTCTAGATCTAAGATTGGGATTTAGAGATCCTCTTCGAGGGGAGGGTCTTGTTGGTCGATGCATTTTTGTGTTTCTCCATGAGGATGTCCAACAACACCATATGGACACATTATACATGTGGATTCTACATTGCGTGCTAAAGTAAATAATAAACGTTCTATTTTTCAAGGTAAATTACTTTCTTCCTCCTGTTTGACCTATAAACAGTCTTTAGTGGCTTACATTTGGTATCGTTCCTCTTTGACTGCTTCTTGCTCTTGCCTTGCAATGCTGACTGGAGCCAGGTAAATAAAATAGGGTCTGTGGTAGCAAGATTCTTGTTATGATTGCCCACTTGACATAGGGGAATTGTCCTAAATGGAAGAATGTCTTCACAAAGGAGAGGGATTTATGATAGTAGATTGGCTTCAGATTTTCATTCTAACATTCTGCATCTAGATGTATATAAAGTCAATGATTTACAAGGTAGCATTTGGCACCTAGTTTATTGTGGTCTTCTATAGTGTCCACTTGCTTCATGCAAGAAAGCAAAAAAATAGTCGTAAACTAACATAGATGAGCCGACATAATGCATACAATATAGGTTGGACGAACAAGTGGAAAGATTGACCTTACAAGTAAATGCCAGCTCTAAAGCTCTCTTGAAAATGATTAAACATGAACATTCATCATGAAGTCATGTATCAAGAGAGTTGATGCAGCCAATAAGCCATTGTAGCTAACATCAAGCTATGCAATACTGTATCAAACCAGGCAGTATAGGGCGTATGGTACTGTATCGGCTCAATACTGATACGTGATATGGGTAGCATGCTGGCACTCGGTACTTCAAACCAGCCCCCATACCAGGCATACTGACACAATGGCTGGGTGGCACTAGTATGGCATCCGCTACCGAGATGGCGTACCTTGGCTAAGATGTTTGAACTTCATGAATAAAACTTTTGTAACAGAAGCTGAGTAAGGGATTAGGGAAGTAGACCTCTAAATATGATTTAAGGAAAAGCCTAGGAAGTTATGCATGTGCATAGTTCTGAGGATTCCGAAGTAGATATTGTAGTCTTGCAGAATATTTTGGCTACTGATGTCTGGTCTAAAATAGAAAGTGTTCATAAAAAATATTTGAAGATCAAAATTGGATCTGGTAGATAATTGTTGCTAAATAAGGAATACAAACTAAACAAAAACTATTTGCCTTGATACTGTGTGTATCAAGCATTTGAGTAATGGCTCATCTGGAATTCTTTGGTTGAAAGTTTTGATGATATCTAGCTGTACGCTGGATCAAAAGTGGAACATTGTTGTCATCTGAGGCAAGTGATGTGTGCGGTGCAAGAACATAAAGTATACATTTGTTCGAATAATTGCACCCTAAGTCAAAGGTTATCCTTTTGTGGTTTGTCATTTTGCCAAGGGAAATTGAATCTGACCATGAAAGTCATTTATTGACTGAGCTGTGGAGGGGCTTCCATGGCTAGTGACTTTTTATCTGATGTTCATTTAGATCTTTTAGAGTGAGGCACCAAGGGATCAAATACTAAATCCTCCAAAGAAGGCCCATTTGTTGGGGCCAAATCACCTGAGAAAGCTTGGAAGAAAATAGAGTAGAAGATGACTAAACTTATGCTTACATTGCTAGAGTTTAGGAATATTTGTGAGGTATCATATGATATACCATTGCATATGGTAGGAGGATATCTAGTAGTATAATTTGGTAAACAATTTAATGATGCTTGAAAATGATTTAACATGTAACTTTGAGAAATATGTTATTGTTTAAACACTTGGGCATTGGTAGCACTACTTGATCCATGTTGAATATTTATTATATTTTGACCATGAAACTAAGAGGTATATTGTTCTCAAAATAAGCTGAAGTTGCATAAATTGGAGATAGACTATAAAGAGTTCAATGCCTTGGGACTGGAAACCTACCTTGTACAAGCCATGACCGTTGAAGTTGCATGGTTTAAGAAAATTAAGAATCAATATGGCAATGACACATCTTTGGGAACCACGTATGGAACACAAATGTAGAAAGTAGAAACAATCTTAGGTGTCTATTGCAAATGGGCATTGCATCCACCAAAATCACTCCTGAACTCTTTGCTACAGGAACATGTTACATTTAGTAACATGATCATCTCATTTGAGTAATCTTCAGATATTTCCAGCCTCGACAATTATCTGCCATGTTTCTTCATGAGTATTTTGTTATAAAATGCAAGTAGGCATATTAATTTGAATCCAAGTAATTTCCAACTTATTGACTCTACTTTCTAAAGATTGTTCATGGATTAATTGGTAAAATCATAGAATATATCCTGAAACTAGTATTTGCCGTACCGCTCCATATCGTCCGATATAGATATACCATACTGTACTAGTATACTGTACTATACCGTATTACATACCGACATTGTAAAAGGATGGTACCAGTACGAGGTCCAATACTGAGATAGCGAACCTTGCCGAAATCATTAATTGTTTCTTTTATTGTGATTACATTGATAAATGGTCACATTTGGAAATGTATTTCTTGAGAATAAGCAGCAGCCCCTTAAGCTTTAGGTGATTATCGGGAGATCCACTATTGGGAACAATGGAGTTTCACATCAGGGGGATTTGTAAGAAATTTTTGTTGGAATAATTATTCTAGGGAGGCCTTTACGTGACTTAATTGAGTTGCACTACCGAGTATCATGGTATCTTGTACAAGACAACAGGATATCACTGCTAACGCATAGCTTATACATTTCATATTATGATGCTAAAAGATTGCATACCATATGCAAGGGCAGAAAATGTTATATATTGCCTGATGTGATATGATTCATGCAGTGGTTTCCAAGGTTCGCCATACCAGTAATGCTGTGTGCTGGGCATACTTACCATATTAGTACTAAACCAATACTCGTATGAGGGGTGTACTAAGTGTCAATATGCCGAATGTTGGTTTTAAACCTTGACTAAAACTTCAAATCTTGTTTTAGTGGACACCTTGTCCTGCCCTTTTTGTATAGCTTAAATCAACTACTTTGGAGATGCCATTTGGTTAACATTTGCCTGGGTGTCAAACTGCTAGTGCTTTGGTAAGCTTTTATTTACCTCTTTTAGGTTAACCTTTCTTTTGTAATGTTTGCGAAGTTAATTTATGCTAGTAAATCCCATTACTGTACCAGATATCATTGCTGTAGATGCAGATTGTTGTAGACATAGGGAGTAACAAAGTGCCAAAATATGACAGTTGGCTATGTTAGTTGCTTTTAACAACTACGTATCTGAGTTCCTCCATTAAAAAGATTTCTATTTGCCTTTATTTTTTCATTTATAATTCTCCTATTGGTTTCCTTCTAGAAGTTGCATCAATACTCATAATTCTTTTGTAAACTCAATGTGGTCCTGCAGAAAGGGCAGAAGGTGCATCCTTCCATTTATGATGATTCTATTTATGGAGATTCCCAGGCTAGAAAGAAAATAAGAAGCAGCCAGAGGCTGCAAGCCATAAACAAGCAATATGATATGGGCTATTGTTCTTGTGCGTCCACACATCCTGGCGATGACATGGATGAGAAAGGTCTTATGGCCGTGGGGTGGGAGATTGGTGATTTCAGACAAAGGCTCCAAAACCCCAGCTTGATGCTTGATGGAATGGTTGACTTGCTATCAGGTCAACTACAGAAGCAGCAGGTCCCTCTGGGTCCATCATTTCAGGCAGATGTGCCAGATTGGACTGGCAAGCCTTCTGAAACTTCTAGTGATCCTGAAACCTTGAAATGGTCGGGGACACGGATTTGGCCTCCAGAAAATCAAGAGAAAAGGCTGTCATTCAGTCAAAATCTTGTTGGAGAAGGAAGGAAAGATACCTGTCTTTGTGATCATCAAGGTTCTGTAGAGTGCATTAGATTTCATGTTGCAGAGAAGAGGTTCCAACTGAAACATGAACTAGGTCCAGTTTTCTATGCTTGGAGATTCGATCGCATGGGCGAGGAAGTTTCACTTTCATGGACAGAGGAAGAGGAAAGGAAGTTCAAGTACATTGTGCACCAGAATCCACCATCTCAAGCAAAGAACTTTTGGGACCAGCTTTATCTATGTTTTCCATTTAAGGGGAGGAAAAATTTAGTGAGCTACTACTTCAATGTGTTTCTTCTTGGACGCAGGAGTTACCAGAACCGGGTGACTCCAAACAACATTGACAGTGATGATGAGGAATCAGCATTTGGCACTTTAAGTAATCATTTTGGTCATGGTGCAGTCAAGGTTCGTGAGCCCCCATCTACCGTCTGTGTTCTTAATGAACAGTGTTTCGATTTGGATGATGATATGGACACAAATTAGAATTCTAGGATGGTGTTGTAAACTTGGATCATCATATTTGATCTTCAGAGGAGCAATTTTGACCAGAGATGATTATTTTTGCTCTCTTGCTATTATGATGATGATGAAAACTCATAGAGGCTAAATCTTGTTGTGGATGGATATATGTTTGTTCAGGGGAAGGAAAAGTGTGCAAAGATCCCTACTGACATGGTTGGCATGAACTCAGATAGACTTGGATTCTCCTGCAGTGTTCGGATGATAGCAGCCATTTGGGTACATACTGGCACAGAGAGGCTGTCGAGTGTAGACTGTACCTTCATTTTGACTGCAAGCACCAAGTAAACTTGTCCTGGCAGTGGCAGCATAATCTTCAAGGTTTCATCATAATTAGATTCCTTGTGCTTTTTTACTTTTTTTATCTTGTCCTTAAAATGCTTAGTGAAAATCATGTGCACATGCCATTATGTCAAAGGATACTCAGTCTAGTTCTTTTTCCTCCGTAAAGCATATATCCTGCAATTTTTTTGTCCCACCATCAAGAAAGGGAAAGGAGAAAAATAAGAAAAAAGAAACATTAAGGTGGCCTTCTGAAAAAATCACATAGTAGATTCTGTTGTTGAAAATATCAATCTAGGAGTGTTCTTTACCAAAAACACGTATGTGTTCTTTGCCATTTTGGGAGGCAAAGGCTTGCATTTTGCCATTGCTGTTCTCATAGTTTGTGACACAAAAGACTATTTTTCTCCTGCACATGAAATGCTAGTTTGTTTGACAGGAATGCTCTAGCTTATAAAATGTGAATTGATTGGAAAAAATTGACCTCACGTAAGAAACTTTCAATGGGGATGGAACTTATTCATGATTTAAGTTACCCAAAGCTCATTGAAAGTAAGATAACAATGGCTAAGACTCCATGTTCCCTCTCCAGTACTAGATTTAAGCTCTGACAAAAGAAAAAAAGGAAGTTCTCCAAAAGGTTTCTGAAACTACTCTTTTGAAAAGAGCTATAGGGAAAAGAGGCTAAAGAGCTAACTAAAATTGTGCCCATTTTTGAAGTCTTAAGTTACCGCATTTTGAAAAACATCATGCTTGTTTTCGTGTGGCTTTTAAATGATAGTTGAGTTGAGTTCCAGTTCATTTATGAAATGATTTGACAAAAAAGCGGTTATTATTGCTAGAACTTACAACTGGAAATTTCAATACAGAAGTATGACTGGTGGTCTAATCACACGAAAAAAATATTGAAGTTTCAGTCAGAGACTGAGCTATTTGATAATGTTGGATGGCATTGTCTAACTGAAAGCATCGTCTGTCTTAGGGAAAACTTTATGAGATGTCATATGAGAAACAACGCTGGTATTTTTACAACATATTCCAAGTACTGTGGGTAGTATTTGAGAACACCCTTTCACTTCTCCATGCTTCCATAAACCCTTCTAAGGCTTTCATCTGGTGCCTTTGATATCACTCTCTCGGGATCCATTCCTTAAATTGTGCATGCTTGTGATTTTAGATTTAGAGTACAATTACATGTTTTGTTAGGCTTGTCATGGTTATACATTTTATATTCATGATCTGTTATTTACTGATATGATCTTAATATCATGCTTTGTGCTGATTTTGCAACTTCTATTAGGCTTTCTTTAGGCTTTGATCAGTTAGAAAATGTAATTTGAAGCTAAAAACAGTGTTTGTATAGGCAGCTGATGTATTCTGTTTCTAGATTTTGGTTCAATGATTGAAACAAATGAAGATTTTTATAGCCACGGTCTGTTTCAAAGGGGCACTTGAATCAAGTCAATGTTGGACAAAGAGATTACTTAAATCATCACATTTTGATTAGCCTGAAAGATATTGGATTCTCATAGGGCTTTTTCTTTATCCTTCCCTCATATGTAAGCTTGGTGCAGTGGAGGATGAGGACAGTGCTTGTTGGATAATTTATAGGAGGATTGAGCATGACTAGAAACAAAGTCATTGGGAAACTTAGGTGACAGCTTACAACGATCCTTGTTAAAATCTTTATTGCTGTTGAAGAAAGAAGTATCCAACCATGGATCCATGAGAATAAGCACAGAGAGTTAAGGTTTTTATTCTACCATCTGTTTTGTTACAAGGCTGACTCTTGTTATGTTTATTTGGTCTGGTTTTTCTTGAACAAACTACGGAGAAGGCAGAAGAGATGATAATGATTTTACACTTCCAATGTTGCTTTTTTGCAGCATATTACCAAAAGGACAAGCAGTGTGAGATGGAAAGGTTAGGATTACAGAGAGGTAACAATTGTGCTCAACTATCACGATCATCTTCTTGACATTTTTCTTAGGTCTCCTACATATAGTTGGATTTTAATTTCCTTCTTCTGATAAGAAGTTGCAGTGATTCTTTTGTATGCATTAGAGTTGTTCTTTAGGATGTTGTGATCCAGTAAATAAAGGAAAAAATGCGGGAATTGTTTTTGATGCAAAATAATGCGATCTGTCAAAGAGTCCAAAAATTGAAGGAAAAATGCGGAAGGACAGAGATAACTGAAATCTGTCAGGAGTGCTTTCTAGGAGAAGCCCTGCAATTGCTTGGAGTTCATGCACTTGATACGCTAGGTATACAGTATGTATAAAAAATAATAATCTTAATATTTTTGTAGCTTTTAGTAATTTGAATTCAACACTTGCTCTGAACTCAACAGAATATTTGTGTTTGCTTAATTTAAATTGAGTTCTCTAGCTTTGTTAAATTGATATGGGTCAAAAAATGCATCCAAGTGTTATTCCAAAGGGTAATTCTTTATGCATGCGGTGCAGCAAAATTGATATGGAGCGTCCAATCACGTTAGACTACGTAACGCAAGTAATAATGGAACAGTATTTAATACCGCTCAATTTTTTTCGTCATATTTTTGCTGATGAAAATGTCCTTTTCCTCCGTAGAACAAAAAAAAAATAGCATTATTACTTTCTGATGCCTTATATGATTTCTTACAAGTATATATGACATTATGAACAACATATATAATTTCCTATATCTTTATATTTCTTGTGTCTCTAAATAATATCCTATGGTTATTATGGCTTCCTGTGAGTATATTATGACTTTCTGATATCTTATATGATTTTCTGTGAATATATATGACATTCTAAACGTATATATGACTTTCTGTGAATATATATGACATCATGAACATTATATATAACTTCTTGTATTTTTATATGACATCATTAAATAATATATATAGCTTTTTGATGCCTTATATGATTTTCTATGAATATATATGACATCTTGAACAATATATATGACTTCTTGTGAATATATATGACATCCTGAATAATATATATGACTTTCTGTGTCTTTATATGACAACCTGAATAATATATATGACTTTCCGATGTCTTATATGACCTCATGTCAATATATATGACATCCTAAATAATATATATGACTTCCTGTTAGTTATTATGACTTCCTGTTGTCTTATATAGCATCATAAAATCATCATGCTATTCTTCCTTTATTCCATAGAGAAAAAGGATATTTTCATCAGCAAAAATCTGACGCAAAAAAAATCTGAGTGGCATTAAATGTCAATCCCATTATTAATTATACTACATGGTCTAATATAATTGGACGGTGCGCTCCACGTCAATTTTGCTGCATTACATGCAGTGTACGAAGTATTTCTCTATTCCAGATGCCTATAAAGTTGCCTAGGCGGGCGTCGATTAAATGCAAGACTGGATGCCAGCGGAAGTGGCATCTGGTCCATCTGATATCTGATTCAGCAATAGAATGACATACTTACCTTTGGGTGGGGAGGATGTGCCCCTTAGCACCCGCATCGAACATTCTTTGGTGGGAGGACTCGGTAGTTGAGGGTAGCTATGCGGAGTGGGGTTAATTCCTCAACTCTTCCCCTCCTTTTAATGTACTGGGGAAAAAAAAAAAAAAAGGCCAAAACCTTATTGGATTCACCTGCAACTAGTTGCATTCATATAATTATAGGTCAAACAGGCCAAACCACCACTTATGACTTGCCAGAAAATGCTTGCGCAGTAAGCATTTAGGTACCTAAACTTGGTCAGAAGTATTACATTTTTCAATTCCTTCATTCATAACTGATAGAACAAGTTATGGGGATTTTATGAAGACAGGAAGCAGGAATACTTTTTGGAATATGTGCTAAAGAAGGAAAAAGGAAACAAAATTCCAAGACAGAGGAAGTTCTGGGCAAGGATATAAGTCTGAGAAAGTGCTAAATCCCACTGGTTTGTCTTAATATTTGTTGAATTTTCTAATTACTTCCTGGGTTCCACCAGAGTGGGGAAACTAAATTGAAACAATTTGCCTGATGCTTTTCCTGGGATGCCAGGGAAGCGCTTGTCAGAGCAAAAAGGTGATACCAAGAAAGAGCAAAGGCAATACCATTGCTAATCAGGTGATTGTTATTTTGCCATGTAAAGGTGATCCTCATCTTAGTTAAAGATTACGTATTAAATACATATTAATGTTGCTTGGGAGGTTCTTTGGAGAACTATTATGGAGCTTTTATCATGCAGCATTGTTGGTGCAAATTAGTCATGTTTACTTAGTGTGATGACTCATATGTATATGTATTTGTCTTATATTGGTTGTGTGATACTTAAAAAGGACCACAGTGCTAATTAAGAATTTTTGGCTAGCTTTAATTGGGTAAGGTCATGCGTCATGATAAATAGTATTAGTGTAGATTCGGTCCACTATTCTTGAGCGACGAGGGAATTGCAGCATGAATTCTCTTGGAAATGAGCCAACCATGGCATTTGTGATTAAATATGTGATTGGCCTCTTTTTCAGTGAAGATGCCTGAACTTGAATTAAGTATGAGAGGACAGGCTTGTTTTTATCCCACATCGATTGTAGACTGAGAAGATCTTGGGAACTTAACAAGACTAAGGATCCTGCTTAGTGACTTTTGGGGATCTAGATTGTTATGCTTGGATCACTATATTATGCTTATAGATCACTCTAGCCAATCTCTCGCGGAGTGTTTGTCTCACGAACAAAATTAGAGCCACCGGGTTGGCCATGTGATCAATGTCTAAGTTATATAGTTTCAAGCTGAACTAACATAAATATTGGTCTGAAAGGATCAAGATTAACTCTGTGACAGCACTAGGTACGTGCAATTGACATCTGCTCAAATTTAATGGGAACCAGACATGGCATGATGAGTGTATAGGTCAAGCTTGGGTCAAGGATTTTATATTGAATACACAATTCATAAGGACTAAATTGTTGATCGGTTTGAGCAGCTTGAGCTCGGCTCAAAATAATTTTGAAGATGGCTGAGTTCTGAATCGAGCTTCTGAGCTTGAATGTGGTTCATAAGCTCAAAATTAATTTCAAGCAAAGCTGGAAATAGACCATTTTGATTAGGCTTAGCAGATACAAAATTAATTGATACATAGTCCATCATTTTGATCGATAGTTCAACAATTTCTTTTTACAAGATTACATTATATGATTGATGTCTTGGTTAGCGGGTTCTTGAATCAATTGTGTTAATTCGAACTTAAAACAAACTTGATGCAAGCTCATACTGATTTCAGCTTGATTTAAGGTTATCAAGTTGATTGAAACAAGCTTATGTGCAGTTTGATTCAAAATTAAGCTTAAGTTAGATTCAATCAAATAATAATAAACCGAGCTTCATTCCAAATTGTTGCGGCCAAATTTCTGACGCACCTAGCTTCGTTTGAGAGCAACCTGCAAGACAGCATCTATACTGGTTGAAATTATTTTCGGTAGGGATCCTCCGATGTTTAGAGATGAAAGTTGGTTGAACAAGTAAGTAGAATAAAATTTCGGCAGAGTGTAGTCCAAAAGTATTTTATCAATTCTGTTTGTTTACCTTCCTTTTATACACAGACTATTGGTAACCGTTCGCAATGGTTAGGCACGTGGATCTCGCTTGTTCCGATATTATTTGATCATGGGGTGAATAGTTAATACCCACGAATGGTCGTTACGCGCGTTCTGCACTAGCAGTTTTTGATGTGCCGACTATATGTCAGCAAGCATTATGTCGACTGTACATCAGTATCATTATTGTACCTACTGACCATCAATCGATGATTCTGATATTTCGATCGGTCAATGATTAGGCAGTTGTTTAAGTCATCATGTCTATTGAAAAAGTTGATTGAGAGCCACCGACTAGTAATCAATTTACTGGTTGATAGTCGGCTGTCAATTTTGTTGCCAATGGTGAGTTGGGCATTGAGACCGGTTGGTTGTCGGCTATTTATTTCTTGGTATCGATAGTAGTTCAAACATTATCTGACAGTCAATTGATCTTCTGATTGACAGTCGGTTACTTGTAGACACTTAAATCGAAATTCGAGTTGGACCTTAAACCGATTGATGGTCGGCTGTCAATTTTGTCACCAACGGTGAGTCGGGCATTGAGACCGGTTGGTTGTTGGCTACTTGTTTCTTGGTGCCGATAGTAGTTCAAACATTATCTAACAATCAATTGACCTTCTGATTGATAGTCGGTTACTTGTAGATACTTAAATCGAACTTCGAGTTGGACCTCTTTTAACGAGCTTGGCTTTATTTTATCGTTCCATCATCTGTCCCCGACTCATTGTTAGAGAAATCGATTAGCAGTTGAGGATTTGATGTCGCCATCGCACTATCGGTATTGCCGACTTTGATTTGGGAAATTGATACCAAATCTGGGAGGTGGATCCAATTATCTCAACAGTCACCCCCCACTCTTAAGTTCAAGGTGGAATAGCACCTGACTTGGTATGTGGGCTGATACATTGAGCGATGAGAGTTTTCACATATCATCTCGAGCACCGATTTGACGGTCATTTTAATTGCAGGCATTAATGATTGCCTTGGAAGCTGAAAAGTCTCTGGCCATTTTGTCATTTCGTTGGTCATGCAACCACTATGTCATTCGGATGATCGTGCAACCATCATTAGTATATTCAAATGAAAAGATGATTTGATAGCCTGATAATCCAATCAATTTGACTTCGGTCCTGTCGATTGTTGCCATGCATCTAGTAATCATTGGTCTTCGACTATTCTCATGGATAATGATAACGTGGCTTAATCTGACAGTAGGTACATTGAAATATCTGACTAATGGTCGGTCCATATGTCTCCACATATCAAAATCTGGATGATTTTAGTTTGAAATCATCGTAGCTATCAGTGAATTCTATATATAGGATTATCTTTCTTTCTTTTGGACTTCCTGTTGCAATTGAAAGTTTCCATGGGTGACTAGGGCTTTAATTCTCCTTTTTCTCCATCTTTATGGTTTTTCATATTCTTTTTAACCTTCAGGTTAGATTTCTTTTCTTTCTTCTCTTTCTTTTGAGTTTTTCTATTACCGTTGGCAATGGCGGATAGGAGTAGAGTTAGGATAGGTGAAGGCAATCCTGTAGGTAGAAGGTTTAACCTACAATCCTCTCGAGATAGTCGGCCGATTGGTTCGACCGATGGTTCTCTGGATCTAGCAGCAAATATTTTCTCTCTGAACGAGTCTGCTGTTGTCCATCTCTAGGAACAATACCATATCTCAAAGCAATTTCAGTTATTTGCGCCTAGTCCGAATGGTCAGTGATTTCCCTGCCTCTGGGACAAATTGCCTTTTATGTCAAAAATCTCAAGTCTAGTCTTCGCTTTCCAATTCTGTAATTCATTCAGAATGTCTTAGATTTTTATCGAATTTGCCCAGCTCAACTTGCACCGAATTTTATTCGGCTTCTAGTCACTTTTGCATTGTTGTGCAATACAATTCCGATTGTCCCTCAATTTTTTCTTTTCCGATCCTTCTTCATACTCCGCCCCCATCCTAAAGTTGAGAGTTGGTGGTTTTTTCTTCGAGGAAGGGTCTATTTTTTGTCACTGATCTTTCTTCTTCCATCCATGACCGGAAGATCCAGTTTTTCTTTATTTCTTTTTCTTTGCCCTAGAGTTTTTTTTTCACTTAAAAAAATCCAAATACTAGTCCAAATGAGAATAGTCGGATTGATGTCACCAACAAAGAAGACTTCCTCCGACTGAAGGATATGAAAATCCCTATGCAGAAGGATCTGTTGATGGATCAAGCTTTATACAGCATCGGACTTGGTCCGATGCCTATCATAGGTATAGTTTAATGTAGCTTCTTTAAATTCTACATTTTTGTTTGATTTTGAATTTGTAACAAAGTTGTATTGTCTTTATTTATAGCTATGCTGCTTGCAGTACCAATTTCGGTGGCTGATGTTCGACGATTTGTTGGCAAAAAGAGGCCTGCCGTCGGTGCAAGGTCGTCTCAAGCATCAAAAAAGAGTCGACTCGATACACCAACGGTGACCATAAGTCAGGCCAACATCTCATCGGTTATAGTTTCTAGGATTGCCAGTGAGGTGGTCATTGCACTATCAGCCCCAATAGTTCTTCCACCAGTTGAGGCTCCTCTAATGACTAAAGAACTCGATGATGATGTTGTAGTCATGGAAGCGCCAACTACCCACGTAGAGCTAATGGTGTCTTGGGCTACTTCAATGCCCGAAGTTGGATCGATCGATCAAGGGCCGACTGTGTCTCGAGTGCCATCTACACTCAAATGGATGTTGGCTCTAGTCGAGTAGCTATCTACCCAGATATGAGGGAAGGCGCCCGCAACATCTACTGGTAGCGAGGCTCCGACTGATTTAGTGGAGTTTTTTGACATCAAGATTTCCTTTGGTGAGTCGGCCTTGGCAAACCCAAGGTTGGCCAAGAAACTAATTAAAGCTGCTTTTCTCCCAAGTGATAGGGAGAATAAGAAGAATTGGACAATGTCCCAAATATTCTCCTCTTTCTACCCGATGATGCTTAGTGTAAATTAGTCAATATTTTGGTTATCTTTTCTTTTACTCATCTTTGTCTTCCTGACTCATTTCCTCTTTTTCTTCGATTGGTGCATGATATGCCGGTGTTGGAGAGAGGGTATCATTCAATTGCTGACTTTCATCAGGCCCGATCTGATAAGGTCATAGCTACGAACTCTGAGAGGGCTACTTCTCTCGAATGCTTTCAAATGGCAATTGAGCAGGAGAAGGAGGCAGTGGAACAGGAGAAGATACAAGAAGAGATCTCCTAAATAAAGATCGAATTAGAATCAGCGCGCACTGAGTTAGAGTTGGCCTGCACTGACTTAGAGTCGGCACAGTCAATTGTCAAGTCCCAGGAGTCCCAAATAAAGAAGAAAAGATATGAAGTCAATTAGCTCTGGAAGGAACATGACGGTTGCATCAAGGAGCTGGAGAAAGAGCGGAAGAAACTTTGGGCTGCCGAAGCTAAGTCGGCTTTCGCCAAGGAGGAGGCGTAAGAGGCTTTTAATCGGGTGCAGGAGCAAGCCGTTAAGGATTATAAGAGTTCAGAGGATTTCAAAAATGCAATCCTCGAGGATGACAATATATCATACTGGATCAGATTTGAAGATGGTAGAGATGAGGTTGAAAAGTTCTACTCGGACTTGGACCTAAGCCTTGTCACCATCCCATAGGCTGAAGGAGAGTTAGAAGATGAGCCGACTGATGGAATAGTCGCTTCGATTGAAGAAGATGCACCAACTGCTATGGAGCCCACTCCACCCATGCCAATTGCTATTGAAGGTCAGGGGACCAAAACTGTAATGGCTACTGAGACTATGAGGCAAGAAAATGATTGATGATCAGCGTAAATGCAATGGATCCTTCTCTCTCCTTTTTTCTTTTTTTGTTGCTGGATGATGGCCCAATTTTGTAATTAGGCCTTAACTTAATTCTGTAATTCTCCCACAAACGAATGAAAGAAAATTTTTTCTAAGTATTGAATTTTTGCCTATTGTGGATAACCGTTATTAGTTAGTCTGACTTTTAATTGGCAGTTGAATATCAATCTGCATATCGAATGCCAATCGGTAATAATAGTTATAGAGTTTACCATCTAATTGGATTTCAGTCGACTAGACTTTAGGCACAAAGTTTCTGAGTATTTGATAAATAGGGGTTAGCCGAATATCCTTGACTGACAGGAGTCGAGTCGATATGTTTTTCACTAAACTCGAATCATATGGGCATAAGATTTCTTTCAACTATAGTTGAGTCAGAATAGTATTTCGTGCAGCCATAGTTGAGTTGACATGTCATTCCGCTCAGCCGTAGCTGAGTCATTCGATCGAAGTCGGTATGTAAAGTCGTCCGACTATGAGTCAACTAGAAATATCGTCCGTCCAAGAGTCGGGTTATTTATCGTTGTCTGACTAGTAGTCAGTTTGTAGAATTATCCAATTAGGAGTCGGCTCGTTGAATCATCCAACCAACGGTCAGTGGGTATGTGTTTTGGACGATGGGTTGTCGGTCAAGTATTATTTATACTTAGTCGAATATTTAAGAAAAATTATAATTCAACCATTTTATTTCAAGAGTGTTGTAAAATATGGACAACTTCATTGATAATATATTTTTAAGTTATCGGCATTTCATGTTAGCGAGATAGTCGCTCCATCGAGAGTCTCTAGTTGATATGTATCTAGGCAAAGGGTTTCAGTTACTCTGTAGGGTCCTTCCTAATTTTGAGATAATTTTTCTTGATCCGAAGGATTTAAAACTTCTGCATTTCTTAAAATCAAGTATCCAGGAAGAAACACTTTTGGCTTGACCCTCGCATTGTAGTATCGGATGATTCTTTGTCGGTATGCGGCCATCTGAATTTAAGCCTACTGTCGAATCTCGAGGAGTAAGTCTAAATTAGCTCTTCAAGATTCGTAGTTGCTCGTCTCCGTATAGTATTCGACTCTCATTGATGGCAATCCGATTTCTAGTGGAATTATTGCTTCCATCCCATAGGCTAGGTTGAATGGCGACTCTCTCGTTGGAGTGCGAGAAGTTGTCCAATATGCCTACAGGACCGAATGCAATTCTTCCATCCAAAGGCCTTGGTTTCATTCAGTTGAGTCTTAAGTCCATGTAGAATCATTCGATTCGTGACTTTTGCTTCATCATTCGATTGTGAATGGCCGATAGAGGTGAGTTTGTTCATAATATGAAATTTAGTACAAAATTCTCTAAAGTTTTGATTATCAAATTGACGGTCGTTGTTGGTGATTATAGTATGCGGCAATCCAAACCTGCATATGATTGACTTCTAAATAAAAGTTTTTTATCTTGCCTTCAATGATTTGCACTATTGGTTCAACTTCCATCCATTTGGTGAAGTAATCCATGGCAACCACTATGAATTTTCTTTAACCAGATGCAGGAGGAAAAGGGCCAAGAATGTCAATTTCTTATTGTGCGAATGGTCACGGTGTGATGATTGATGTTAATTGATGGGCCGGTTGATGTTGAATGTTAGCATATTTTTGACATGGTTCATACCTCCGAACGAGTTCAACTACATATTTTTTCATTGTGGGCCAGTAGTACTCCTATCGTAGAATTTATAGGCCAATGACTTGCCCCCCAAGTAATTTTCACAAATTTCTTTATGAACTTCTCGAAGAGCATAGTCGGCATTAGGCCCCAAACACTTAAATAGTGGAAGAGAGAATGACCTCTTGTAGAGTCGTCCACTTATCAAGACATACTGTGAGGTCGTCCATCTTAGGCATTTCGCTTTTAAAGGATCTTCAGGCAAAATCCCATCGGTCAGGTATTGGATGATCGGATCCATCTAACTTGGTTCATCATTTATTTACGGCACTTCATTGACTTCATCAATACTCAATTATTCGAGGTATTTGATGAAGGTTCGGTCAAGGAGGTTGAAAGAAGTAGTTGCGAGTCGAGAAAGTGCATCGGCTTGAGCATTTTTTGTTCTTGGAATATGGAAGATCTCAAAATGCTTGAAAGTTGGTATGAGATCCTTCATCTTCTGAAGGTATTTTATCAGAATCGAGTCTCGAGCTTTATACTTGCCCTTAATTTCAGGCTCTCTATGTCGTGCTCTTTGGCGATCTTCAAGCAAGCTAACAAGACTTCATATTTAGCTTGATTATTCAATAGTTTAAAATCAAACTGAAGAGCATATTTGGTTACAGTTCCTTCCAAGTTCGTGAGGATGAGGTCGATTTCACTTTCTTGAGCAGGATGCTCCATCAACATGAAGTACCCATGCCAACTCTGTTTCGGCCTCAGAATTTTTAATTTGCCCGACTTATTATTGGGTTCATGCTTAGGTTTGTCGTCGAATACAGTATATTCGACGATAAAGTTGGCTAACATTTGAGCCTTCATCGATGGTCGTGGGTGATATTGAATGTCGAATTTACTAAGTTTGATTGTCCATTTTACCATTCGATTGGAGGTACCTGGTCGATGTAAGATCGCCTTCAGTGGTTGGTCTGTCAATATGACTATCGAATGCGCTTAAAAATATGGTCAAAGTCGTTATATTGATATGATTAAGGCATAGACCATTTTCTCCGCTTTTGAGTATTTGGTCTCGATGTTGTAAAGCACCTTGCTAGTGTAGTAAATGGGCCATTGAATTCGATTCTTAGATTCTCTAATGAGAACTGAGCTGACCGCCTCTGTCAATATGGCCATGTAGAGATACATCATCTCTCCTGCCTTCGATTTAGTGAGTAGTGGAGGAGACATCAAGTATTTCTTTAAATCTTTGAAGGATTGTTGGCATTCATTCGATCATAAATTTTTTTTTGCTTAGCATAGAGTCTTAAAGAAAGATAGAGATCTTTCAGCCAACTTCGAAATGAATCGACTAAACACGGCAATTCTTCCATTCAACTGCTATATCTCTTTCTTGGAACTAGGAACTTCATATCGATGATTGCCTTTATTTTCTCTGGATTGGCTTCAATTCCTCGCTGTGATACGAAAAATCTAAGAAATTTTTTTGCAGTTACTCTGAAGGCATACTTGGTCAATTCAACTTCATCCGATATCGTCGAAGTGTGTCGAAGGCTTCTTCTAAGTCTCTAGACATGATTATGAGTTTGAATACTTTTTACCAACATATTATCGATGTAGACTTCCATATTTTGCCTAATTTTTTATTTGAATACCTTATTAACCAGCCATTGGTAAGTCGCTCTGACATTTTTTAAATTGAATGGCATCACTTTATAACAGTAAATACCTTTGTTGATTATGAAGGCAGTGTGCTCCTCGTCTTCTGGCGCCATTCATATCAGATTGTAACCTGTAAAGATAGCCATGAAGCTCAAAAGTCAGTGTCCCGATGTTGTATCGACTATTTGATCAATTTTCAGTAAAGCTATTTTTTGGACAAGCTTCATTTAAGTTGGTGTAGTCAATGCAGATTCGCCATTTTTTATTAACTTTTCTTACTATTACGATATTGGCAAGTCAATTGGGATAGCTAGCCTCTCTGATGAAGCTAGCTACGAGGAGCTTATCAACTTCTTTATCAATGACCTTCCATCTTTTAGGGGCAAATGATCTTTTCTTTTGTCTTATCAGTCTGATTTTAGGATCAACGTTCAATTAGTGAGTTATTATTTCTAAAGGGATCCTTGCATGTCTGTTGCTGACCAAACAAAGACGTTGGCATTCACCCTCAGCAAGTCTATCGGTTGTTTTCGCTTTAAATCGGATAATTGTGATCCAATGTGAATGATCTTCGTAGAGTCGTCTTCTCTCAGCAGGATCGAAACTAGTTGTTCGGCCGGCTCACCCATTTCTTCATTTTTCCTCTAGTTAAGTTTGTCGATCGTCAGGAGGTCTTCGAATTTAGCACCTTCTGTAGAAATCATAAAGCAGCATTGGGCTAATTGTTGATCCATATGCATTTCTCCTTTTCCTTCTTTGGTTGGGAATCGAATAAGTAGATGGTAAGTTGATACTATTGCTCTCAATGCATTGAGTTTCAATTATCTGAGTATGGTATTGTAGGTTGAAGAAACTTAGATAACTGTGAACCTAAGAAGGATCGTACTTTATCGTGGTTCAGTCCTTGTAGTCAGAAAAAGAGTAATCTCTCCTTCTACATTAATAGCATCACTTATAAAACTGACTAAAGACAAAGAGACTCTTCTGAGTTAGTCAATCGGTAGTTGCATTCAGAAGAAAGTCAAGTAAAATAAAATATTGATCAAACTTTTATTATCTATAAGAATTCTTTTTACACCATAGTTTGCCATCATCGTCGAGATGACGACAGTATCATTATGGAAAGTTTGTACTCTCCGAACATTATCTTTCAAAAAAGAGATTACATTATCATGTCGCCATTTTTTGTCCGACTCTTCTTTGAAAGTTGCCCCTAATCCCTTGATCGCTCGAAAATCATATTGATGACTCCTGTCATCGGTCGGTTGTCATGTGCTTCCTCAGATTGATGCTGAGATTATCGATCGATAGGAGGATGAGTCGGATGGTCGCATCGAAATTTGCCGAAGAAATCTCATCGAATCATGGCTTTAATTTTGTCACTGAGTTGAATGCATTGTTCAATGTCATGACTATGATCATGGTGGAATCAATAGTACTTCTTCCTATCGCAGCTCCTCAGTGGTGCCTTCATCGGTGGGGGTGTTGAAGATACTCCTTTCCTTCTATCTTCATCAGGATCTGCATGCGAAGAGCAGAGAGAGGAGTGTAGGAGTCAATTTAGTGCCATAACTATTAGAGATTTGAACTCCATCGGTGGGGTGAAGCTCTTTTATTGGTTGTTTGCCGACTTGGTTCAATAGGAGCTCCACTCTTCTTTTATTTTTTCTTTTGACATTTTTCTTCTGATTGGTACCGGTCAATAGCGTCTTCATACACACGGATATATCTATATGCGCACTCCAAAAGTTCTACATATGTTTGAGGGTGGTTCTTATCTAAGAAATTAGTGAACCTGAATCCCTTCAGACCTCTCTTCATGGCCAAGATGGCTATATCTTCGTTGAGATCCTTGACCTCGAGTATGATAGTATTCAAATGTGCCATAAAACTTCTCAATGTCTCTTCCTCATTTTGTTTGATGGAGAAAAGACTGTCGGACATTCATGGCATTCTTTGGCTAGTATTGACATGGGCCATGAATGAGTCTTTGAGCTACTCGAAGGAGTGTATGCTCTCCGACTGGAGTCCAGAATATCAGGCTCGAGCAACCTTCCAAATGATTGCCAGGAAGCCTTTGCATAAGAGGGCGTTAGTAGTCTCTTAGATCATCATAAGAGTTTTGTAACTCTCCAGATGGTCAATTGGATCGATGGAGCTGTCATATAGCTTCATTGCGGTATCTTGAATCAAGACAGAATCGGCTCATCTAAGATATGTCGAGAAAAAAAAGGGGCAGTATGGATGCCAAGGTCGCTGCGGCCCCTCGATTATTCATCCAAAGTCGGGCAAGTTGGCAGTCGATTTCTTCATACTTGCGCTCGTAGTTGTCGAGTCACCGTTGTCGTGAGAACTCAGGGGTTAAGCTCCCTGAGGAACTCAAAGATTGAAAAGTTGAAGGTACGCATGGCCTTTTCCTCTTTTTGATGCTATGATAGCAAGAAGGAGAAGTGGATCATCGCGAATGATGGGTGGCAGGGTGAGAGTGCTGGGAAGGTGATGCTTCGATATGGTGGAAATGTCGTGCTGGTCATCATCTCGATGATGGAGATAAAGATCGTTATGGAGCACGACGACTGTACCTGGATGGCACTATATGTGCCGCCGGCTCCTTTGCCACCAGTTGTTGAGTCTGTTGCTTCTGAAAGCTGTGCACTACCTCCATCAGCACTTTCATTTGCTGCATCAATGCAGTAAGTTATTGGGTTTGGGCATCCGCTGTAACGACCAGACGCAAAGAACTAGACTTTGCCATTGGAGGTGAAGGAGGGAGGTCTTCCCGGCAAGAAGATTGCATGATGGAGCCGATGAAATTTTGGGCTCTCGTTTTCGCCATTATGGTTCAAAATGTATGTTCTCTACTTCTTTCCCTACCTGGTGCACAAATCTATTGCAGCCAATTTTTTTAGGCACTTAGCTCCATTTGAAAGCAACCTGTAAGACAACATGCATACTGACCTAAATTATTTTCGGTAGGAACCCTCCAATATTTAAGTTAGAGATGAAAGTTGGTCAAATAGGTAAGTAGAATAAAATTTTGGCAGAGTGTAGCCTAAAAGTATCTTATCAATACTATTCGTTTACCTCTCCTTTATAGATAGACTGTTGATAACCATTCACAATGATTAGGCATGTGGGTTCTGCTTATTTTGACATTATTTGATCGTGAGATGAGTGGTTAATATCCATGAATGACTGTTACGCGTGTTCTGCACTGGCAGTTTCTGATATATTGACTATATGTCAACAAACAATATGCTGACTGTATATCGGTGTCATTGTTATATCGACTGACCATCGGTCGGTAGTTCTGATATTCTGATCGGTCAATGATTAGGTAGTTGTTTAAGTCATCATATTTATTGAAAAAGCTGATTGAGAGCCATCGACTGTCAATCGATTTATCGGTTGATAGTCGGCTGTCAATTTTGTCGCTGATAGTGAGTTGGGCATTGAGACTAGTTGGTTGTTAGCTACTTCTTTCTTGGTGCCGATAGTAGTTCAAACATTATCTGATAGTCAATCGACCTTCCGATTGACAGTTGGTTATTTGTAGACACCTAAATCAGACTTCGAGTTGGACCTCCTTTAACATGCTTGGTTTTATTTTGTCATTCCATCATCTATCCCCGACTTACTGTCGCAGAAACCAATTAGTAGTTGGGGATTTGATATCACCGTCGCACTATCGATATTGCCAACTTTGATTCAAAAAATTGATACCAAATCCAAAGGGCGGATCCGATTATCCCAACATAAATGATGAAAAATAGTTTCAAGCCAAGCTTAATGAGACTATCTAATGCTTGGATGATATTACCTTGGGTAAGGAGGAGACAATTCAATTATACCTACAGTTGGTCTAAATGATACAAGATTGGGATTAGTCCCCACCTCTTTCTTTTTTTTATGTGTGTTTAAATCAATCTCGATGAGGCTTGATCAAGCTCTTATTTCCTTACACTTTTGATAAGAATACCTTAATAGTCAACTTGTTCGATGGTTTTCATCATAGCTATCACGATCTCTTGAGTTGTACTGAGCAGCCAACTGCTGCAATATATTTAGAATTCTTTTGGTTCATGGAATAAGAAGAAGAAAAATGCAGCTGATACAAAAATAAAAAATATTTTATATTTAGTTGGAGTTTTCAAAAAAAAGATGGAAAAATAGCATTTCTATTGGGTTAAGATTCTTATATTTCCAAAGAAATATTTATGTGAGATATAAGAAAGCCCAATTCTTATTCGCTAAGATTTAGGATAATTTTTTTTTCTAAAAATGCTTTTATGCTTTTAGATAGAATAAGATAAGTTCTTTTTTTTTGTAAAGAGCATAATATATATTTTACATAATTTTTTTAAAAAAATAAGTATACAATCAAATATAAGCTATTCTATAATTTATCAATTTTTTCATAATTAATCAAATATGTAAAAATATTTTTTTTAGATATTATATATCTAGGCATTAGTTTTTTTAGAAAAAAAATATTAAAATTTTTTTTGTACGAGTCATATGAGTTCTTAAAATTTTAAATCTTATTATTTTTTTTTGATGCGGTGCCACCGAATGAATGCTCTTTGCTCCTCTAGACCCATCTAGATCAACCAGCATGGTACATGCTAGCCATTCTTTCCCTGGTGGAAGATCCACGTTAACTTGTTGCAATTAGCTTTTGCGTTGCTGGACAGTCTTTTGTAGCCGAACGGATATTTCTTCGTCCCGTATAGGGTCATCAAGACTCGTAGCCACACAACTTGGATCCATCACCAATCCATTGAACTATGGGGAGAGAATGGCTCCAGGAACGGACCTAGTAAAAATGTATCTGACCCGGATTTGATCCGATCAAATCATATTATTAATTATTTATTACGATATGGGACTGATTTTTATGTGCTCAATCCAAAATGAACTTGGAAATGGTCCTGATCCAATGGTTTATCTCGTATATTTTACATAGTTTATTCTTATATTTTTTTCATATTTATTATAAAATTTATGAATAATATCATAAATCAGTGATGATCTAATTATTTAGTCTCATCTTATGCATTGGAGTTGTTTTTGGAACCAGCCTCCAATACATACGTTGCTCCAATATAGGGGCATGGAGTTTCTGACTTTTTATTCGATCTGTAGGTTGGAGGATAAGTCAATGGACTATGCCTTCCTGCATTGTCTAATTTGGAAGAGGATAAGTGGGCAGTTATGGGAGATGAGCAACGACCCTTAGTTGGACCTTTTTTGGACATGGCGTCGAAGTACTACTAAGAGGCCGATCTATACCTAGGGTGTAGGATAGCGTATGTCGCTTATTAGATCTAGCTATCCAAGAAAAGCTTGGTCTTCAAAGCTGAGGTGGTGCTTAATCGTCGGATACTTGAGAGAACTTTTTGTTTGGCTATAGAGTACAATCATTTTGATGTTGTTAGCCGATTCCTTATGCTTTCAATTTCTGAGAATCTTATATGCTCCTATAGCAATCTAGAGGGTTATCTTCATATCTTAGGAGCCCCCTCCATAGGGGTTTGTCAAGGTTAACTTCAACAGCAGCATTAAGGAGGGCAAGGATGGTACTGATTTGTCATTCGGGATCCGGATATCAGGCACCTAAGGGCTGGGGCCTCATACCTATTCGAGCCTTCCATCCCAAGAGCTGAGCTTCGAGCTATCTAAGTAGACATTATCTATACTAGGCATAAGCTTCAGGTAGAAAAGATCCTTATTGAAGAAGATTCTGCCATCATTATTAGCTTGATCCAGGATGATACAGAGCAGTTGAAAGCCCATCTACTCCTTCATGACATATGGACTTATCTGCATGACTTCATCACAGTGTCTATTCAGCATGTTTTTTGAGAGGCAAACAGCACCGTCAATTGGGTCGTTTCTTACATGGCTGAACATACCGATAACTGGATCTAGTGATAGGGTCAGTATCTGCATGCCTTGTAGGATATTTTGTTCTCTAATTTTATGGAGTGTACTCATACTAAAGTGGTGCGAGCGCATGCTTCTACTAAAAGAAAAAAAAGGATTAAAATTTCCAAATTGCAATTTCTAGCTAGCTTTTTCTTTGATGATGTCTTGGATCGTCAATATGGTATGTAAATCAAGAGGCATTGCAATACATGCTCTTTTAGCATTGATCATATGAAGACCCATGAGGGCATATGTCTACTCTCATATTGACTATGCAATGGATAAATCCTGAATATTTATGCATGCTCTTTTAGCATCGATCATATGAAGACCTACGAGGGCATATGTCTACTTCCATATTGACTATGCAATGGATAGATCTGAATATTTATATAAGATAAAAGAATCTAAATAATATCTTCCAGCTAACTTCTTTAGGTAAGATCTTAGATTGTTCCAAATAGTATTAGAAATGACCCAACTTTTGGCTTATATGAACTAGAGGTATAAGGACCCATACAAATATATAGTTAGTCCAACATCAATTATTCTTTGGAAAGATCCTAGGTATTTATACAATACTAAGGAGCCCAAATAGTACCTTTCGATGGCTAGCCTTTTTGGATAAGATCCTAGATTATTGTAAATGGTATAGAGCCAATCGGATCTATAGTCTACGTGGAGTAGGGGATACAGCAACATGGATTTATTGGGGCTGATTGTAAGTTAATTATGGTGTTTATAAATGGATACATGGATTTAGATCCTTAGTCTGACGAGGATATCAAACTTAAATAAAGAGAGTATGTAAGGATCTATGCGGACGTATAGTTAGTCCCACATCGATTATTCCTAGGAAAATCTTGGATGCTTATACAAAATGAAGAAATTTAAATAATATCTTCCAACCAGCCTTTTTGGATGAAATCCTGAGTTATTATAAGAAGATACTGCAATCCCTTGATAATACAAAGCCAACATTCATCATCAGCTAAAATTTCTTATAAATAAAATATAATAAAAGGTTCAATTCCAATCATTTACTAAATAATTAAACCAAGATTGATTCAAAATATCTAAATTTAATATCAAATACCAAAACCCATGTCTCATAATTTATAAATAGTTAATTACAAGTCCATGATTATCTACTAAACTAAGTTTCAACTATATAATTCTCAAGTTTACTATGCAAACCCTCAAACATGGATCCTCCATTGTGCTATATAATTCTCAAGCTTGCTATGTAAACCATCAAGTCTGGATTCTCCATTGTTCCTAACATTATTCTTTTATAAAATAAAAAGATAAATAAAGAGATATGAGCTATACTAACTCAGTAAGTAAACTTTATGCTATCTTGTCGGATCAAGCATAAGTTTATATATACGTCAATAATTTTCTAGAGAAGATAATTATCATTAGAAGATAAAATTTTTATAATAATAATATCTCATAAATCAATCATACTTTTGCATATGCATAAATAATATAATTTAGATAAACATGATTTTAAATGCATGGCATAAACATATTTATAAATCATATTAAATTTATATATAAAGTTATAAATTATCTATTATTTTATCATATCATAATTCTTAATAATTCTCTTAAACTAAATACTATAGTTACTATTATACCTATGATAGAGCTGTCATCGATAAATACCAACTATTATTTAGTAGGGTCGTGTACCAACTACTGTTATCCACCGGCAAGATTGTATGCCAATAACTATTATCCGCTGGTAGGGTCGTATGAATGCTACCTCTGGATGTCGATTTTCTTCATTTTTAGGGATAACATATAGCTATATAAGAGCTTTTTATCATATTTCTTAAAATAAGCATTTTTAAATCATATTTCATTGAATCCTATTTTATTAAATCATGCATGAATAAGATACTAGATAATTTTATAGAGCTCATGATCCATAAATAATTTTTAATAATAAAATAATCATGAAATTATTTTTTTCATGATAAAATATAAATTTCATAAATATGAAGTTCATATTTCATAAACAAATCATTCATATTAAAATATCCATAGAATCACTATTTTATAATAAATCATGAGTTTTATAACACATATGCTCGATCCTTATTTTATGAAAATACAAAATAATTTTTTTTATGATAAAATAATTGATAATTTCAAAAGAAGTAAAAAGTGTTGAGATTACTTACCTCTTCCATTCTAGCCCTTCAAACTTCACTAGATGATTTATCGAATATATTTAACATATTAAAAATATAATTAATTTTTATTCGATAAATTCAATCATAAGAAAAGAAGTCTGTAGATTGGATAGTCGGTCTAACATGCTATCTAGGCACCATGGTAGTTTAGTACCTCCTAACTATGAGGGTTAACATGAATCCATGAGACAAGGAGACATGACTCCATACTAAGACTCATAGGTCTTTTTAGAAAGAAAGTGGAGAGAGAGTTTTTGTATCCCTCAAAAGAAAAAATCATGATCGAGATCATCAGGGGTCATGCAAAGATGACTTATTAGGAGTCAACAGTGACTAGATTCTATGCATATTTGATAAGAGCCGGACTGGGATCTGACATACTATATAGACATTGAAGTGATTTCGAATCCTTTTTTAAAAAGAATTTTTTGGTTCATAATAGAAGAGCACAACAACAGACACTAGGATCCATGGATCAAATGAAGAGATAAAGAGAGAGAGAGAGAGAGAGAGTAGAGAAAGATGATAAGTGCTAAAAATATAGTAATAAAAGTATTAAATTATAAAATAAATTTATTTATTTTTTAAAAATTAATATTTTTATTAATTTTATGTAGGAAAGAAGGTCATCAATATAAAGATATTATTTTTTTGATTCAGATGAAATAAGTTTCAAGCAAAACGGACTTCAAACGAGCTCGAAATCAAATTTCAATATATATATATATATATTATCGGTCGATCCAGACCGAATCGGCTCAAAACCAGACTGGCCCGAACACAAACCCGACCGCACTCAGTAAATCAGCCCGCTGATGCCCCGCTGACGTCATAATTTTTCACGGCGTATGGTGGACCGCTATAGTAACCAGGTGAGGGCATGTTGGGGTTTTTATGGAGGCTAGTGTGCTCTGATTGGCTGAAGGAAGCAATGGTCTATGCAACACCTGGCTCGCGACTAATCCATAGAGGGTATTCTGAGAATTTTACGAGATCCAATGGCTGCTGGCACTCCAGTTTTGATTCGATGGTTTCAATTTTGGCGTGATCGTGTGGTCAGGAAGACTGCCGATCGGGATCCAACGACTAAGATTCATCTTGAGTTTTTAACTAATGCCTAAGGCTTCTTTGGTCACGATCGAATGGTCTCAATTCAATCATCAAGATGAACGGATGGCTGTGGTTTAATCCGATTGAATCAAGGAAGATCTAAAGGGTTTTTAAGCTATTTTTGATGCGTTGGATGCTGATCTAACGGCCAGAGCTTTATTTGACTTGTTTAAGGAGTCTAAAACCTAGTTTTAAGAGAATTCCTACCAAAAATCTTTCTCCTCTTTAATCTATTTAAAGGTCTACTGCCTGCTGTTACCGAAGAGAAGAGAGGAGAACCTAAGTAGAGAACTTGTACAGAGAGCCTGAGGAATAGAAAATAGAGAGTTGAAAATAAAAAAATAGAGAGAGGGTTTATGGAGAGAAGAGAAATAGCTTTTATTTTTGCTATTTTTGTTTCCTCTTTTTTTCTTCTTTCGAAGATCAGTACACGAAGTGACTTTTCTTTCCATCAAGTTCTCCACACCAAGAGCAACGGACGATTAATTTCAGCAAACAAACAGTCTAATTTTTTCATACTTTTTATTTTATTTGATCTTGTTATCATGAACTAAATTTTATTTTACTAAGGCTATGGTGTAGCTACTTTTTTTGATATAATATTTGGTATAATTTATTTTTAATTTTAAATTTTATTCATAAAAAGTATATAGATCTAATCTTAATGCTTTTAGATTACTAACCATCTTCTAATTGATCTGATGAACATAGATGATACGGACCAAGTATGTTTATGTTATTGCTTCTTAGTTTATATACCTTATATTATGAATCAATTTATAATTCATATGCATGCAAAAATTTTAGCGCGCTTTAGACGTGGCGTATTTTAATTAGAGAATTTCACAAAATTTAATACATCGATATTTATTTAAATTACACCTGTACCAAAGGATAGTTAATAAATATTGATAGTTTTACTATGCCTGAATCAAAGGATAGTGAAAAATCTAAGAGACTCAATCGTCATATGAAATAAAATTAATCTAATAATCTGAATATTATATTGATTGAGTTGATGAACCGATTATCTTAGTAACTAATTGCTCTTGAGTTTAAAATCTTAAAAATTATACACTCTCTATTTTCTTATAATTTTTAATTATTTCTTTATTTCATCTTATTTATCTTAAATCTTATAAATCGATCTTCTAAATAAAGTTTAGTAAAGAATATTTTCAGTACCTATTTTTCAATCCTCTAGGGACGATACTCTACTCACTTATTTTATTATTTGATCGATTGGTGCACTTGCTATAGCTATAGATTAGCACGCATCAAATTTTTGACGCCATTATGGGGGATTGTGTCTAAAAATAATATTGAAAAAAATTTATTTTTAATTTTTATTCTTAGTTTATTTTAAGATTTGTTCGGTGCATGACACATAGTGACTTACTCTCTTTAGATCCAGAAATTGAAAGGACCATCAGAAGACTACAACAAGAAAGGAATATGGTGGCTGAAGATTCTAACGACATCAATCTGAGATTGGATATGGCGACCGAGGGACTGCAAGAAGCTATTCGAGCAGCACATTATCCATTGAATGGTTACATCACACCATATATAGCCGATGCAGCTTCGAGCATCAGGAAACCGCCTGTGCGAGTAAACAATTTCAAAATAAAATCAATGATGATCCAGATGATTCAATCAACTATCCAATTCAGTAGACACGTGCATAATGATCCGAACGTTCATATTTTTAATTTTCTTGAACTTTGTGATACTTTTAAAATTAATGGGATGTTGGATGATGCTATTAGATTATGACTTTTTCTTTTTTTTCTTTATGGGATAAAGTTAAAAGTTGGCTTCATTCTCTTTTTGTAGGTTCTATTATAACTTGGAATGCCAAAGCCCAAAAATTCTTTGCCAAGTACTTTCTACCTTCTAAGACTGCTAAGATTCACAATGATATCACTTCTTTTGTGCATATGGACATGGAGACACTATATGAGGCTTGGAAGCATTTTAAGTAACTGCTGAGAAGATGTCCACATCATCAACTATCCGTATGATTTCAGGTACAAATTTTCTATAATGGTTTATCTCCTACTAATCGTTTTATGATTGATGTAACAGCATGAGAAACCATTAATCGAAAAATGGAGGAAGAAGTCTTTGATCTGATCGATAAAATAGCATCAAATAGCTATCAGTGGCAAACAGAATACATGATGCCGAGAAGACCAGCAGCTATACAGGGAGTAGATTGTGTGCCAACCTTACTAGCTGAAATTGCAGCCCTTAGAGCCAAAGTCAACAACTTGAAGAAAATAGCTATGCATGTTCAAAGCATCACTTATGACCTATGTGGAGGAGGACACGATACGAGCAACTGCCAGACAGATAATCCTTTTGCTAAAGCTACTGATATAACTAATTATGTTGATAATTTTTTCAGACCGCAATAAAATAATTTCTACTCCAACACATACAATTAAGGATGGAGGCAGCATCCAAATTTCTTATGGAGCAATCAAAATGTAGCACAACAGCCATCCCCGGGGTTCCAAGTATCTGAAAAGAAGTCCAACATGGAGGAGCTTATGGTCAAATTCATGCAAAACCAAGAAGCAACTATAAAAAATTTGGAAGCCAAGCTTAAGCAGACCAAGCAGTAGCAATTCAAAACTTGGAGATGCAAGTAAGATAGATGGCTAAAATAATCTTAGAGAGATCTCAGGGATCCTTATCTAGCAACATGGAGATCAATCCAAGGGAGCAAGTCAATGCTATCACTCTAAGAAGTGATAAAAAGCTGGAGGAGCCACATCAAAAGAAAGAAACTGAAGAGCCAACTACAAACAAGAAACCATTAACTAAAATTCGTCAGTTCCCAAAACAACCAACAGATGGATGGTCTCCAAGTATAAAATTTGTTGATCCAAATGTGAAGCCTTATGTGCCGCCACGACCATTTCTAGAGAGATAAATACAACATTAAGATAAAAAATTTTCTAACTTTTTTAAAATTTTAAAGAATTTATATATTAATATTTCTTTTGTAGATGCTATTACTTAAATGCCCAGATATGCCAAGTTTCTTAAAAAAATTCTAACAAATAAGAAAAAGCTGAAGAAGCATGAGAGAATAAATTTGAATGAAGAATGCTCAGCAATACTTTAAAATAAATTACCACGGAAGCTAAAAAATTTAGGAAGTTTTACTATCCCTTGCATTATTGGTGATTATAGTTTTGATAAAATCTTTTGTGATTTAGGAGCAAGTATTAATCTTATGCTTTTTTCTATTTTCAGGAAGCTGGGTCTAGGAGAACCGAAGCCTACCACTAATACTTTTCAATTAGCCGATAGATCCATCAAATATCCAAGAGGTATAGTGGAGGATGTCTTGGTAAAGATAAACAAGTTTATTTTTTCTATTAATTTTATTATTCTTGATATAAAAGAAGATTATGATGTACCCCTTATCTTAGGAAAATCCTTTTTAGCTATCGAAAGAGCTTTAATAGATGTTCAACAAGAAAAATTAATTTTTAGAGTCCAAGACGAGCAAGTTACTTTTAATATTTTTAAAACTATTAAACATCCTGATGATAATCAAACTTATTTTTTAATTAATATATTGATAATTCAATATATGAGAATTCTATAGAACATAGATTTGAAACTATAAAAGCTAGCAATATCCAATTGAAAGAAGGCTCGACCAAACATGAAAGTATTCCGATTGAAGTGGCACCGGATTAATTCAACCCAGAACTCAAGAAAGTCAAGCTGAAGACTATAAATTAGAACTACTAGATATGTTGTTTCTTTTTTTTAGTTTTGATCATTTTTTTTATTTTTTAATAATTTATTATTGCTCTTTTACTATTTTGGTGTGTATTTTTAATTTTACAGAAAAAATCAATAAGAATTCAAGTCAAATTTTAAAGCTTCAAAGAACCAAACTGAACCAAATCAGATATATTCCTTCCTATCCTTTATTTTGAGCAAGATAGACTAAAAAAGTGATAAAAGTTAGAAGTATCTGCTAATGAATGTAACGAGTTAAAGAAGTAGATTACTTGATCAGATTTTTAGCAACCTACTTAGATCATCTAAAGACTATTAGTACTTCTAATTGCACATACACACTAATAAGGCAAAGTAGGTATTGATTATAAGACCAACTGAAGATTCAATTATCACTAAAAATTGATAATTAATATACATTCTAATAAAAAAAATTAAATTTAAGGAAAGAGCTATCTGTCTAAAAATAAAGTACAAAAAATAGAATATATGTGGATTGTCCAAAGCTTAGTAACTAGGTCTCTATACTTAGATCAAGTATGGAGATTCACATGAAATGGTGGAGGAAAGATCAGGATGCTGAGCATGGATTAAAAAAAAATGAGGCAGTGTGAAACCTACCTTAATTTATGAGTTTAAAATTGAAAATGTACAAAAAATTAACTAAAATAGATGATAAGAGATAATACTTTTGTTCTTTAAATTA
Organism: Cocos nucifera; assembly: GCA_006176705.1. NCBI lineage: Eukaryota > Viridiplantae > Streptophyta > Magnoliopsida > Arecales > Arecaceae > Cocos > Cocos nucifera. Next base: position 447,254 of record QRFJ01000212.1, on the reverse strand, counting down.
ACACTGAAATGCTAAGTTAGTCATCACAAATACAAGTATTGTAGATCTTTAATATACTCTAAGAAAGTTTTTAATTGTATTGACCGCAAAATTTGATTCTAAAGCTCAATGTTTAGATAGTGATATTTTTTAAATTTTTTGATCTTTAATCCTAGCTCTATCTTTGTGATGGATGATCTTATTGAGACATGGTATTAAATAAAGCATGGCTAAGAAACTAGCAATAACTAAGTTGGGGAGTGTGATAAGTGCTAAAAATACACTAATAAAAGTATTAAATTATGAAATAAATTTATTTTAAAAAATTGATATTTTTATTAATCTTATGTAGAAAAGAGGCCATCAATCTAAAGATCTTATTTTTTTGGTTCAGATAAAATAAGTTTCAAGCAAAATGGATATCAAACGAGTCCGAAATTAAATTTCAAAGGAAAAAAAATAAAAAAAATATTATCGATCGGTCAAGATCGAACTGGCTCAGAACCAGATCGACCCGACCACAGACCTGACCGCACTCAGTAAACCAATCCGCTGACATCAGGATTTTTTGCGGTGCATGGTGAACCACTACAGTAACCAAGTGAGGGCATTTCAGAGATTTTATGAGGGCTAGCATGCTCTGATTGGCTGAAGGAAGCAGTGGTCTATGTAATATCTGGCTCACGATTGGTCCATAAAGGATATTCTAGGAATTTCATAGGATCCAACGGCTGTTAGCGCTCGACTTTTGATCCAACGATTTCGATTTTGGCATGATCGTGCGGTCAGGAAGGCTGTCGATCAAGATCCAACGACTAAGATCCATCTCGAGTTTTTAACTAGTGCTTGAGGCTTCTTTGGTCACGATCGGATGGTCTCGATTCAATCATCAAGATGAATGGATGGCTGTGGTTTAATCCGACCGAATCAAGGAAGATCTGAAGGGTTTTAAGCTATTTTTGATACGCTGGATGCTGATCTAACGGCCAGAGCTTTATTTGACTTGTTTAAGGAGTCTGAAATCTAGTTTTAAGGAAATTCTTACCAGAAATCTTCTTCCTTTTTAGTCTATTTAAAGGTCTGCTACCTGCTATTGTCGAAGAGAAGAGAGGAGAACCTAAGTAGAGAATCTGTACAGAGAGCTTGAGGAACAAGAAACAGAGAGTTGAAAATAAAAAGAAAACAGAGAAAACAAAGAGAGTGTTTAGGGAGAGAAGAGAAATAGCTTTTATTTTTGCTATTTTTCTTTCCTCTTCTTTTCTTCTTTCTAAGATTGGTACATGAAGTGGCTTTATTCTTCATCAAGTTCTCCACACCAAGAGCAATAGACAATCAATTTCAGCGGATAAATAGTCTAATTTCTTCATGCCTTTTATTTTATTTGATCTTGTTATCATGAACTAAATTTTATTTTACTAAGGCTAAGGTATAGCCACTCTTTTTGATATAATATTTAGTATAATTTATTTTTAATTTAAAATTTTATTCATGAGGAGTATATAGATATGATCTTAATGCTTTTAGATTACTGATTATCTTCTAATTGATCTGATAAATATAGATGATACGGACCAAGTACGTCTATGTTATTGCTTCTTGATTTATATACCTTGTATTATGAATCAATTTAGAATTCATATGCATGTGAAAATTTTAGTGTGCTTTGGATGTAGCGTATTTTAATTAGAGAATTTCATAAAATTTAATGCATCGATATTTATTTAAATTACATCTGGACCAAAGGGTGGTTAAAAAATATTGATAGTTTTGCTATGCCTGGACCAAAGGATGGTGAAAAATATAGGAGACTCCACCATCACATGAAATAAAATTAATCTAATAATTTGAATATTGTATTGATTAAGTTGGTGAACCGATTATCTTAGTAACCTATTGCTCTTGAGTTAAAACCTTAAAAATTATACACTCTTTATTTTCTTATAATTTTTAATTATTTCTTTATTTCATCTTATTTATCTTAAATCTTATAAATCGATCTTCTAAATAAAATTTTAAAAAAATATTTTCAGTACTTATTTTTCAATCCTCTAGGGATGATACTCTACTCACTTACTTTATTATTTGATCGACCGATGCACTTGCTATAGCTATAGATTAGCATGCATCTGTGATAAGTGCTAAAAATATACCAATAAAAGTATTAAATTATAAAATAAATTTATTTATTTTAAAAAATTAATATTTTTATTAATTTTATGTAGGAAAGAAGGCCATCAATATGAAATTCTTATTTTTTTGGTTCAAATAAAATAAATTTCAAACAAAACGGACTTCAAATGAGCCCAAAATCAAATTTTAAAGAATATATATATATATATTATCGATCGGTCCAGACCGAACTGGCTCAGAATCAGATCAGCCCGACCACAGACCCAACCGCACTCAGTAAATCTACCCACTGACGTCCCACTGACGTCAGAATTTTTTGTGGTGCACGGTGGACCGCTACAGTAATCAGGCGAGGGCATTTCGAGGATTTCATGAGGGCTAATGCGCTTCGATTGGTTGAAGGAAGCAGTGGTCTATGCAACACCTGGCTCGCGATTGGTCCATAGAGGGTATTCTAAGAATTTTATAGGATACAATGGCTATTGGTGCTCCAGTTTTGATTCGATGGTTCTGATTTTGGCGTGATCGTGCGATCAGGAAGGCTGCTGGTTGGGATCCAAAAGCTAAGATTCATTCCAGATTTTTAACTAGTGCCTGAGGCTTCTTTGGTCGTGATCGGATGGTCTCGATTCAATCATCAAGATGAACAGAAGGCTGTGGTTTAATCCGATCGAATCAAGGAAGATCTGAAGGATTTTTAAGCTATTTTTTATGCATTGGATGCTGATCTAATTGCCAAAATTATCCAGAGCTTTATTTGACTTATTTAAGGAGTCTAAAACCTAGTTTTAAGAAAATTTCTACCAGAAATCTTCCTCCTTTTTAGTCTATTTAAAGGCCTGCTGCATGCTGCCTGCTATTCCCGAAGAGAGAAGAGAGGAGAACCTAAGTAGAGAACCTATATAGAGAGCTTGAGGAACAGAAAATAGAGAGTTGAAAATAAAATGAAAACTGAGAAAACAGAGAGAGGGTTTAGGGAGAGAAGAGAAATAGCTTTTATTTTTGCTATTTTTCTTTTCTCTTCTTTTCTTCTTTCGAAGATTGGTACACGAAGCGGCTTTCTTCTTCATCAAGTTCTCCACACCAAGAGCAACGGACGATCAATTTCAGCGAACAAATATGTTGGGGATAAATTCTGCTCCTGCCGAAGTCTAGTTCGATGCTCAGCCTAATGCAACCAGTAGCCACGGAAGAGCTTCAGCGAACAAATCTTGGATGAACTCTTACAGCCAGTCAAACTGCTCAGTGGCTGGGTCTTAGCCGAACCCTTCAGTCGATCGAGCTCCTTCGGACTCCCAACGGTCGAACTCCTCAGTGGTCGTCCATCGGTCGAACTCCTCAGCGGCCGTCCCTTCAGTCGGTCGAACTCCTCAGCGGTCGTCCCTCGGTCAAACTTCTCAGTGAACTCCTCGACGGTCATCCTCCGACTGAACTTCTTAGAGATTGAGCTTCCTTTCGAAACTCCCAGCAGGTCGAGCCTTAGCCGCACTCCTCCAGCTAGACACCTACAAGAGCCGAACTCCCTCCAAGCTTCCTCTTCGGTCGGACTTCTTCGGGGAGCTGGACTCATTCCAGACATCCTTCGGCCAGACTTCTTCAGGAGCCGGGCTTGTCCAGTCGGAACCCCTCCCAGACATCCTCTCCGTCGGTCGAGCTCCTACCGAACTCTCCAGCGATCAGGCCTTAGCCGCTCACCTCCAGTCAGATGCCTATGGGAGCCAAACTCCTTCCGAGCTTCCTCTTCAGGAGTCCGAACTCTTCCAAAATGGGTACACGTCAAAGCCCTTCAACCCTTCATTCATTCTGCCCCTAAGCGGCTCAGTGCCAAGACAGCTGCAGCCATCACCATCAGTCCGTCGCAAGCGACAGCGATCCGCTATCAGGCGGCGATTGCTATCACCATCAACCCACTGCAGATGGCATCTTTCTCGTGAGACTGACTTCGCCGGACCTCGAGCGGTCCCAGCACGCGCTACAGCTGTCACCATCAAGCTCCGCTATAAAAAGGACCCTTCAGATACGCTAAAAAAAACTCTCTGATCTCTAAGCTCTCCTCTCCCTCTCTAAGCTCTGAGGAACTCATTCCCAAGCACTCCATTCTTGTTGGCCAGAACTGACTTGATCGTTGAAGGATCCTGCCGAAGCCACCCCCCTATCGGCTCCGGACGGGACTTCATTTTGCACATCTCCAGTGGCGACCTCGTCCACCTCCGCTCTAGCTGATTTCGACGACGATCAGTTTTTGCACCAACAAAATAGTTTAATTTTTTCATACTTTTTATTTTATTTGATATTTTTGATCTTGTTATCATGAACTAAATTTTATTTTACTAAGATTAAGGTGTAGCCACTCTTTTTGATACAATATTCAGTATGATTTATTTTTAATTTTAAATTTTATTCATAAGAAGTATATAGATCTGATCTTAATGCTTTTAGATTACTGACCATCTTCTAATTGATCTGATGAACATAGATAATACGGACCAAGTATGTCTATGTTATTGCTTCTTGATTTATATACCTTGTATTATGAATCGATTTAAAATTCATATGCATGTGGAAATTTTAGTACGCTTTGGATGTAGCATATTTTAATTAGATGATTTTATAAAACTTAATACATCGATATTTATTTAAATTATACCTAGATCAAAAGGTAGTTAATAAATATTGATAGTTTTGCTACGCCTGGACCAAAGGATAGTGAATAATCTAGGAGACTCCACCGTCAAATAAAATAAAATTAACCTAATAATCTGAATATTATATTATTTGAGTTGGTGAACCGATTGTCTTAGTAACCTATTGCTCTTGAGTTTAAAATCTTAAAATTTATACGCACTCTATTTTCTTATAATTTTTAATTATTTCTTTATTTCATCTTATTTGTCTTAAATTTTATAAATCGATCTTCTAAATAAAGTTTAAAAAAGAATATTTTTAGTACTTATTTTTTAATCCTCTATGGACAATATTCTACTCACTTACTTTATTACTTGATCGATTGGTGCACTTACCATAGCTATAGATTAGCATGCATCAAGTTTTTGACGTCGTTGTCGGGAATTGTGTCTAAAAATAATATTGAAATTTCAATCCTAGCTTTACTTTAGAATTTTATTTTTAATTTTTATTCTTACTTTATTTTAAGATTTGTTTGATGAATGACACGTACTGGACATAGTGACTTACTACCTTTAGATCCAGAAATTGAAAAGACCATCAGAAGACTATAACAAAAAAGGAACATGGTAGCTGAAGATCCTAACGACATCAATCTGAGATTGGATATGGCGATCGAGGGACGGCAAGAAGCTATTCGAGCAGCACATCATCCATTAAACGATTACATCACACCATTTGTAGCTGATGCAGCTTCGAGCATCAGGAGGCCACCTGTGCAAGCAAATAACTTCAAAATAAAACTAACGATGATCCAGATGATTCAATCAACTGTCCAATTTAGTGGACACATGCGTGATGATCCGAATGCCCATATTTCTAACTTTCTTGAACTTTATGATACTTTTAAAATTAATGGAATGTCAAATGCTGCTATTAGATTATGATTTTTTCTTTTTCTTTATGAGATAAAGCTAAAAGTTAGCTTAATTCTCTTTCTATAGGTTTTATCACAACTTGGGATGCCCTAGCCCAAAAATTCTTAACCAAGTACTTTTCATCTTTCAAGACTGCTAAGATGCACAACAATATCAACTCTTTTATGCAGATAGACATGGAGACACTATATAAGGCTTGGGAGCATTTTAAGAAACTACTGAGGAGATGTTCACATCATCAACTATCCGTATGGCTTCAGGTACAAACTTTCTATAATGATTTATCTCCTACTAATCATTTTATGATTGATGCAGCAGTAGGAGTAACCATTAATCGAAAAATGAAGAAAGAAATCTTTGATCTGATCGATGAGATGGCATCAAATAGCTATCAGTGGCAAACAGAACACATGATGCCAAGCAGACCAACAGCTGTACAGGGAGTAGATTGCATACCAACCTTACTAGCTGAAATTGCAGCCCTTAGAGCCAAAGTCAACAACTTGAAGGGAACAGCTATGCATGTTCAGAGCATCACTTGTAACCTATGTAGAGGAGGACACAATACGAGCAACTGCCAAACAAATAATTCTTTTGCTAAAGCTACTGATACAGCTAATTATGTTGATAATTTTTTAGACCGCAATAAAATAATCTCTACTCCAATACATACGATCAAGGGTGGAGGCAGCATCCAAATTTTTCATGGAGCAATCAAAATGCAGCACAACAACCACCCCCGAGGTTCTAAGTACCTGAAAAGAAGTCCAACATGGAGGAGCTTATGGTCAAATTCATGCAAAACCAAAAAGCAACTATAAAAAAATTTGGAAGCCAAGCTTAGGCAGGATCAAGCAGCTGCAATTTAAAACTTAGAGATGCAAATAGATCAAATGGCTAAAATAATCTCCGAGAGACCTTAGGGATCCTTGGCTAGCAACACGAAGATCAATCCAAGGGAGCAAGTCAATACTATCATCCTAAAAAGTGGTAAAAAGTTGGAGGAGCCACATCAGAAGAAAGAGACTGCAGAGCCAACTACAAATAAGAAACCATCAACTAAAATTTGTCAATCATCAAAACAACCAGCAGATGGATGGTCTCCAGGTATAAAGTTTGTCGATCCAAATGTAAAGCCCTATGTACCGCCACTACAGTTCCCAAAGAGACAAATACAGCATCCAGATAAGAAATCTTTTAATTCTTTTAAAATTTTAAAAAATTTATATATTAATATTTTTTTATAGATGCTATTACTTACATATTCAAATATGCCAAGAATCTCAAAGAAATTTTAACAAATAAGAAAAAGCTGAAGAATCATGAGAGAATAAATTTGAATGAAGAATGCTAAGCAATACTTCAAAATAAATTACCACAGAAGCTAAAAGATCTAGAAAGTTTTACTATCCCTTGTATTATTGGTAATTATAGTTTTGATAAAGTCTTATGTGATTTAGGAGCAAGCATTAATCTCATGTCTTTTTCTATTTTCAGGAAGCTGGGTCTAGGAGAACTGAAGCCTACCACTATTACTCTTCAATTAGCCAACAGATCCATCAAATATCCAAGAGGTATAGTAGAGGATGTCTTGGTAAAGGTAAACAAGTTTATTTTTTCTATTGATTTTATTATTCTTGATATGGAAGAAGATTATGATGTACCTCTTATCTTAGGAAGATCCTTTTTAGCTACTAGAGGAGCTTTAATAGATGTTCAACAAAAAAAATTAATTCTTAGAGTCCAAGATGAATAAGTTATTTTTAATATTTTTAAAATTATTAAACATCCTAATGATAATCAAACTTATTTTTTAATTGATATTATTGATAATTCAGTATATGAGAATTCTATAGAAAATAGGTTTGAGACTATGAAAGCTAGCAATGTTTAATTGAAAGAGGGCTCGATCAAACATAAAAGTATTCCGATTGAAGTGGCACTGAATTGATTCAGCCCAGAACTCAAAAAAGTCAAGCTAAAGACTAAATCAGAACTACTAGATAGGTTATTTCTTTTCTTTTTAGTTTTGATTATTTTTTTTTTACTTTTTTAATAATTTATTGTTGCTTTTTTATTGCTTTGGTGTGTGTTTTTAATTTTGCAGAGAAAAATCAATAAGAGCTCAAGCCAAATTTCAAAGCTTCAAAGAATCAGACTGAACCAAATTAGATGTATTCTTTTCTATTCTTTATTTTACCTTTACTTTTTTTTTCTCCATTCAGACAATGTAAAATAAGTTGAGGAGGGAAATTTTTGAAAAAAAAATTTTAAAAAAATATGTCAAGAAGAAAATCTTTGAGTAAGATAGACTAAAAAGTGATAAAAGTTAGAAGTATCTGCTAATGAATATAACAAGTTAAAGAAGTAGATTAGTTGGTCAGACTTTTAGCAGCCTGCTTCGATCATCTAAAGACTATTAACACTTCTAATTGCACATGCATACTAATAAGGCAAAGTAGGTATTGATTATAAGGCCAATTGAAGATTCAATTATCATTGAAAATTGATAATTAATATATATTCTAATAAAAAAAACTTAAATTTAAGGAAAGAGCTACCTACCTAAAAATAAAATGCAAAAGATAGAGTATATATGGATTATCCAAAGCTTAGTAACTGGATCTCTGCACCTATATTAAGTATGGAGATTCACGTAAAATGATGGAGGAAAGGCCAGGATGCTCAGCACAAAAAAAAAAGAGGCAGTGTGAAAGCTACCTTAATTCATGAGCTTAAAATTGAGAATGTATAGAAAATTAACCAAAATAGGTGATAAGAGATGATACTTTTATTTTTTAAATTAATACCAAAATGCTACGTTAGCTTTCATGAATACAAGTATTGTAGATCTTTGATATACTCTAAGAAAATTTTTAATTATATTGACTACGAAATTTGCTTCTGAAGCTCAATGCTTAGTTAGTAATATTTTCTAAACTTTTTGATTTTTAATCCTAGCTCTATCTTTATGATGGATGATCTTATTGAAATATGATATTAAATAAAGCATTGCTAAGAGACTAGCAATAGCTAAGTTGGGGGATGTGATAAGTGCTAAAAATATACTAATAAAAGTATTAAATTATTAAATAAATTTATTTATTTTTAAAAATTAATATTTTTATTAATCTTATATAGGAAAAAAGGTCATCAATATGAAGATCTTATTTTTCTGGTTCAGATGAAACAAGTTTCAAGCAAAACAAATTTTAAATGAGCTTGAAATTAAATTTTAATTAAAAAAATAAAAAATAAAAATATATTATTGGCCGATCCAAATCAAATCGGCTCAGAACCAAACCGGCCCAACCATAGACCTGACCACACTCAGTAAATCGGCCCGTTGATGCCCCACTGACATCAGAATTTTTCGTGGTGCATGGTGGACCGCTATAGTAATCAGGCGAAGGCATTTCGGGGATTTCACGGGGGCTAGCGCGCTCCGATTGGCTGAAGGAAGCGGTGGTCTACATAACACCTGGCTCACGATCAATCCATAGAGGGTATTTTGAGAATTTCATGGGATCCAACGACTGCTAGCGCTCTAATTTTGATCCAATGGTTCTGATTTTGGCATGATTGTGCGGTCATAAAGGCTGTTGGTCGGGATCCAACAGCTAAGATTCATCCCGATTTTTAACTAGTGCCTGAGGCTTCTTTGGTCGTGATCGAACGGTCTCGATTCAATCATCAAGATGAATGGATGGCTGTGGTTTAATCCGACCGAATCAAGGAAGATCTGAAGGATTTTTAAGCTATTTTTTATGCATTGGATGCTGATCTAACAGTCAAAATTATCCAGGGCATTATTTGACTTGTTTAAGGAGTCTAAAATCTAGTTTTAAGGGAATTCCTATCAAAAATCTTCCTCCTCTTTAGTCTATTTAAAGGCCTGCTACCTGCTATTGTCGAAGAGAGAAGAGAGGAGAACCTAAGTAGAGAACTTGTACAGAGAGCTTGAGGAACAGAAAACAAAGAGTTGAAAATAAAAGAAAAAATAGAGAAAATAGAGAGAGGGTTTAGGGAGCGAAGAGAAATAGTTTTTATTTTTGCTATTTTTCTTTCCTCTTCTTTTCTTCTTTCGAAGATCGATATACGAAGCGACTTTCTTCTTCATCAAGTTCTCCACACCAAGAGCAATGGACGATCAATATCAGCGAACAAACAGTTTAATTTTTTTATGCTTTTTATTTTATTTGATATTTTTAATCTTGTTATCATGAACTAAATTTTATTTTACTAAGACTAAGGTGTAGCCACTTCTTTTGATACAATATTCAGTATGATTTATTTTTAATTTTAAATTTTATTGATAAGTAATATATAGATCTGATCTTAATGCTTTTAAATTACTGGCCATCTTTTAATTGATTTGATGAATATAGATGATACAGACCAAATTCGTCTATATTATTACTTCTTGATTTATATAATTTGTATTATGAATCGATTTAGAATTCATATGCATGCGAAAATTTTAGTATGCTTTGGACGCAGCGTATTTTAATTAGAGGATTTTACAAAACTTAATGTATTGATATTTATTTAAATTATACCTGGATCAAAGAGTAGTTAATAAATATTGATAGTTTTGCTATGCCTGAATCAAAGGATAGTGAAAAATCTAGGAAACTCCACCATCACATGAAATAAAATTAACCTAATAACCTGAATATTATATAGATTGAGTTGGTGAACCGATTGCCTTAGTAACCTATTGCTCTTGAGTTTAAAATCTTAAAAATTATACACTCTCTATTTTCTTATAATTTTTAATTATTTTTTTATTTCATCTTATTTCTCTTAAATCTTATAAATCGATCTTCTAAATAAAATTTAGGAAAGAATATTTTCAGTATTTATTTTTCAATCCTCTAGGGACGATACTTTACTCACTTACTTTATTATTTACCATAGCTATAGATTAGCACGCATCTGGTTCTGAGTTGGTTCGATCTGGACCGATCGACAATATTTTTTTTTAATTTTTTTCATTAAAATTTGATTTCGGACTCGTTTGAAGTCTGTTTTGTTTGAAACTTATTTCATCTGAATCAAAAAAATAAGATCTTCATATTGACGATCTTTTTTTCCTACATAAGATTAATAAAATATTAATTTTTAAAAATAAATAAATTTATTTTATAATTTAATACTTTTATTAGTGTATTTTTAGCACTTATCACACCTCTCAACTTAGTTATTGCTAGTCCCTTAGCAATGCTTTATTTTATACCATATTTCAATAAGATCATCCATTACAAAGATAGAGCTAGGATTAAAGATCAAAAAGTTTAGAAAATATCACTAACTAAGCATTGAGCTTCAGAAGTAAATTTCGCGGTCAATACAATTAAAAACTTTCTTAGAGTATATCAAAGATCTACAACACTCGTATTTGTGAAAGCTAACATAGCATTTTGATGTTAATTTAAAGAATAAAAGTATCATCTCTTATCACTTATTTTGGTTAATTTTCTATACATTTTCAATTTTAAGCTCATGAATTAAGGTAGCTTTCACACTGCCTCTCTTTTTTTATGCTGAGTATCTTGGCCTTTCCTCCATCATTTTACGTGAATTTTCACACTTGACCTAGGTGTAGAGATCCAGTTACTAAGCTTTGGACAATCCACATATACTTTATCTTTTCTACTTTATTTTTAGGTAGGTAGCTCTTTTCTTAAATTCAAATTTTTTTGATTAGAATGTATATTAATTATAAATTTTTATTAATAATTGAATCCTCAGTTGGTCTTATAATCAATATCTATTTTGCCTTATTAGTGTGCATGTACAATTAGAAGTGCTAATAGTCTTTAGATGATCTAAGTAGACTGCTAAAAGTCTAACCAACTAATCTACTTTTTTAACTCGTTACATTCATTACCAGATACTTCTAACTTTTATCCCTTTTTCAGTCTATCTTGTTCGAGATTTTCTTTTTAATATATTTTTTTATTTTTTTTTAAAAAAAATTTAATTTATTCTACATTGTCTCAATAGAGAAAGAAAAATAAAGGATGTATTAAAGGATAGAAAGGGATACACCTGATTTGGTTCAGTCTGATTCTTTGAAGCTTTGAAATTTGGCTTGAGTTCTCATTAATTTTTTCTACAAAATTAAAAATATAAGCTAAAATAGTAAAAGAGCAATAATAAATTATTAAAAAATAAAAGAAAAAAAATGATCAAAACTAAAAAGAAAAGAAACAACATATCTAGTAGTTCTTATTTATAGTCTTCAACTTGACTTTCTTGAGTTTTGAGCTAAATCAATTCGGTGCCACTTCAATCAAAATACTTTCATGTTTGGTCGAGCCCTCTTTCAATTGGACATTGTTAGCTTTCATAGTCTCAAACCTATTTTCTATAAAATTTTCATATACTAAATTATCAATAATATCAATTAGAAAATAAGTTTGATTATCATCAGGATGTTTAATAGTTTTAAAAATATTAAAAGTAACTTGTTCGTCTTGGACTCTAAGAATTAATTTTTTTGGTTGAACAACTATTAAAGCTCCTTTGGTTGCTAAAAAGGGTCTTTCTAAGATAAGGGATACATCATAATCTTCTTCCATATCAAGAACAATAAAATTAATAGAAAAAATAAACTTGTTTATCTTTACCAAGACATCCTCTACTATACCTCTTGGATATTTGATAGATCTGTCAGCTAATTGAAGAGTAATAGTGGTAGGCTTTGGTTCTCCTAGAACCAACTTTCTAAAAATAAAAAAAAGATATGAGATTAATACTTGCTTCTAAATCACATAAAATTTTATCAAAACTATAATCACTAATAATATAAGGGATAGTAAAATTTTCTGGATCTTTTAGCTTCTATGGTAATTTATTTTGAAGTATTGCTGAGCATTCTTCATTCAAATTTATTCTCTCCTGCTTCTTCAGCTTTTTCTTATTTGTTAGAATTTTTTTGAGAAACTTGGCATATCTGGACATTTGAGTAATAGCATCTATAAAAGGAATATTGATATGTAAATTCTTTAAAATTTTAAAAAAATTAGAAAATTTCTTATCTGAATGCTGTATTTGTCTCTCTGAGAATGGTAGTGGCGGCACATAGGGTTTCACATTTGGATCGATAAACTTTATACTTGGAGACCATCCATCTGCTGGTTATTTTGGTGACTGATGAATTTTAGTTGATGGTTCCCTATTTATAGTTTGCTCTTCAGTCTCTTTCTTTTGATATAGCTCCTCCAGCTTTTTACCACTTTTAAGGATGATAGCATTGACTTGCTCCCTTGGATTGGTCTTCGTGTTGCTAGGCAAGGATCCTTGAGGTCTCTCAAAGATTATCTTAGCCATTTGACCTATTTGCATCTTCAAGTTTCAAATTGCTGCTGCATGGTCTTGCCTAAGCTTGGCTTCCAAATTTTTTATAGTTGCTTCTTGGTTTTGTATGAATTTGACCATAAGCTTCTTCATGTTGGACTTCTTTTCAGGTACTTGAAATTTTGGAGGTGGCTGTTGTGCTGCATTTTGATTGCTCCACAAAAAATTTGGATGCTGCCTCCACCCTTGATTATATATGTTGGAGTAAAGATTATTATTTTATTGCGGTCTGAAATATTATCAACAAAATTAGCTGTATCAGTATCTTTAGCAAAAGAATTATATGTCTGGTAGTTGCTCATATCGTGTCCTCCTCCACATAGGTGATAAGTGATGCTCTAAATATGCATAGCTGTTTTCTTCAAGTTGTTGACTTCAGCTCTAAGGACTGTAATTTTAGCTAGTAAGATTGGCACGCAATCTACTTCCTGCACAACTGCTGATCTTCTCGGCATCATGCATTCTGTTTACTACTGATAGCTATTTGATGCCATCTCATCAATCAGATCAAAGGCTTCTTCCTTCATTTTTTGATTAATGGTTCCTCCTGCTGCTGCATCAATCATAGAACGATTAGTAAGAGATAAACCATTATAGAAAGTTTGTACCTAAAGTCATACGGATAGTTGATGATGTGGATATCTCCTCAGTAGTTTCTTAAAATACTCCTAAGCCTCATATAGTATCTTCATGTCCATCTACATAAAAGAAGTGATATCGTTGCGCATCTTAGTAGTTTTGGAAGATGGAAAGTACTTGGCTAAAAATTTTTAGGCTAAGACATTCCAAATTGTGATAGAACCTGCAGGAAGAGAATGAAGCCAACTTTTAGCTTTATCTCGTAAAGAAAAAAAAAGTCATAATCTAATAGCATCATTTGACACCCCATTAATTTTAAAAGTATCACAAAGTTCAAGAAAGTTAGAAATATGGGCATTCGGATCATCATGCATGTGACCATTGAATTGGACAGTTGATTGAATCATCTAGATCATCGTCGATTTTATTTCAAAGTTGTTTGCTTGCACAGACGATCTCCTGATGCTCGAAGCTGCATCAGCTACAGATGGTGTAATGTAATCATTTAATGGACAATGTGCTGCTCGAATAGCTTCTTGACATCCCTCGATCGCCATATTCAATTCCAGATTGATGTTGTTAGGATCTTCAGCTGTCATGTTCCTTTCTTGTTGTAGTCTTCTGATGGTCCTTTTAATTTTTAGGTCTAAAGGTTGTAAGTCACTATGTCCAGTACGTATCATGCACCGAACAAATCTTAAAATAAAGTAGAATAAAAATTAAAAATAAAATTTTAAAGTAAAGCTAAAATTAAAATTTTAATATTATTTTTAGACATAATCCTCGATAACAGTACCAAAAACTTGATGCGTGCTAATCTATAGCTATTGCAAGTGCATCAGTCGATCAGGTAATAAAATGAGTAGAGTATCGTTCCTAGAGGATTGAAAAATAAGTACTAAAAATATTCTTTCCTAAACTTTATTTAGAAGATCGATTTATAAGATTTAAGAAAAATAAGATGAAATAAAAAAATAATTAAAAATTATAAGAAAATAGAGAGTGTATAATTTTTAAGATTTTAATCTTAAGAACAATATGTTACTAAGGCAATCGATTCATCAACTCAATCAATACAATATTCAGATTATTAGGTTAATTTTATTTCATATGACGATGGAGTCTTCTAGATTTTTCACTATCCTTTGGTCCAGGCATAGCAAAACTATCAATATTTACTAACTACCCTTTGGTTCAGGTGTAATTTAAATAAATATCGATGCATTAAGTTTTGTGAAACCCTCTAATTAAAATACGCTGCATCCAAAACACACTAAAATTTTCATATGCATATGAATTCTAAATTGATTCATAATACAAGGTATATAAATCAAGAAGCAATAATATAAATGTACTTGATCTGTATCATCTATGTTCATCAGATCAATTAGAAGATGGCCAGTAATCTAAAAGCATTAAGATATGATCTATATACTTTTTATGAATAAAATTTAAAATTAAAAATAAATCATACTAAATATTGTATCAAAAAGAGTGGCTACACCTTAGTCTTGGTAAAATAAAATTTAGTTCATAATAACAAGATCAAAAATATCAAATATAAGAGAGAAGGAGAGATAGAGAGTGAGACAATTTTTCTCTCTCTTTTCTTTTCTTTTCTTTTTCTTTTTTTCTTTCTTTCTTCGCAAAATAAGGATGGTGGTCTATGGTTCGTGATCCATAGTCCGTGAGGCGTGATAGTGCAACCAGAGGTTCGATAGTAGGTGATGATACATAGCCAGCAATGGGCAACAATATATGGCTGGTTGTGGCGATCGATCGGTGAGAAATCAAAGGAGAAAGAAGCTCGAAAAACAAGAGATTCGGACCTCTTTCTTCTTTTTGGCCGTTGGCCACATTAAGAAGCCATGGCTCTAATGTGGAGGCTCATCAGGTGGCCAGACGACTTGACTGTGGTGTGCGGCATCAAGGGCAACATCATCGGTGACCAAAAAGAGGAAGAGAATGGTCGAAAAAATATGAGACATCTTTGTGGTGGATTTCTAGCGAAGATGCTGGCTACGGTGCCTAAGGTCAAGAGAAAAAGGAAAAAAGAAAGGAGAAAAGATTGGGGCCTTACCTTGGCTCTGGCAATGTCTCCGGCTCCAATTCTCGTTGGGCACAAGAACAGTAGGCCACAACTTCAGTGGGAAAAAAAGAAGAGAATGAGGCTCAAGGGCCATAAGGGGATGTAGGGGCTATTTATAGAAAGTCCTAGGGTCCTTTTTGCCCCAAGAGTCCAACTCTTTCTTCTCAGAATCAATTAGATCAGGATTCTTCTTCCAGTTTTTTTTTTTTCTTTTTTCTTTCAAATGGGTTTGGGGCCAATTGATGATGGGTCGGCTATCACAGCATGTAAAGATCTATATGGATGTATGTTTAGCCCCATATCGCTAAAAAGTAATCATAATTTTTTTAAAAAAAAAAATTGAAGCAATGTGATATTTTAAAAGTTAGATGACTTGATTGAAATGAATTGAAGCCTAGGATGAAAATGCAAATCTTCAAAACATGATTTTTGGCATAACTAGAGCTTTTATTTTTATTCTCTAAATAATAGTCTATGCAGGGGGTAGCCCCTCCAATTATCCCTAACCTTGCAAATCTTGGTAAATGCAAGATTTGAATCTATATCATTGATACAACAACCAAAGCCGGCGCCCTGTCTCCCGATGCTTTTTTTTTTTTTTTTTTTTGCAAGTGCTAATAAAGCAGGCCTCATTGAGATGGAAGAAATTTTTGTTTCTTGGATGTAAGATATTAAAATCCCCCACCTCATTGCGATGGAGGAAATTTTTGTTTCTTGGACGTAAGATATTAAAATTTCCCGCCCACGAGCACCTTTAAATGTTTGCTTACTCAGTTATGACACGGATAGGCTTCAAGCTTGGGCATTGGTTGAAGTAACCATGGTGATTCATGTCCCACGTCAGATGTGAACAGAAGCTAGACAGTGGGTCACCAAGTTTTTCCTTTTCCAGCTATCAGACCATTCACCGGCGGCCAAGATTGAAAGTGTGATATGCTGATATGATTCATGATCGGTTGCTTTTTTTTCTTTTAAAGACAAGGAGGGTTTGCATCTCCTACCTTGGTAAGGGGATTTCAACCCATGCGCACCCATTTGAGTCAGAGCCCAAGCTCCAGGGCAAGATGAGTAGGGTTATCTTTCAGAAAAGAATAATTGATCATCTTTAGCAATGTTGACCATTAAATCATGCTTCGCATAGATCTCAAAGTATTTTGAGCTCCTTCATTCATCTATTTGTATAGATCTTGAAACAACCATTGCATGATCTAATGGTCAATTCATTCTAAAGAAGATGAATCATTCTAAGGGTTGATGTCTTGTAAAATTAAACCCCACTCCTTGCCTTAAGTTTCATGAGATGGTACCATCTTAACTAAGGTTTGGTGGTTGGTTGGTCATTTTATAATATAGAAAAAAAAAATTTATATAGACATGCTTGGATATGCTGCCATTCCAACTTCCTTTACATTTGCTTCTATCAAATTGATGAACTAGAATCTATTACAACAAAAGAATTTGCAAGGTTTCAAAAGAAACTTTCTCAGCTTTTTCGATCATTTGTGTGCAAATATAGATCCTATCTCCAATTGAAATAGTGCCAATTCATCCACGTCCTATTAGCAAGACACCTTCTTAGTTGATTACGCAATCTCCACTATCACTTTTATTGGGTTGGTCTTTAAATATTTATGATCGACAGCATTTCTTTCACTAATAATAAAATTAGTAAAACTTTTAAGATATAATTTGATGATAAATTTAGTTTAATTTTAAAATTAATTTAAAAATTATAAGCATGTGAGATTGTGTATGATTATTAATTTTAAATTTTAGATTATGATATTTTAATGATAAAAAGGATTTATTAGTTATAGTTATGTTTAATTTCAAAGATAGAAAATTATAAACAAAGGGGGTAAGGGCATATTAATGGTTGTTACTGTTGTAGTAAGACTAGTGGCGGCAATAATGATGATATGATAGTGGTAGTAATACTAGTACTTAAGCAAGATCTAAATTTAATTTTATAGATATATAAATAAGTTATGTAATGCTAACTATGATAACAATGATGGGGCGATGTGGGCTAGGCTCATGATAGTGGTTATGATTGTAACGCCGATGTTGGGTGATATTGGTGTGGTTGGTTGTATTGATAGCCACAATAGTAGGGTATGTTGATAATAGTAGATAATAGCTAAAATAATGATGACTAAGGCAACTAACATTGATGGCCATGATAATTATTAATTAAGATGTCAAATAAAGTTTAAACAATAATGTTGCAACCATTATAATTATTGATATAATGACTATGATGCGTGCCATTGTGTAATGTAGAAGAATAAATCTTTTTGTATGATAGAAGATTGATTGAAGGAGATAAATCACATAGAAAGGTTTTGAAGTATTTTTCTAATTTTGAGATGAGGAGTTGTTTGAGGTTTATTTTTATTTTTTATTTTTTTTCTTTATCATGGATCTACGAGGATTAGTTATATGTGGAAAGAAATTCAACAAAGTTATCAAAATAGTGAAATTTTGATGATGATATCATAGGAAAAAAAAAAGGTTTTTTTTTAGTATGAAAAAATTTTTCCTAACTCTTTTTATCTAAAAATAGATGTATTAAATTAATCTAATAAAAATATTTATATGGATTAAAAAATAAAATATTAAAAAATTTTAAAGAAACTTTATCAAGAAGAGGAGTTAAAACTAACGTAACAGGTAACGAGAGAAATTGTACGCTAAATCTTTTGATGGCCTGACCACCCCTTAACCAATCAGGCACGGTTGGAGCAGTCAATAAATTGATTGATGATATATTTATATCATTTAAGAACTTATCCATAAATACCAACACAAAACACCAGCCATCGTTTAAGCACCCCTGTTCGGCCGCCGCTCCAGGCCTCCCACCCGATTGGGACTCTGAGGACGGAAAAAAGCAGAGGAAAAGATCGGGGAAACATAGGGAAAATCAACGAAAGCCAGGGAAAGACGAAATATTTAGAAGGTAAGATCCTTTCCCACATAGATTGCTCGTTTCTTTTCTTTTTTTTTTTGCTTCGTTTCCTTTTCGTTTTATTCTCTTTTTCGGAGATCTGTGGGGAAGGAGAGCACCTGAGGGAGATCGGTTGGGTTTTTTTCACTGAGATTTTTGTGCGAGTTGTGGCGGTGTGAGCTGGTCCCTTGAGGTTTTGAGAGCTTAATCTTGGTAGAAGCATGATATATTTTGTAGAATTTGGGAATTTTTGATCGAAAGGATTCTTCTTTGGTTACAAAATTTTCAATTTATGGAGTTCTATTCCCGTGATAACATGAATGAATATGAATGAGGGTTAATCGGTCGGGTTGCGGTACCCAGCGGTTTGGGATTTTTGGTTAATTTTGTAATCGGTTTTGGGATGGGTTTGGATAGGAAGGTTTTAAACGGATTCGGATACGGGTAGGTCAGATTTTGCGGGTACCCTACCTTTGCCATCCCTACTCCGGCCACGTCCAGCACTAACGGAAGAAGCGTAGTCGAGAGAATCCCTACCTATAAACCGCATCCGCACCTTACCGACGACTCCTTTCTCTAGAAGAAGCTCCCGCTGATTGGAAATCATAGAGCTCATAAAAAACCCTAGCCAAGATTAGATACGCCTTCTCAATCTCCATCTCCTCCATTTTTGGTATCACGATTCTCTCTCTCTATCTATATATACACCTCACTTCCACCTCCTTGTTCTCGTTGGAATTTTGGACCGGTGGTTTTGTAATTTATATTTTCTCCGTTGTTTCTGAGCATTTATGGGGTTTATGTTGCATTATTTGATGGAAACCCTAGGCTTTAGTTGGGGCTGTATGAAAAAGCTCTTGTCTTTGGTTTCGGAAGAGATGATCGTCTGATTTCTTCCCTGTTAATCAAAATTAGCATATAGTGTTCAGTAGGGCAGTGCTTAGTTTCTTCGGCGGTTCAAGCATTGGTAGAGGCTGCATCTTTAGTTTTAGGTTCTGCGATCAGCAAGCTTTAAGCTTTGGACATAATTATATAAATTATTGTTGGATGAGAATTCTGTTTGCATTAATTAAAAAAATTATTTTTCATCTCTTTTTGGCTGTCGAAATCTCTATAATGCTATTACTGGTACATGCATGCTTATTTATATACATTATCCTTAATTCTTTATGTATAATCTCGTCCTGTGGTTTTGATGGCTTGAATTCTTTATATATAATCTCGTCCTGCGGTTTTGACGGCTTGAATTCTTTGCAAATAAGAATAAAATCTCCAACTTTGGTTCTTTTATACCAAGTCAGAGTCAAATAAGGCAGGGCTTTTTTTTTTTTTTTTTTTTTTTTTTTTTGTTTTTTGCTTTCTGGTTTGTTCATTTGGCATTAGCATATGATTAGGATCTTGACTTTTTTTCTTGCTGTAGGACATGATGATGTATGTTTAGAAATCATAAGTGTCATGAATCATGATTCTATATCTTGCAAAATGAAATCTGCAATCTTTCTATTTGTGACTCCTCCCTTCTTGGATTTGTATGGCCTACTGTTAGACAAATATCTTTCTTAAACAATATATTTGTTTCAGTATGCTTTTATGCCACTCTATATGTATTGGTTAGAGTTGCAATAGATAAATCTTGAGAGTAGCCAAAATAGCAAAGATGATGAGAATTGGTTGAATTCTTTGTGGAAGGACAAAAATTCTTAGACAAAAACTAAAAGCCAAATATAAAATGCTGGATCCAGAAAAGATCTTGAGATGATTCAAGATTAAAAAAAAAAAACATAGCTCCTGATGATTTTCTGTAGGACCTTTAGTTTTAATATGAGATTCCTTAATCTTTATTATTTTCTGATTTTCTGCTAATTTTCAGAAAATAGATCAAGTTCACAATCTTTATCCCAGCACAAAAACGAATTAAAAAAAAGAAAGAAAGAAAAGAAGAAGAAGAAGATGATGATGAGATGGTAGGTGTAGAAGAAATATCTGAACATTATTCTACAATTATTTTCTTATAAATATATTTTCTGATTGATTTGTACAGCAATATGTGTCTGTATGTTCTAAGATTTTTATAAAATAACATGTGGTATTATATGCATCTTTATAGCATTCTTACAGTTCATAAGGTTTGTGGGAAATAGAAACATCCTCCTTCATCATGTTCAAATAAACTGATTGCAGTGGCATTCTGAATACTGAGATAATATTTTCTTATTATTATACTAGATGTTTAGTTGATTATGCTCCAAATCTCAAACTCTTATTGGTGAAGACTTGTTGCCATTGACATTTTTGATGCTTGGGATGCATTGAACTAGTCTTTTGAGATATATATAAAAAAGTAATAATGATTTTGTTTATGAGATTCCTCTAACACAACCTTATTAATGTTATCTACAAAGTGCACATGGTCATGATTTAGCAATTTATTCTGCTTACCAGGTATATGTTTGAGGAATATCTATATGGAATGGTGTTATCTTTGTTATGGAGCAGTGCATCTTGACAAGATAAATTCCACGGCATATGGTTTAGATATTAGAGTTCCGTTAAAATCTAAAACTGTTTTTGTGCGAACCTATTACTGACTTAAAATGCTTTAATTAGTTGGAGCTCACATGTGACAATACTCTAACTTGTCACTTACAATTATCACTTTGGATCGTGATTTGGGTCATATCATTTGAAACCCTTGAATTAAGGAATTATCACTTTGAACAAATAGATGCTTTTGGGCTTATCAGTATTTTGAATGTTGATTTAATTTGAAGTGTTCTAAGTCAACAGATTCTTTCCTTGAATAGCAAGGTTCAAATGCATGGTTCTGACTTTGACCAGACGAGATAGTTTTAGTCTTGGTCATTCTACTTTAGTTTTAGCTGTTTTTTTTTGAAATTTAATAAAAAATAAAAAAAAATTGTCAATTAAAATGAAGGAAAAAACTACGAAGAAAACAATATCATGCAAAAATAGAATATCTGTAAAATTTAAACCTAGAATATGCAAGCTATATCAAAAAGTTTAATTTTCATTTGAATCTTTTTGGATTATCACATCATTTCTAATGTTTTGGGCATAAACCTACTATAGAGAAAATGCTTCCAATATCTTGAAGAAATAAAGGATTTTCACATGTTATTGTCCTTTTTCCAACCCAATGTCAAAGATATACGCACAACTAGAGTAATAACATATATATTCAGTTGGGTAACAAAAGTTAGCACCAAGCGTTACTTTCAGCTAGAACTCCAAAAATAGCACCACTTTTTCTAAATTGGATACAAGCCAAAACTGAAACATTTGGTTGTTGCTTTGAGTGTTTTAGATGTAACTTTGGACCATAGAAGGTGAACCTTGGAGCAACAGTAAGGTTGTTTCATTGTGACTTGGAGTTTATAGGTTTGAAACACAAAAACAGTCTTGTTGCTTGTAAGGGAAGGCTACTTATATGTGACTCATCTCAAACACATAATAGATGGAGCCTCATATGCTAGACCACCTTTTTAGGGCCTGTTCAGATGATTGGGCTGAAAATCATATTGGATTTGTGGGTGGGGCTAATACAATCAGTAAAATCAGGATTCTAAGCTAGGCTAGGTCTATCTTCATAACTATCTAGGAACAGCTTTGAAGTGGGCTAGCCCAAATTCCATGGGAAGAAAAAAGATCTTTATCTTTTATTTCCTCCTTATGAGATTCGGGCAGCCCACTCCCAAATTGTTCCTGGGTAGGTATGAATATATAGGCCTATCCAACTTGTAATCCTATGACTTGAGCCCATAAGAAGAAAAAAAATACAGGCTTAACTAATGAATTTTTTAGGATGTTCAGCCCAATCATCGTGATTGAGACTCTCATCAATGTGGGTATTGGTTCTAGATTGATACATTGTTCCTCAGAGAGATGAGAGGCTATGAAGTTGATCTTCACAATTGTTATTCCTTGCAAATGTTATCCATGTGACTTTGTACATAGCAAGGTATTAAATCTCATATGATGGGGTGTGCTAGGACTGGCAACGAGTCGGGTATGGGTCGGGTTGGCCCATACTCATACTCGCTCCACAGGTAAAAATCCCATACCCATACCCTCCTCGGGTTGGGTCGAGTCGGATCAAGTAGAGATGTGGGTTGAGTCGGGTCGGGTATATAAGAGGGATTGGTCGGATCGGATCGGATCAGGTACATATAAATAATATAAAATCATCATAATTTTGAATAAGGGATATGTATTAAGGTTATCTCGGGTCGGGTTCGGGTCGGGGCATACCATTACCGTATTCGATCCAAATCCACTTCTGATTTTTTTTTTTGGGAACCCATACCCACTCCGGATTCCAATTGGATTGGATAAAATCCGTCTCATTCGGGTTGGGTACCCGACGGGTCGGATAAAATTGCCACCCCTAAGGTGTGCCAATTTCTTCATAAAACGAGATGCCTCATTGTCCCACGCCATCCTGATAGGTACTCTTTATCTCTCTCCTTTTTTTTCCTTTGTTTGTTTTTTTCTTCTTTCTTTTATTTTTTCCTTCTTTCTTTTATTTTTTCCTCCTTTGTTCTTGCTTTCCTTTTTCTTTATTTGCTTTCTCTTCTTATTTCTTTATTTCTTCTACCTTCCCTTCCTTTCTTTCCTTCTTTTTTTTTTGCTTTTCTTCTTCTTTCCTTCTTTTTTTGCTTTTCTCTTTCTTCTTCTTGCTTCTTTCTCTCTTTCCTTTCTTTATTTTCTTTCTCATGTTATTTCTTTCTTTTCTTCTACCTTCACTTCCTTTTTTTCCCTTTTCTTTCCCTTTTTGCTTTTCTTCTTCTTTCCTTCTTTTTTTTCTTTTCTCTTTCTTCTTCTTACCTGCATGGATGAGTTTTAGGATCCCACCATTCTCCCAATCCTATTTTCTTCTTACAAGAATGGGAGGGGATGGCCGGGATGCCCCTTATCCTGCTAGGATTTAAAAGATTGGTACGGAGAATGATGAAATTAATTGACAAGGGATCTATCTTGTCACAAAGGGTGAATCCAGAAATTATTGAGCCGAAGTTACAATTAGGTTTCATATCCATGATCTTACCTTGGATCCTACATGTAAAAGGGCATCCTATTGTATGAAACTCCTGCCACTGCAGGGTTTGGGGTCAAACATAGGAAGCATTACCCCTGTATATAGAGAGGTTGTTTCTATATTTCAAACCTATGGCACCTGGATCACTGTGGAGCAATATCATCATTGTGCCAAGGCCCACCCTCAAAAAAAAAAAAAAAAAGTTGGTGATCTATAATATCTTGAATACTTGTTCTGTCATATAAAAATTAATTAAGGTCGCAACTTAAATGACAACAAATTGTTCTGTCCTGTAAAATTTTTAATTACATACTTTGGTTGCTGTTTTTCATCAGTTAGTTTTTCTGACATCCTTTCGAATTGTAAATCTAAACAATTGCAGTCCTGTCTGTGAATATCACTTTCCACTAATTGTGAGAAACGACTTAAACATTTAATTTTTGATGTACTATTGTTTTCATGTACCAATTCCTGCAGCTATGGTGGCAGCACAAGGTAATGAAATCAATTTACTGAGAAGGAACCATTTATTTCGTGTCGATTGCCTCGCCACTGATCCCCAATGACAAAAGGTGTCAGTTGGATAGCATGAATATTGCATGGATTGTTTGAGCAATCATAGGCATAGTCGTGCAGATGCTTCATTTATTACTTTTTTTCAAAAACAAATGTCTAAAGAACGCTTCTTTAATTGTTGAATCAGTTACAGAATGTGAAAATAATTGTCTTTTCCGTGCTGCTTTTTGTTTCTTCGTAACACCTATGATTGTTGTTTGATTTCAAGAAGTTGGACGCAGATGTCTCAAGTATCGTATGTTCCATTTTAATTCTCTGTTGATAGTTTTGGATTGTTAGTTTATTTCCAAATACCAAAGTAGTAAGAAGTCACTCCTAATGTCTTGTTCTGTCATGATTAAGATACTTGTTATATATTATTATCTGAGGCTAAAGCTGTTTTGTGACTTGATTTTTCTTCGCTTTCTTTTGCTAGATACATCAATCGACATATATGGGAAAAGCAAAGGGTGGATCAATTTTCATCAAGCTGGTTTCGGCTGCAGGAACTGGATTTTTCTACGTTAAGCGAAAGAATCCTCGGAGAATCGCGGAGAAACTCGAGTTTCGTAAGTACGACCCACGAGTGAATAAACATGTTCTCTTCACAGAGGCAAAGATGAAGTGATATCTTTCATGTTTCTTTCCAAGCACCGTCCAACACGGTATCTTATCTTGCTCAAAATCAATCATCTGTAGCAACTTTCGGTCTGTCAATGGATTTACAGGTCTAGAATTCCATTGAACAATAATTTGGTATCCCATGCTTATGGTTGGAGTCCAGCAATTAATGTCATTTTGGCAGAGATGATCTCGCGTACCTATCAGCCATCCACCCCTGTGGAAAACCCTCTGTAGGGCTTTGCAAGCTGGATGATGGAAGTGTTGGGCTCGTCAACAAAATACTACCAAGGGTCGGTCAGTGCGGCACCAGGGACGGCTTGTTGTCCTGTGGACGTCGGGGTCCCACGCGTTAGGCCTGGGCGGGGCTCACGCGCCGGCCGATTTAAATGCCCCCCACGTCGTACATTACGACGGTCGATGTGACACATCGAACGTGGCTCGGATGGTGCCAACTCGCTGGCAAACTTAGGGTGCGTTTGGTTATCGGGGGCCTCCGTTCGAATCGCAGTCTCTTCTCTTTTTGATCTCTCTCTCTCCTCTTAATTTCGCTTTATTTAAATAATAATTATTATTTTTTAAAAATAATAATAATAATATTATTATTATATATATATAACGCCATCCTCTGGGATCAGCCCCCTATCCGCTTGGTTGTCTTTCTTTGGCCAATGTATTTTGAGGCTACGAGGGAGCATGTGGGATGGTTCGAGACTTGTATCCACAATTTTCAACGGAAAATTCACCTGTCATTGAGATCGCGTCTTTGGAGATGGTGCCATGAAAGGCTCTTAACCTTGAAAAGTCCATTTAAAGATGGCGGGTTATCATCACCGTGTTAATGCTCAAAATTCACATTATTTTATACTGCTGCAAAAAGGTCAGGGAGATTTAGCTTACTTTAAGAATTAGATGTGGAATTAAAATTAAAATAAAAATCAGAATAGTCATATTTTTAATATATTTAATTTATAATTTGAATCGAAATTAAAATAAAATTTAAATATTATATAAAAAATAAAAATATTAGATTTCGAAGAATTGAGATGGAAAAGGGCTCCAAAAAAAATTTATTAATTTATTTTATTAAATATATATAACTATTATAAAAAATAATAGAATAGGATTGTCATCCTAAATATCTCGTATTGAGTTTTTTTTTAATTTTTTCGATGGATACTTTATTAACTTGTTAATTCTTTTTCCGATTGTATTATCTTTATATATTTAAATTTAAATACTTTCTTAATTTTTTTGAATCGCTTCATCCTTGGTTTTTACTTTCACTTTTTTTTTTTTTTTTTTCCGGTAACATCTCTCGCATCATTGATAAGAAAAGGAGCACATTTTTGAGTTCAGCAAGCATGTGGAATCTTCAATGGAGTAAAGATGCCCTGCCACCGCAAAATCACAACCAGCCGTCGAAGCGAATCTCTGCCCTGTCAAGTACCACTGTTGACACCAGTCATCAGAGATAAGATAGCTGTGATGGTCCTTTTGCTAAGCCATCATTTGAATGCACCGAACAAGTAAACTTGTAACTTTGGACAAAAAATACAAGTAATCCCCTCCTCTGCCACCAAATAAATTAAATTAATTATTATTAAAAAAATAAATAAATATTAAAAAATAAAATTAAATAGTTAAAAATATGCATTAAATCTTCTTTCATCTTCATTTATATATATACATGGATATATATCTTCTGAGTAGAAGAAGGTAATCGACTTGATGTCACCATAAACATGTAATCTGGCACACCGCAATAACAGTTTAATTACAAAATTAATAAAACTTTAATTACTGACATGCCTTTAGAAGATGTTGCTGAGACCATTTTCTCAGATTCAATGCATCATTGAAGGTCAATATGATACTAAGGGTATGACTTACGTCAAAAAAAAAAAAAAAAGGTATGGCCGGAAAGAGGAAAACGAATCTATAAGCTACAAAGAAATTATTTTGATTTCACGGCCTAAGTGCATAATTTCACCACAATTTGTAACTCAAATTGTCGAGAACTGCAAACTTGGGGCCACAACTCATTTATTTGATTTCATTGTACGTCACCACAACTCCTTTATTTGAGTATAACTTGGAAAGCATCTAGGTTCAATGGAATATGCTATTTTAATATATCTCAGCACCATTGACCACGACAATAAAAATGGTGGCTTTTGTTTATTTATTTCCAGCTCAAGGTTTTGAATATTTTTTTAAAAATAAAAAAATCAAACAACAGTAGCACGCAGGTCGTGTATTTGAGAAAAATAATTTGTTTAGTGCATGTTAAACAAAAAATAAATATAGCCAGTACCCTGTCATGGTTGCAATAGTAGGTGAAATTTAAATAAAAATTTTTACCAATATGCTTTTATATATATATAAAATCAAAAATTGGATCATTAAAAATATAAATTATAATACGCATGCTAATATAAAATAAAGTTATATTTTTTTTATTTAAAAAAAATAGTTCATTTTACTACTATGTTATTATCATTAAAAAAAAATTATAGAGATATTCTTTCAGATTTGGATAAAAAATATGTCAACCTAAAAGTTTAAAAATTTTCATCTAATTTTATTTTTCTTCTTATATCAATATAGTCTAATCATCCATCTCTATTAAAAAGTATTATCATATGATCATTATATGTCAACTCAATATCCATGCAATTCTTGACACGTTCTTTACTTTAATTATAAACAAATTAGTATTTTGACACAAGAGAAGAAAAATCATATGATTATCTTCTCTTTGCATCAAAGGGAAGGATTCAAACAATAATCTTTTGTCTCTCCATATTCTCCTTTTCATCCTTGCTATTTATCGAACATGGATCTTCGTGGCTATAAAGGCGAGGTACCTCTTCATGGATTTATATTACAGCACAAGCATTTGCTATCCACTGACATCAGTGGTGGATTGGTATCTAGCCGACCTCATGATCTTCTATCACCTCTTAAAGCATCTCGGGGCCTTTTTTCACTTGCTAGGCTTAGAGTTCCGCTTCAATGCTTGCATCACTATTGGATCCATCACCATCAGTAGCTCCATTGTAAAGTTCACTATATTGTTGCATGCTTATTATATAGAGCCCCTTTATTTGGAAGTGATTCATACGATGGCAATGTTGCTGGAGCTAAAGGATCTCATAAAAGGTATTGAGATAAAGTTTAAAACCTTCAGCATAGTGTTGACTATATTTATATTGGTTGAATGGGTTCACTTCCAATGGAGGTCGGTATGTGATGAAGAGTGTAGCAACATGGCTTACTATTTCAGAATCGACTTTATGCTTCAAGAACTTTAATATAAATGGACTTATAGGGTCTTGGAATATGTAATGAGGAAAAGATAATTAAAGCCAAGAAAAGATGCGTCGAAGGAGGCTGTTCCATTGGAGAGTCGAAGGAGGCTATTCAATTGGAGAAGCGATGATTGCAATTAGTATTGGAGTTAGAGAAAATTGCTGTGGAGGGTGGTGACATGGATTAGGTTGAGGAAGGGGCAGCAGTGATGAGGAGAGAATAAAGAGAGGCTCAGTAGGAAAGATGAGAGAGGAGGGAGTGAATGCCAAAGTTGTGGCCAGTGATGGCAACAAAGATGGTAGAGCAAAATATGAGGAGAACCCTAGATCTAATTAGTAATAGATGAGTGATGGGTTGGGATAGGGTAAGAGGTAAACAAATATTTAATATTTGGTAGGAGGTGAGACAGGAAAGGAAGCGAGCTAGTGAAGGAAGCAATAGAATGAAATTCTTGATCAATAACAAGAATATTATTATTTTTTGAGCCAATCTATTAATAGTGTTAAAAACCAAATAGATAGTTGGATCATATTGATATAATAAATAAATAAAATTAGAGTTTACTTAAAATTTATAAAATTACATAATTAAGAATTTCTTGTCTAAAGTTGAAGGGATGTATTATTGTATTTTTCTTATTATTGATTAAGATCAATTTGATAAAGATGCAACTCACCAGTATTGTCGTCCCAAACAAATTTTCTTTTATAATGAATTTAGAAAATCTTCACTCTATTGAGCATATACATAGTATATGCTTAAATTATAATGAAAACCTTATTATGATATATTGTAAAAGAGCAATTAAAATTCTACATCTCACTATTTATATGATTAAAATAATATATTTTGATTTTGATAATTTGCTATGTAATGTGCTAATACTTACTACTTACTTAAATAACCATATTATTTTATCATTATATATTTTCTTAAAAATTATTATAATTTATATTTAGCATCATCATCACTTATAATTTTAATCTAATAATTATCATTTTAAAAATACATAAATTATTTTAATTATAATATAAAAAATTAATTTAAAAAATTATTATAAATTTTATAATATATTTTATTTGAGAGATATGAAATTATTATCAAGCTGTAGTTTAATTATACCTAATGTATAAAAGCTTGGATTGTTTCGAAATAATGATCCATCTTCTTTTGTAATGTCATGTATAATTATTTTAAAATCTATATAGATAAATAAAAAATAATTAAATATTTTAAAATTATATAAAATTCAGACTAATGATGATAAAAAGAAATAGAAAACCGGTGTTTCTTTCGCACGAAAGATACCATCCGAACCGGTATACGGTGAAGAAGAAATGATGACATTTCCATTATTTTTTAAGAAAAAGAAAAATTCTTTCATGTCACCATGTCACCATGCTGTCGCCGCAAGGCAACGGCCAAAGTGCGTCTTATACTAATCACGATTGAACTCTGATCCCGGGGCGAGAATGAGAAAAAAAAAAAAAAAAAAGAAAAGAAAGAAAGACACGGTGGGGAGGAAGAAAGCGAAGGGAGCCTGAAAATGATTGTGCGTGGAATCTTATTAAAACCGCACCGCCAGAAAGAAGCGTTATATATTTATATTATAATAAAAAATAAAATAAAAAAAATATTTATAATAAAATAAGATAAATTTAGCACAAAATTTAAAAAGAAAAAAAGTCTCTTAAGAGCGGTCCTTTCAGCGTTTTCGTCCTTTCCCCATCTCCTTTTCTCATCCCCTGTCCCCTAAAAAGGAGTACAAAAGATTTCCAAAGAGCCAATCTTTCCTCTCTTCTCTCTTCTCTTAAGGGCCGCTCGGAAGAAAGAAAGAAAGCAGCCCATCTCGTCCTCTGTCTCGAAGAAACGTAGCCAAGATGTCTTCTCCGAGCAAGCGCCGCGAGATGGACCTGATGAAACTGTGAATATCCGGAACCCACTGCCCGTCTGATGGATGGATTTCTCCCCTTTTTATCCCTTATTTTTGATTTTTTGGGTTTTTTGGGATGTCGTATAGGATGATGAGTGATTACAGGGTGGAGATGGTGAACGATGGGATGCAAGAATTCTATGTCTATTTCCATGGCCCAAATGACAGTATATCATCGGAACCCTTTCTTTGGTTTATCTTATTCTTTGAAGTTTTTCTTGGTTTTCGGTTTTTCCCCCTTGATCTGGGGTAGTTGATGTACTCACTCTGGAAGGAAAAAGTGCCCCGATTTTTTTTTTCTTTTAACCTTCTTTGTTCCTAAAGATAATTCTTCTATCGATTTATGAAGGAAAGTTTTCTTCTTGAAGTTGTCAATTGTCTTTGTTGATGCTATATCATGTATTTGTTCAAAGTTGCTCTTCATATGTCTGCAATAATATGGTTTAGAACTGGACGTGAAGTTTTGATTTTTATCTGTTAATGTTTCTGGTTACGAGTGTCTTGAAATTGTACTGTAAAGCCCTGCAGCCTCCTGATGTTTTCATAAATCTCTTTGAGTGGCTTATTGATTTCATCTTGCAGTACTTTGATCTCTAAGTAAGTTAATGATGTCCTGAATTTTTACCGGAGTCGTAACTGGTTATTTAAGAGAGTTTTCTGTGATTCAATTATGGGATGCGTCAGGTCTTTATCAAGGGGGAGTGTGGAGGGTCCGGGTCGAATTGCCTGATGCTTATCCCTACAAATCTCCATCCATTGGCTTTGTTAATAAGATTTATCATCCAAATGTTGATGAAATGTAAGTTTGAAATACTGACTCTATGGCTTTTTAAACTTTAAGGGCGATATTCTTTTACCGTCACTATTTATTGCTTATGGTATCCTAAATCAATAGAAAAAAATGACTCTGCAGTTTGCATCTTACA
Organism: Cocos nucifera; assembly: GCA_006176705.1. Taxonomy (NCBI): domain Eukaryota; kingdom Viridiplantae; phylum Streptophyta; class Magnoliopsida; order Arecales; family Arecaceae; genus Cocos; species Cocos nucifera. Next base: position 416,193 of record QRFJ01000212.1, on the reverse strand, counting down.
ATTTTTTTTTTCTTTGACTTTATTTTAGGTCTGGTTCAGTTTGTTTGGATGTCATCAACCAGACTTGGAGTCCCATGTTTGGTAATAGATCTCTTCTTCTCACCATTGTGCATCAATGCCATGGCCAACATAGAATTGAATACTTGTTTGTAGTGGCTGGTTGGTAGCCACTTCTGGTCACCATGAGTTGCACTGATCATCCCGTGTCTTTCTTTACAGATCTTGTTAATGTTTTTGAAGTGTTCCTTCCACAGCTTCTTTTGTATCCTAATCCTTCTGATCCATTGAATGGGGAGGCTGCAGCATTAATGATGCGTGATCGACCTGCATATGAACAAAAAGTGAAAGGTGAGGTTTTTAAAGTTCATCCTTGATTTATCTTTCTGGAATAGGTACTTCTTTAGTATCTGTATTTGGATAAATTTGCTGATAATTCTGCTGGACCAGTGATGGCCTAAACTTACATGTGAATGCTTGCTATATTACACCTTTAGGTTAGAATATATGATGCACATGGTCATTGTATAACATTATTTTGTACTAATTTGCAACTAGGTTTTGTATTTTGTGAGAAACATTATATCCATTTACATATCTAATTCATAATGCACGTATGCAGGGGAGCTAAGCAGATTGTCATTGCATCTGCTCATAATTTTGTGATGGTTTTTGTTGGTGTAGAAATCCATCCTCGCCGGAGGTCGCCGGAGTCGAGGCCGCTGAGGTCGCCGCCGGGGACCTGCAAAACGAAGTCCCGTTCGGAACCGGTGGGGGGTGGCTCCGGCAGGACCCTCCGACGGTCAAGTCAGTTTTTGGCCAACAGTAATGGAGTGCTCGGAATGAGTTCCGGAGCTTAGAGATGAGGAGAGCTTAGAGAGTCGAGAGTTCAGAGAGCTTAGCCTTAGCGTGTCGGGAGGGTCCTTTATATAGTGGAGCTTGATGGTGACAACTGCAGCCGCGTGCTGGCGGGCCGCTCGAGGTTCGGCGGAGTCAGTCTCACTGGTGCCGTGTGCGGCGGATTGAGGGTGACAGCCATCGCCGCCTGACAGTGGGTCGGCGGATTGAGGGTGACAGCCATCGCCGCCTGACAGTGGGTCGCTATCGCCTGCGGCGGACTGACTGATGGTGATGGTTGCAGAGCTTGCCGAATGAAGGGTTGAAGGCCTTCGTGTGCCCATTTCGGAGGAGTTCGGGCTCCTGAAGAGGAAGATAGGAGGGAGTTCGGCTCCCATAGGCGTCTGGCTGGAGGTATGCAGCTAAGGCTCGTCCGCTGAAGAGTTCGGCTGCTGAGAATCCGAAGCTCGGCCGTTTGGAGGTTCGGCCGGCTGTTGGACTTCGGCTGAGGCTTGGACACTTGAGAATTCGGTAGGAGCTCGGTCGGCCGAAGTTCGATGAGGGCGACCGCTGAGGAGTTCGGCCGAGTGACGACTGCTGAGGAGTTCGGGCTCCTGAGTGACGACCGCTTGGGGATTCCGCTAAAGCCCGTCCGCTGAGGAGTTCGACCGCTGAGAGGACTTCATTGAAGCTCGGCCGCTTGGAGTCGGTCCGAAGGAGTTCGGCCGTGGGGAGTCCGAAGGAGTTCGGCCGCCCAGGAAGTTTGGTCTCGACGCTGGGAGTCCGGAAGAAGCTCGGGAGCTGACCAGTTCGGCCTGCTGGAAGAAGTTCGGCCGCTGGGAGTTCGGTCGCTTGGCAGTTCGGCCGGCTGAAGGAGTTCGGCTAGACCAGTGCGCTGAAGCTCTTCTGCGGCTACTGGTTGCATTATGCTGAGCGTCGGGCCGGGCTTCGGCAGGAGCGGGATTTATCCCCAACAGTAGCCCCCCACTCCCGAGTTCAAAAGTTTGAACGAAGGGAGTACCACAATAGGCGACTGCCGAAGCCTTCTTCCGGGTCCCGCGCTTGTCGTAGCTGAAGCTCGGGGAGGTCTCATCTCCAGCCAGTGTTGACGTTGAAGTTGAAGCTGAGGCTTGGGGGAGACCTCACCTCCAGCGGGACTCATTTCCAGCCAAAGTTGATGAAGCTGATGTCGAAGCTCTCTGGCCGAGGTTGACATGATAGCTTTCTCTAACCGAGGTCGATGTTGAAGCCCCCCGGCCGAGGTCGTCGCGGGCCTCACGTCTATCCGAAGACCTTATCCCTAGCCGGAGCCGATGCGGGCGCTCGGGGGAGATCTCATCTCCTACTGCCGAGGTTAGCCCAGTTCCTCGGGGGAGATCTGATTCATAGCCGAAGTTGCTCGGGGGAGGTCTCATCTCCAGTCGATGTTTGGAGTTGAAATGGAACTCGTTTCCAGCTAAAGTCGATGAAGCTGATGTTGAAGCCGAAGTAAATCTCGCCCCCTGCGGTCGAGGTCGGAGTTGAGCTCCTCGGGGGTGACATCGTCTCCATCAGCTGAAGTTGACTCGGGGGGACCTCCTATTCCGCGGCCGAGGTTGTCGTGGTCGCTTGGGGGCGATCTCATCCCCTGCAGTGGACATTGCCGAGGTTGGTGCTCGCGTTAGGACGAGGTTCTCCTCCTGTTCCTAACCGAGGCTGTTCACGGTCGCTCGGGGGAGATCTTATCTCCTGCAGCCGAGCTTCCCTCGGGGGAGATCTTATCTCCTGCGGCCGAGGTTGGTGCTCGCGTTAGGACGAGGTTCTCCTCCTGTTCCTAACCGAGGTAGTTCACGGTCGCTCGGGGGAGATCTTATCTCCTGCAGCCGAGCTTCCCTCGGGGGAGATCTTATCTCCTGCGGCCGAGGTTGGTGCTCGCGTTAGGACGAGGTTCTCCTCCTGTTCCTAACCGAGGTAGTTCACGGTCGCTCGGGGGAGATCTTATCTCCTGCAGCCGAGCTTCCCTCGGGGGAGATCTTATCTCCTGCGGTCGAGGTTGGTGCTCGCGTTAGGACGAGGTTCTCCTCCTGTTCCTAACCGAGGCTGTTCACGGTCGCTCGGGGGAGATCTTATCTCCTACAGCCGAGCTTCCCTCGGGGGAGATCTTATCTCCTGCGGTCGAGGTTGGTGCTCGCGTTAGGATGAGGTTCTCCTCCTGTTCCTAACCGAGGTAGTTCACGGTCGCTCGGGGGAGATCTTATCTCCTGCAGCCGAGCTTCCCTCGGGGGAGATCTTATCCCCTGCGGCCGAGGTTGGTGCTCGCGTTAGGACGAGGTTCTCCTCCTATTCCTAACCGAGGTAGTTCACGGTCGCTCGGGAAGATCTTATCTCCTGCAGCCTTCCTCGGGGGAGATCTTATCTCTTGCGGCCGAGGTTGGTGCTCGCGTTAGGACGAGGTTCTCTCCTGTTCCTAATCGAGGCTGTTCACGGTCGCTCGGGGGAGATCTTATCTCCTGCAGCCGAGCTTCCCTCGGGGGAGATCTTATCTCCTGCGGCCGAGGTTGGTGCTCGCGTTAGGACGAGGTTCTCCTCCTGTTCCTAACCGAGGTAGTTCACGGTCGCTCGGGGGAGATCTTATCTCCTGCAGCGAGGTCGAAGTGCGCGCTCGGGGGAGATCTTATCTCCTGCGGCCGAGCTTCCCTCGGGGGAGATCTTATCTCCTGCAGCCGAGGTTGAAGTGCGCGCTCGGGGGAGATCTTATCTCCTGCAGCCGAGCTTGTTGCTCGCGTTAGGACGAGGTTCTCCTGTTCCTAACGCGGCTGTGGGGGCACATGGGGACCGTCGTCCTCGCCTCTCCCCCATCTCGTTTTAGGTGAACGAGGCCTTCGACCTTGCTCGCGTTAGGACGAGGTTCTCCTCCTGTTCCCAACGGGCTGTGGGGGCACATGGGGACCGTCGTCCTCGCCTCTCCCCCATCTCGTTTTAGGTGAACGAGGCCTTCGACCTTGCTCGCGTTAGGACGAGGTTCTCCTCCTGTTCCCAACGGGCTGTGGGGGCACATGGGGACCGTCGTCCTCGCCTCTCCCCCCATCCCGTCCTTTGTGGACGGGGCCTTCGACTTTGCTCACGTAGGACGAGGTTCTCCTCCTGTTCCCAACGGGCTGTGGGGGCACATGGGGACCGTCGTCCTCGCCTCTCCCCCCATCCCGTCCTTTGTGGACGGGGCCTTCGACTTTGCTCACGCTAGGACGAGGTTCTCCTCCTGTTCCTAGCCGGCTGTGGGGGCACATGAGGACCGTCGTCCTCGCCTCTCCCCCCATCCCGTCCTTTGTGGACGGGGCCTTCGACTTTGCTCACGTTAGGACGAGGTTCTCCTCCTGTTCCCAACGGGCTGTGGGGGCACATGGGGACCGTCGTCCTCGCCTCTCCCCCCATCCCGTCCTTTGTGGACGGGGCCTTCGACTTTGCTCACGCTAGGACGAGGTTCTCCTCCTGTTCCTAGCCGGCTGTGGGGGCACATGAGGACCGTCGTCCTCGCCTCTCCCCCCATCCCGTCCTTTGTGGACGGGGCCTTCGACTTTGCTCACGCTAGGACGAGGTTCTCCTCCTGTTCCTAGCCGGCTGTGGGGGCACATGAGGACCGTCGTCCTCGCCTCTCCCCCCATCCCGTCCTTTGTGGACGGGGCCTTCGACTTTGCTCGCGCTAGGACGAGGTTCTCCTCCTGTTCCTAACGCGGCTGACTGCTTCTTCCCTGTCATCGCATAGATTTTGCATCCAGAAATGATTTTATTGAGAGGGGAGAGTTTTACCGAGGAGAAGCTGATCGCAGCGCATTTTCGTTCGAGGGTTGTCGGGGTGTTGTTCCTCGGAGTTCCCTCGGGCAGTAAGTCCCGTCCAGATGACCTCCTCTATCTCATGCCGGCCTTCTTAATTTGGAACATGCTTCTCTTGACTTTGTCGCTGGGGACGACAGTCCCCGATGTAGCTAGCTCCTAGCTCCTCCCCGGGGTGGCGTTGATGACGCCGCGAAGCGGCCGACCTTCTTGTCTTTTCTAGTTACGGCAGCGCCTTTAGCCGATCTTCTCCTGCTTCAGACCGGCGTCGGAGGAATTTATCCCGTCGTCCCTTTTTGACGAGCTCTTCAATCTCGTCTTGGAGCTGAACGTATTCCTCAGTGTCGTGGCCGTGGTCGCGATGGTAGGGGCTTTACTTGCCTTGATCGCGCACGTTTGGGGAGGCCGTAGTCCTTCAGGACTTGGCGGCCGGCTCTTAACTTCGCCGAGAATTCGAGTTAGAGGAGCGGGTCGTAGCTGCGGAATCTTTCGGGAGGAGGATTTCTTCGCGCCCTTCTGTCGGGGCTTCCTTTGCGGTGAGCTCGAGAAGTTCGGGCTTCGCTTGCGTGGAGCTTCATTCCGCTTTCCCGCGAAACTTTCCGTGGGAGAACTTCATGCTTCTTTGTCCGGACTTCCCTGCTCGCAGAGAGGGGGTCGGCTTTGCTTGCCCGAACTTTATCGCACCTCCCGTGAATTCGTTGTGGCGACGTACTTGAGGGGGAGTTCGGCCTCGATCGCCCTGGGGCGGTCTCGAGCGCGGCCGAACTTCACTTGGGTGATCTGCTGCGGAGTTCGGCCTCCCTGATGCCGAACTTCATTCGGTGGGAGAACTTCGTTCCACTGCTTGCGCCGAACTTCACTGTGATGGTGGGCTTTAAGGTGGAGTTCGGCTTCGCTTGCGCCGAGCTTCATTGATGAGCTCAAAAGGGAGAGTTCGGCCTTGCTTCCGCCGAACTTTATTTCGATGAGCTGATGAGTTCGGTCTTCCTCCGAACTTCGTTCCGCGGGAGAACTTTGCTCCGCCCTCGCTTGTGCCGAACTTCATTCCGCGCTTCGGGGGCTTTCACTGAAGCGGCTTTGAGTTCCGGCCTCACTTGCGCCGAACTTCCGCTTCCGCTTTCCCGCTTCGGGAAGGACTTCATACTTCTTTGTCGGAGCTTCCTCGATGACGGGCTCATGGGTGGGTTCGGCCTTCCTCGCGCCGAACTTCATTCCGCTTCGGCGGGGGAACTTCTGCTCTCCGTTTCTCTCTTCGGGGCGATTGGGCTCTTCCTTAAGGCTGATTCCTCGCGCCCTCATGGCGGGCTTGCTGGTGGAGTCGCCACCGGAGGCTGCTGTATAGCCTGCAACGCCTCCGTGAGGCCACGGATCTGTCGGACAAGCAGGCCGAACTGCTTCACATCCACCGCGGGTGCAGGTGGAACCTAGGCCGCCGGGGCTGAAGCAGGAACAGACGGGCCTGGACGGGATCGGGTTCGCTGGGCCGCCGAGCGCCGTTTTGGGTGGCTCTTTCGGAAGAGAAAAGGAAGATCTCCGGAGAGGGAAGAGAAGGGTCGCCGAGCACTCCTTTAAGAACAAGGGAACCTCGAAGGTTCAAGCCCTTCCTCTAGCGCCAATCTGTTGGTGCAGAAATCCATCCTCGTCGCCGGAGGTCGCCGGAGTCGAGGCCGCTGAGGTCGCCGCCGGGGACCTGCAAAACGAAGTTCCGTCCGGAACCGGTGGGGGGTGGCTCCGGCAGGACCCTCCGACGGTCAAGTCAGTTTTCGGCCAACAGTAATGGAGTGCTCGGAATGAGTTCCGGAGCTTAGAGATGAGGAGGAGAGCTTAGAGAGTCGAGAGTTCAGAGAGCTTAGCCTTAGCGTGTCGGGAGGGTCCTTTATATAGTGGAGCTTGATGGTGACAACTGCAGCCGCGTGCTGGCGGGCCGCTCGAGGTTCGGCGGAGTCAGTCTCACTGGTGCCGTGTGCGGCGGATTGAGGGTGACAGCCATCGCCGCCTGACAGTGGGTCGGCGGATTGAGGGTGACAGCCATCGCCGCCTGACAGTGGGTCGCTATCGCCTGCGGCGGACTGACTGATGGTGATGGTTGCAGAGCTTGCCGAATGAAGGGTTGAAGGCCTTCGTCGTGTGCCCATTTCGGAGGAGTTCGGGCTCCTGAAGAGGAAGATAGGAGGGAGTTCGGCTCCCATAGGCGTCTGGCTGGAGGTATGCAGCTAAGGCTCGTCCGCTGAAGAGTTCGGCTGCTGAGAATCCGAAGCTCGGCCGTTTGGAGGTTCGGCCGGCTGTTGGACTTCGGCTGAGGCTTGGACACTTGAGAGTTCGGTAGGAGCTCGGTCGGCCGAAGTTCGATGAGGGCGACCGCTGAGGAGTTCGGCCCGAGTGACGACTGCTGAGGAGTTCGGGCTCCTGAGTGACGACCGCTTGGGGATTCCGCTAAAGCCCGTCCGCTGAGGAGTTCGGCCGCTGAGAGGACTTCATTGAAGCTCGGCCGCTTGGAGTCGGTCCGAAGGAGTTCGGCCGCTCAGGAAGTTTGGTCTCGACGCTGGGAGTCCGGAAGAAGCTCGGGAGCTGACCAGTTCGGCTTTCTGGAAGAAGTTCGGCCGCTGGGAGTTCGGTCGCTTGGCAGTTCGGTCGGCTGAAGGAGTTCGGCTAGACCAGTGCGCTGAAGCTCTTCTGCGGCTACTGGTTGCATTATGCTGAGCGCGGGTCGGGCATTATGCGGCGTCGGGTCGGGCTTCGGCAGGAGCGGGATTTATCCCCAACAGTTTCTATTCTGTGTTACATTGTTTTGATCCTTGGAACTCTGATGATAAAGCAACTCCATATGCACTCCTGTTTGTCAACCCTAACCAAAAGAGGCTCATGGAAGAAACTATTTCTTTGTGTGGATATTGTAGCATATACAGTTTTTAATTTATAAAATGAACACTAGTTCTTATTCAAAGACAAAGTAACTGGTGAAGGTCTCTCATCTAGTTTGATACAAATGGCACTGGGTTGCACCTGTGGTTTCCCTAAGGAATGTAAATTCCTTCTTTTTTCAGAGTGGTAGGTTTCTAAGTCAATAAATGACCTACTGATTTATTCTTAATTCTTAATGCTGTATTCCATAATTAAAATCAAAACTGAGATCTTTATAAACTGGACAAAAACATTAGTTAGACATATATTGAGTGAGCCTCTCTAAATGTGATGTCTTTTTGTCCAAAGAATTAGACAGTTGAAAAGGTTCATTGGTGTTGTCATGCAAGACTATAAGTATACAATGAAATTTTCTTCCTCTCTAGTTTCTTTCATTCTTCGAAAGAAGTGTAAATAGAGAGAGAAAATTTAAGTCAAAACTTGTACTGATCTAACTCGTTAGAGAGAAATGAAGTAATAAAGGGCAGCGAAATCCTGAAAGATAAGAGAGGGGGTAGAATTCCAAATGGTGCATTCAAAATAGTTAAAACAAGGTCTCAAGATCCAATGAAACTGAAGACAGTCATCTGAGGAAATCTGACTAGGGATACAAAATTCCAAATGATCTTTGAATTAGTTAAAATAAGGTCTCAGATCCAATAAAATCAAAGACATACATCCAAGAAAATGTGACTAGGGATATCTTTATCTCTCCATTCTTGCATTCGTAAATAATGCTTCTACACAAAGTTTACTTATCATATGTGCCCTATATGTCTTTTTTTCTGATGTTTGGATATGATGACAAGTATCATTCTGAACTTTGTTTTTCCTCCATTGAATGTCTCCTTTTTCTAAAGTCAGTTTGAAAGTTCTCTTGTAGATACTTATAAGAACTTTACTTTCAGCACAAAGAAACTTTAGTTTGCAGCTGAACTCAAATCAGCTAGTCTTTACCAACCATATGGAGTTGACCTATTAAACTGAAATCTAAATTTTGTATGGCTTGAAACCTAATATTAACCATTTATGAATTGGGCCCATTTTGACCATGACACTTGAAAGATTAACTGCTTCTTTACCCTCTAACCATCCTTTCTCAATATGCTTTTAATATTGTATAGCTTTACATTTTGGTCAAATTGTTGTCTCTTAGTTCCTCATGGCCTCCCTGATAGAGTTCATGGTCATGAATATAGCATTATTAATCACATTTTCCCAGGTCCTTTCACAAAAAAGAAAGGTGTATTTTACTAGGACTGAGTTCCCAAATGTATGCATCATCTCTGCTCTAACTATTTGTTGGAGTCACCTGTGAGGAACATACATAGTAGAAGAGCTATTGGATTTGCCCAATTAGGGTCACAATGATGGAGAATTTATCGAGATATAGGCATATATAATGTACCATAAGGATTCTCCAATATGGTGTTGCATTTGGATGATCTTTATCAATGGGTTTTGGAAGCTTATGTTCTGGTGAAAGTGAAAATGGTGTATAACAAGTAGCAAATAAAAGAATGAGCTATATTTTTCAATAAACTAATGCATAGGTGGCCCAAGCCCAAGAAGCTTGGCCTGCATATGCATCTAACAGTTATGAGGAGGTTGTTAGCAAAAGAATGTGACATATCATGGAGAATTATGCTGCATAGAAATCTCAAATGCGGTATTGATACATCCTTTCATTGAAGATCTTAGTAAGAATTTAAGAGTGTAGGATATTTTGGTATGGTTATAGTGAGTACTCTCTTAGCTATGTATTTCTTGTGCTATTACATATCTTACTAATGTCCCTCCCAACAATAAAGATTCCCTTTTCTAGACCAGGAAGTTTGTCAGTGACCAATGTCAGTTGTTGGTTAAGAATTTAACTAGAATCTGTAATGAAGATTACATAAGATATGAGCTACGTTAGATGGACTTGAGGATTTGAATCTATGGTGTTGATGTGTGTCTAAGTGCTGGCTCCCTTCAATACCTAAGTATTTGTTCTTACAAATTCATGTCCAAGTGTCATACTGATGTCCATGTTCAAGTGTTAAGTGCAGGTACTTTAGGCCAGATCAAGGGGTCTGGGTAACATGGGCTATGGGCCTGTACTCTTGGATTTTGATTGGATTTTCCTTCTTGGAGTTCCATTGAGGTCGAAGGAAACTGATTTTATGGAGTTAGCTTGGTTCATTGCAAAGGGTGGACAAGCAATATCCCAATATTTTGTATAATAATATCCTCTTCGAATCCTTCAAGCCCTGCAACCTTTCATGCTCGACATAGTCTAAACAGCTTGCTTATTCTCTTGATTGATAAAGGTTCTAACTAACATGTCAGACCATGAAGGGTCTGAAGAGGGTGGAGTTGGCTGTCCTTCATTCACAAAAATTGGATCATTGCTGTTCCACAGATCTTGGTAGAAGTTAAGGAGCTTATTCTAAATAAGAGAGGGTTCTAAAGATCAAGCTCGATCAATACCTAGGATATGCCCAATATGGTTCGTGCTGTTGTCCAACATCCTTGGGATCCTTTTTTAATCCACTTCTCACCTTCATTTTGTTTGTGAGACAAGCTGCATCAAGTTAAGCATATTTTCCTTTGAACTTCTTGCTTTCTTAGTCCATTCCAAGCTTGAATGATCTAGGAAATGAACCTTGTAAATCAATTACTCTTTTCCCCTTTGGTTGATGCTCTTTTTCCTAAGTCAATATTTTTAACTTCGAAGCTGCCCTTTTGGAGCATCTTATTTCTGAATTGATGATTTGTGGAATTTGGTACCTTGTGTTTTTGAAGCATTTTTCTATCATGTAACTTGGCCTGCAAGAGGAAGCACGTTAGGCTTTGAGACCCCAAAATTTCCTCATTCATACCTGAAGTTCTATAACAGATTTAAACAAATTCAAAACTCAACATTCTGTCTAGAAACTTTCTAAACTCCTCCATTTCCTAATCATTCCCTCAATGTAGATTTCTCTTGTATTTGCTGAAGATTATAAACTCCAATCATGTTTATATGTTTTAAAGCAGGTTTAGGTGCTCATGCTTGAGTTTAAATGGGTATTTTAATTGGACCCTGACATATCCAAAACATCATTAAATATGGTGGTATTGTAATTTTAGAAGTTGATGACTACATCATGAGATTATAATGGTTGTTTGGTCATAAACAATTTTTTGAGTGTTGACCTATGCTGGTCTGTAACCGGTAGGGTCAACGAGCACCTAGTAAATCATTTCTTAAAATATTTTGTTTTTGTATTTTGATCAGTTTCATCAATTCTTTGTTGATATATTTCATCATTGGAAATTGATTTTGCGAGATTAGTAGAAATATTATTACATATTTTTTTTGAAACTTCTTGTATGTCACACTAGGTGGCATGTGTACTCGTGGCTGGCTTGTCCATAGGCATCAGAGCTTAAGTCCTTGGTCATAGCTGATGTTATAGCTAGAAATACAAAAATTAGAGGTGTTTAGACCATATTGGCTGAACTGCCCTTCCCTAGTTCAATCTCTAAGTCCATGCTTTAATTTATTGTTCACTTCTATTTCATTTTCATTCTTCCTTAATCCCTTGAATTGAGAAGCACATTATCAGATCGTTGGTAGAATTAATGTTAGCATTGATAGCTTTTCTAGGTTGACTCATGAGCCGTGAAGTGAAGATTTTGAGTCAATGTTACTATTAAAGTCAAGTTAATCTCATATTGCATTGTATCTCCAATAACCACTTTCACCTTGAAAAAAATCTTCTTTTCTTGCTTGTGTCAACTTTAATTGAAGTTCCCACTTATTTTTACAATCATGCTTATGTTGTGTGTGGGATTTGTGCTAAATATATCAGAGTTGAAGGGCACATCTTTAGATGTGCATGAGATAGTAATGGAGAGAAGGGAGTAGTATTGTTCTCAATGTTGTATGCCTAAGTAAACAAACAAGAAATCATGGCTAATTAAGGTTAGATATATGGGCTTACATTTTGTGGAGAGTAATCAAATTCTATAAGTTCATATATCCTTAACAAAACACAACATTTATGCATTTAACTTGGTTGAAAAGCATTTTTGATTTCTAAAATCTAGATGGTTGTTTAAAGGATTGAATTATACCCTTCACATCAACAGGCTTATAGTCTTTGAACTTACTAAAACTTTATTGCAGTATGTTAATGCATATTCATTCCAGCTCACTACTCTATATTTGGCTTGCACTCTATTTGGTTTCTCTTTTTGTTTAGCAACTCTATATTTTGTTTCTCTCCTTAGCATGTAATTGAGACACTCCTTTTCTACCTCTTGTAATAGCTGGCCTAGGGCAACCACAATTGTAATCTATACATTCTCCTATTGGAGATCAATGAAAGGCAAGGGACAAGAAATTATCTTCATCATGGTATCAGAGCCTTGAAGCTCCAACGAATATCCTTTCTTCTTCCTCCGGTGCTCTCATGGCCACTGGTTCATCCATTTCCACTTCCTTTAGTCTCTCTCCTTTACCAAACACAACAACCCCTCTCACCTTCCCATCAATGCAGCATTTTCTATCCATCAAGTTGAGTGCGTCTAACTTTCTGATCTAGAGAAAGCAAATAACTCTCTTCTTAAAGGGTGAAGGCCTGTTTGGATTCCTCGATGACTCTTACCCATAGCCCACCGATCCTATTGCCACTACTGCTTGGCAACAACAAGATGCCCAACTCGTAAGCCTTCTCATTGCTTCGTTATTTGATGACTTGGTTCTTCTTCTTGACAAAGAGACTAGCTTTGAGTGTTGGAGCACTTTTCATGAAGCCTATGGTTCAACATCTCTTATCCGGCTCATGTCTCTGCACCTAGAGTTGTAGAATCTTCGTCAAAAATCAGATGAGATTGTCACCTCTCTTCTCCAATGTGCAAAAGCTATAGCTGATGAACTTGCTGCATCTGGTAATACCCTCCAGCCAACTGAATTTAATCTCAATGTGCTATGTGCTCTATGTGATGATATGCAATACGTGGTCTCTGGCATTCTCAACCGAAACATCCCTCCGATGTATACTGAACTTCATGGGCTCTTAGCCATGAAAGCATGTGGGCATTCAAAAAATTAATCTTTGTTGATGCCACCCTTTTTACCAATTCAACCCGGTCCCCCCATTCCTCTAGTGAACTTGGCTCCTTTATTGGTCGTGGCTTTTCTCGAGGTCGTGGGGGGTGTGGCCAATTTGGTCGAGGTTGTGGCCGTTTTGGTCCTCCTGGTGGCCATGGTTCTCAAAGGTATTCTTTTTGCAATTGTAGCAACCACTCTAATGTCACATGCTTCTATCGCTCTCAACAGCTCCATCCACACTTCTCTCCACAACCCAATGCCAATTTCTTATATTCCCCATACGTAAATCCAAATCCATCTTACCATCATTCTAATTAGCCACTTCTCCCTACCTCTCACACCTCCACCGTCCTCATCTGGTATCCAGATACATGCGCATCTTACCATGTTACTCCTGACATTCATTCTATGTCCTCCTATGATGAGTATGCTGGTCCTGATCAGGTGCATGTAGGCAATGATAAGGAATTACACATGTCACATATTGGTCACGGTTCTTTTTCCTCTCCTTAATCTTCTCTTCCTCTAAAGTTGTCTAACATCTTCCATGTTCCTTTTATTTTCAAAAATTTACTTTCCGTACAGCGGTTTGTAAAAGATAATGTCTTTTTTGAATTTCATCCATATCATTTTCTTATGAAGGATGGAACCACCAAGTTCATAGTGTTATCTAGTCTGAGTAAAGGAGGATTATATACCCTCTATTCTAGCTCTTCTTCTTTGTCTGCTCCCGTTCACGTAGCTGAGAGCACTACTCTTGATGGCTAGCATAACTATTTGGGCCATCCCCATTATCGCTTGCTTCACTTCATTGTGAAGATCGATAATCTTTCTTGCAAGTCTTCACATCTTCGTCCTCTATCCCTTTTGTTAGTTAGGCAAATTTAGTAAGTTGCATTTATCTCTATCACATCGTCGCAATCAGTTTTCACTAGACCTTATTTATACTGATGTTTGCGGTCCTCCCCTAACCCATCTTTGTTGGGACATTGGTGCTATGTAATTTTTGTTGATGATCAAAGCAAATTCATTTGGTTTTATACATTAAAGCACAAATCTGATGTGTTCTCTACTTTCTTACAATTTCAAGTTTTGGTTGAACAACATTTCTCTTGTACTATCAAATCAATCCAAACTGATTGGGGAGGGGAGTTTCACTTTCTTCCTCATTTTTTTAGTAAAATTGGCATTACCCATCATGTGGTTGCTCTTCACACCCCCGATTTGCAAGGGGCTGTCGAACGTCGTTATCGTCATATTATAGAAATCGGCCTCTCCCTTCTTGCTCATGGGTCAGTGCCCATGTCGTACTGGCACTATGCTTTTAAAACGACGGTCTTTCTCATTAATAGGATGCCATCCAAAGTCTCTAGTGGTGTCCCTCTTCGAACTCATTTACAACAAACCACCATCCTATGCCATCCTACAAATTTTTGGATGTCTATGCTATCCCTTTCTTTGTCCTTACAATCGTCACAAAATGGAGTATTGGTCTCAATCTTTTATGTTTCTCGGCTATAGTACTCTCATAGCGCCTATCGGTGTCTTTATTTGACAATAAGCCGTACATATATCGCTAGGCATGTTTACTTTGACGAATCTATCTTTTCTTTTCAATCCTACTCCCCATTAAGTCCTCCACCGCGATCATCTCCATTTTCCCCTCCTTGGGGCGTAACATCACTTCAGCTTCCACAAGAGGCCACCCTACCACTACCGTCTGTTTCTCCACTGGCTCCACATTCCCTTTTGCCATGTCTGTCCACCTCATCATCGGTAGCATCCCCCATATCTTGGCCCGTCTTAACACCACTTCTGTTGACCGATCCCAATCCCAGTCCCTCTAGCATTATTGAATCTGCACCTGTCCGGACCTGATTACTTACTGACCTCTATCAAAATCTCTCATTAGCAAAACCCTCCCTACACCTTACAAAACAACTGGTTCCCAGCTAGACATGTCCTCTTCTGACCCGCCTTCCCAACCCACCCATATCCATTCCATGGTGCTTCGACCCCCATCCCAACCAACCGTCCTCCCTCACCACTACTATCCTCACCATGGAACCTACTTATTTTACACAGGCATCTAAACACTTTGAGTGGCATGCTGCAATGATTAAGGAATTTAATGCTCTTGTTCACAACGGTACGTGGTCTCTCGTACCACGTTCATCTCACCAAAAAAATTTGGTGGGGTGTAAATGGGTGTACACGATCAAGAGAAAGGCTGATGGCTCTCTCGAGCACTACAAAGCGCGCCTAGTTGCTGAGGGGTTCCACTAGCAACTTGGCCTCGACTACAATAAGACATTCAGCCCAGTTATCAAATCTACCACAATTTGGTTTGTTCTAAGTCTTGCAATTTCTCAGGGTTGGTCCATTCGGCAATTAGATCTTTACAATGTGTTTTTACATGGCAACCTGATAGAGGAAGTCTATATGTCCCAACCGCCAGGGTTTGAGAATTGCGACCACCCAGATTATGTTTGTCATTGCCACAAATCTCTATATGGGTCAAAACAAGCATCCCGTGCTTGGTTTTGTCTCTTCCAATTCCTTCTCCGACTGGGGTTCATTGCCAGCAAGACTAATCTTTCATTATTTATTTGAGGACGACCTCTCATATCCTTCATGTGCTCATCTGTGTTGATGATATTTTGATAACTAGCAGTGACTCCAGTCAGGTTTCTCTACTGCTTCATTAGCTTGCTATAGAATTCTCCATTAAGGATCTTGCTGATCTCCATTTTTTCTTACGAATTGGGGCTGTTCGAAACGTACTGATTTATTGTTATCTCAAACTCGCTACATCAGAGATCTACTTTCTAAGGCAGGCATGGTTGATTGTAAACCTATTTAGACTCCAATGGCCACGACATAGGGTTTTGATGCAGGGGGTGCTCCTCATCTGGACCACACATAGTATTGCTCCATTGTTAGAGCTCTTTAGTATGTTACACTGACATGCCTTGACATTTTCTTTACAATGAATAAAGTATGTCAACTTATGCAGTCTCCTAGCATTCATCATTGGGTCATGGTCAAGCGCATCTTACGATACCTTCAAGCTATAGCCGATCATGGGTTATAGATTCGCCGGTCCATCTCTCACTCTCTCCAAGCCTTCTCCAATGTGGATTAGGCAGTTAGTGGGACTGATCGGCACTCCACTAAAGGCTATGCAATTTCATTGGGGCCATTTATCTCTCGGCTAATCCTGTTTTCCATGCTCGCACGAAGCATGTCAAAATTGATTTGCATTTCATTTGTGAACATGTTGCACGACGTCAACTATCCGTTCAGTTCATCTCCACCCAAGATCAACTTGTCGTTATTCTCACCAAGCCCCTCTTAAGGGACAAGTTGAAGATTTGTGGTCTCGATTCTCCACCTTGAGGGGGTGTGTCAATGCACATTCATTCGAGCTCGCTACTCTATATATAGCCTGCACTCTTTTTGGTTTCTCGCCTTAGCATGTAATTGAGACACTCCTTTTCTACCTCTTGTAATAGCTGTAATAGCTAGCCTAGGGCAACTACAATTGTAATCTATATATTCTCCTATTGGAGGTCAATGAAAGGCAAGGGAGAAGAAATTATCTTCATTATAGAAATTATCTTCACCACAATAGGAATATGGTAATGGAGATCTCGATGTCATCATGGTGTGCTTATGTTTAAAATTGTCTTTTTCGGCTGCAAGTTTGGTTACTTGATCATCCATTGGATCTTTAAGTGATCTTTGGGTTCCTGTCAGAGATGGTTTCTATGACTACTTGATTTCAATCTCCATCAACCATTTGGCTCGGAGAATTTGGCTTTTAATAGATTTCTGGTCAGATATCTCACATTATCCGAGTTGCTTTCTGCAAAAATCTTAAGTATTCTTTTAATACCATTTGATAATGATTTAAGTGTGATACATAATACATCACAAGAAAATCATTATAGTTGATGGTGTGTTTCATCTTGAAAGAGCTTTCAGTCATCATGATAGAGTGAAAATTATTGTCTTTATAACCTTATTGAAGTTTTTTTCCTACTTTTTGTGTGTATGAAACCTGTTTGCTTCAATTTGTTGATGCAAAATTGATCCTCAAGTCTTCTTGTGTAAAGCTTCTTCTTGATGGAAGTACTTCTCTGTCTTACCAAAATGTCAAAATGACCCAACAAAGTGATCGCATGCAAGTAGCAATTGATAAACTTCGGCATTTAAATATTAGGACACATTTTGATTTAAGCTCGAGAGGTTCACAATTCCTACCTGGCATGAGCAAAGCTGGAATTTCTTCATCTTATGTGGACTTTTGCTTTTTCCCTAGTGAGGAGTATAAACTCAGCTTTCTTTTTTATTTTCTTGAATAACTAAAAACTGGGAAGACTTATGGTGTTGATTTTTGAATAGCGACTTCTTGGGTGCTTCTCCTTGTTTCTCTGACATCTTCTGGCATGTTTAGATTGACTTGTTCCCGGTCCAAATGGAAGAATAGCATTCTGTCTTTCTTTTATCGCAATATTTTTCTAGGCTCCCCATAGAAGGATGCGAGTCCTTCACAGGAAAGATATACGCTCCTTCCCGTTTATTTATTTGAACTAACTAGGCCATTGCGGTGTATCTGGATTGTAATATCATTAAACCTTAGTTACTGTCATTATCTTAACTTCTTGAGATCCTTCTTTTTTTTCTTCCTTTTGATGGTGGAGGCTCCTGCTGTGATAATTTGAAGCATTTAGTCCTCGCTAAGCCCCATTTACTTCCAGTGGCTTTGGGCAGGGCCAGAAAATGCCAGCCTAATGCTAATGAGATGCATGACAGTAATGAGTGGTGCATATTGGCAACTCCAACTTTGAAACTAGAGTTTGTGGGCAATAGTATTTACATCATGCAGGGCTCTGTGGAACTATATCAATTAACTCCAGCTTAGTGAACATTGACCCCTACTAGACAAGGGGATGGAGACCTGCTGAGACAATGGATGGAAAAGCTTACTACCGTCCAGAAGAAGAGATTCCAAAAAGGACAAGAACTGCTACTATCTATAAATAGTTGTATAATGCTCTTTTTGGACCCCCAATCTCATGTCATCTCCTCAATCATTCCACATCTTCCAATAAATTCTGCAAAACACTCTTGGTCTTGTTTATTCCTTTTCTTTCCTTTATCTTACAAGTGCTGGAGATTTTGATAGCTGCTCGATCTGTTCCTTTTCTTTATTAAAATTCAACTATCTGTCATTATTCTGATCCTTCATTTCTGGCATGGAGTTTCCCCGTGGAGTTTCCTTTTGGTGGGGTCAATCTCCAATTTATGATGCTACCATATATGATTTGATAAATAGGGTCGTCTCAATGGGAAGAAAAGATGATATATTCTTCCATTCTCCAAAGTAATTTTCCTTCAAGTTTTAATTGCTAGAAGCCCCTAAACATGATGAAAAGAAATTCTGATGAAGCTAATCCAATACCATCATAATAATTTTCCGTAAGGTTATACTCACCCATTTCTACCCACTTTATGAGCAATCTAGTTAGCATGTCTTTCAGTCTCTGACCTTGGTCCTTCATTAACCCCATTTTCCATAGCAGCTCATTGTAGCCACCAT